>JAKOGI010001539.1:0-175000 GCA_029747015.1 Carnegiea gigantea
ATAGTATATATATATATATATATGTATATGTATGTATATATATACCCAGATATGCACAGATATACATATATGAAAAACATAAATATGTGGTGAATATAGTTAACCCAAAATTAATGCCAAATAGGCAAGGGACTATACCTTTATCAAACTATACTGAAAACTAAGCTGAGATTGAAGGATGTTGTACGTAACCGCCCAAATTTCAATTCCGATATGAAAATCTTTCGTTTTAATGGTTTCGAACCCTAACAGGCAAATGAAAAAACTAAATTTAAAAACATGAGTCAACTAGTTGAGAATTAGTTTAAGTTTTTGCTTGTGTTTGGAAAGATATATATGAGTGATTACAAATTTACAATGGATAGCATAAAATAATGGTTAATGTTAAAGTTAATACTCAAGTGAATAACAACAAATTTAGAGAACAAGGCAACACAACAACAAAGCAACTTATCCAAGATTTATCCAAAACAAAATCACAATAACAAAGCTAGCCATAAAGTGTTGAGTAAATAAGGGGACTTGCAAAACAACTCAACAACAAAACAACTCATTCAAGACTCATTATTGGAGACAAGGAGGGGAAAGTGAAAACTCCCTAATTTGAAAACACGAGTCGACTAATTTAGAATCAGTTTTAAGTTTTTGCTTGAATTTAGAAGATATACATGAATGATTGTAAATTTACAATGGATCGCATGAAATAAAGGATGATGTTAAAGGTAATACTCGAGCCACTAACAATGGATTCATAAACTAAGACAACACAACAACAAAGCAACTCATCCAAGATTCATCCATAAACAAAATAACAACAACAAAGCAAGCCATAAAGGGATGAGTAAATAAATAAACTTGTAAAACGACACAATAACAACAAAACAACTCATTCAAGACTCATTATTGGCAACAAAAAGGAGAAAGTGAAAACTCCCTAATTGAACGTATCCAAGATTTATCCCCATAAAACCCTAATTCTCAAATTAAAAGCAAACTCTCCAAATAATCTCATGAGTATTGATGTTAGTAGCTGAAGTTAGGGTTAATTCAACTTGAAAAAAAAGAGAGATGAGAGAAATTACTGGTGATGAATAGCGGGGACCAAGGCGGAGCGAACGCTTATTGGTGCTGTGGAACAAAGAGAGAGAGAGATAGAGAAAGGTGAGACATATTAACAGTAAGAAGGAGAGCAAGAGAGAGTGAGAGAGAGAGAGAGGAGCTTACCGGTGGCGTGAGCAGTATCGGCGTGGGGTGGGGGGAGCACTGTTAGGCAAGAGGAAGAATAGAAGCAATGCTGCTGGATTTGTTCGCGAATGGTTGGGTGGGTATTTTTACTTGTTTAGCGTCGGATGTTAGTGTCAGATGAATTATTCGACTCTATTAGAGTCAAATTGTTTTATCCGATGCTAAGCCGAACTCTATTAGCATCGGGTAAATTAGTTGGACTCTAATATTGAATGCTATTTGAGATGAACTAGTATATCTGATGCTAATAGCATATCCCATAATATACGACATAGTCTCAATAGCGTCTGATTAGCTATTATCTCTAAATTTTTGATGCTAACATTGACTTTTCTCATAGTGTATACAGTTATCAGTGCTATGGATGACATTTTTAAAGGAAACATGGAAGCAGAGTTAGGTGGGTAAGATTTGAGAAGAGACCAAAAAGAACTTTTTGCTGAGCAATTCCTAGGGAAATTCAAGGTGATTGCATAGTGCAACAAACCCAAATTAGAGATCAAAGAGGAAATCAAGCAATTGGGATTGGAGAGGTCAACAACGGTGTTAATAAATTAAGGAGAAGCACTGTTGATCCAAAAAGATAAGAGGAAGACTAAAGTTGTCAAATTATTATATGAAAAATCTGTGAGGACAATTTGCTTTGGCTCAGCAGCGTACTAATTTGTCAGTCAAGTTTGCTCAAAGAAGGATATACTGTGCAATTACCTATCAACTTAAAGAGTACTGTTCAAGTCTTAGTTAGAAGCCTGAGTAAGTACAACTCTCTTTTAACCTTTAACCTAGAGGAAAACTTGTAATCGAGCTTATGGTTGCAATGTGTGAACCTATAGGTCATCGAGGTGAAGAAATAGGAGATGGAAGATATCTGCCAATCAAGAAGAGTGTGGCTTGAAATCTATAGAATGCCTTTGCATGGGTCGGATCTGGATAATTTTGTTAGAATTGTTGAAGCTTAGGGAGCACTTCTATGCTTGCATGGAGGCACCGAAAGAAGATTTCATCGTGATTCCATGAAAATTTTAGCGGATACAAGTTAATTAGATTCAGTTGATGCTAGACAACGAATTGGATATTCCTTATTCTTCACTTACCCCAACCAATGTTATACTCATGGGTTTAACCCTAACTACCATTTCCCACTCATGTCCACTTTTCATTGCTGAGGTCTCTTTTTACTGTCATTTGCTGCATTGTTTTAGTAGGATGAGGATTACAATGAAGGGTCAACTGTGGACATTTTTTATTATAGTCTGGGGATGCTTTATGTGGGCCATCGAACCTAGCATAGTGAGGACTTAGGGTGAGCTGTGGACTGGGTCAGGTCAGATCATGGCCAACCTATTAATGATTTAGTCCGGGTTGGGCCTTTTATATAAATTAATGGTTCAGGTTGGGTTGGCCCATTGGCAACTCACTTTTGGTCCATTTTAAAATGGAATAAACTTGCACAGAAAAACTATCCATAATAACTATTGTTATTTATAGAAGGATGGTAATAAGTTTAACTAATTGTACCCTTTAATTTAGTGTGGCAAGTAGATTGGAAAAGTAATAGTCATAAAATATGCTTTAATGGGTTGACCCATTATTCCGACAATTTATTGATCCTATTTTGAACGGGCTGGCTTGCTTGACCCAATAGGAACCCGATTAGTTTGTTGTCCAGACCTAGTGAGGACTAAACAAGGCCATAAGTCCATTTCCATGCTTTTGCTGTGCACCGTAAAAATAGCAAGATGGTGTATCATTTAGACCATGGGAGACACATCCTTCAAATCCCCTGTAAACTTAAAGTAGGAGTCATGAAGAAGATGTAGTTGCACCTCCTAGGAAAGGCAACAAAGTCCTTAGGCCCAACAATTAAACTGTCAGTTTAGGAGGAAGTTGGAAATGGTTTGTAGTGGGAATTGTCATCGAAGCGGGCCAAGTTAGGCGCATATAGCAGATAGCTCAAGTTTACACGCTAATAATGCTGGAGAAGGCAAGAAATGACGTAGAACTAACACCTGAGTGGATCATTCAGATTAGCAAGTTTTTTTCTTTCTAATGATGGTCTCAGACCGTATATGACTTGTGATGATAATGATGTGCCACACGATGATGGGATGGAGATTACCCTATTGGAAGCCCCCAAAACACCATAAACATGTTAAGATAGAATTGTAAGGGGCTCAAACCATTAATCAAAATTCTTACAATTTCTTATATGTTGTGTTGGACTATCAATTTTCTCTGGCGTTAAACTTTCCTTTTTTAGTCAGGTGTCAATGGAGGAGATCTTTCAGGGGTTAAATAGGTAGCTTAGTATTAGGTGGTTTCCTTTGATATTATCTTTTATTGTCAAAGTTTTAGTTCTTGGTTGTGTCAATAGATGAGGTTTAGTTTTTTATATGGGATTTATTATCGCACTCACGTTATGGATGACCGACTTGTTATTTGGGAGTTAATTTCACGTCAAGTGTAAAATATGCATGAGGCCTTATTATTGATGGGCAATTTTAATCAGGTTAAGTCTCCTATTAACAAGTTTGGTGACAAATCTATTATAAGGGGATGGGAAGAACTTCGGTTATGTAAGACTTTTATGGGCATTCATGATGTTCCAATTATTACCCTTTGATTGACTTAGACATAATAAAGAGGCACATAAAGCTATCTATCTGTGATTACATTGCGCTTTTGTTACAGAAGAATGGTTTGATTTATTTTCTAATACTATTTCACAACTTTGTCTTATTATTTTCTTAGATCCTGCCCCAGTTTTGCTCAATGCTCAATGCCACAATATCTCCATAGGGTGACCATAAAAATTATAGATGTAGCTTTTTTATTATTAGGAGATTGAAGCATAGCTAAAATAGTTTAGACTGTCTCTGCACAGGTCATTCATGTTCAAGCTAGTTAAAAAATTAAAATGTTACAAAACTCATAAGAAGTGGCGCTAGGATTCATGCAACGTTAGTGGAAGAGATGGAATGCTAATGTGAATTAAGCATTAGAAAGAAATTGATCAACTTCTAGTCCATCTAAATGACTTTATAGTCCACCCTATTGCTCTTATTTCTTGGGATAAGGATGCTAGGTTAAGACTTAAACAAGCTTGGTGGATTTAAGCACTTAACTGGAGGCAGAGAAGTGAAGTCAAATGAATATTTGAGGGGGGGTTATGATTACATGAGATTTCTTTTCAGCCATATCCAAGGTGCGAGCTCATCATTCTCACTTGAAGGGTGTGTTTGGTTCTTAAGGTAATTGGATATCAAATATCCCTCAGCTTCAACAAATGACAAATGGGTATTTCTAGGATCTGTTGAAGTCTTCATAGTAGGGTTCAGATCGCAACTTCTACACTTAGTCTTGGCTTCATAATTTCACACTTGACTACTAATGATTTGGAATGGTTGTCCCAATCATTTACGAAAGAAGAGGTTCAAGAGTCTTTCTTCGCTATGGATGCATTAAGTCCCCACAAGGAGATAGCATCTCAGTAGGGTGTTTCCAACCTTATTTAGCCTTCATTGGAGATCACATCACTTAGGAGTTAATTGAGTCATTCCATTTGGGGCAACTTCTTTTCAAATTAGCCATACTTTTATTACAGTCATTTGGACGAAATATAATCTAGATTCATTTGGGGGATTTAGGCCCATCAGTCTGTGTATTATCATATATAAAGGGGCATCAAAGCACCATAAAAAGGTAACTTCTAATCTTGTGGGTCCTTTTCAGAACACTTTTGTAAAGGATGACTCATAGGCAGTAATTGTTTAGCTACTTACAAATTGTGGAAATGATTAGAGTCAAGTGAATAGGATCTCATCTTATGGCCTTAAAACTGAGTATAAGCAAGGCCTATTATTGCATTTGGGTGAGATTTCCTAAAGGTTGTCCTCCACCACTTTAGTTTTCCTAAGCTGTGCGTTGGAGTAATTTTGGAGTGTATTAACATTGTGACTTACTCGATTCTTATTAATGGTCTACCTTCTTGCTCATTCCAAAGGCTAATATATGGCATCCCCCATGCCCTTATATTTTTATTTTATGGATGGAAATTCTTTTCAAAATGCCTTGCTGCAGACGGGAAGTTGGCCAAGTTAGGGCAAACCAAGTGGCACGACAGACCCAAAGTTGTTAACCACCTTTTATTTATCGATGATGCCATCTTATTCACTATTTTAGATGGTAGACAGTGAATGTAGCTGAAGTTTGTTTTGGATAGCTTTTGTCGAATTTCAGTGAAAGTCATCAATACATCCAAGTCACTAGTGTATATTCGCAAATGCCTCAGTAGAAGATGTAGATTTGCTTAAATTCACTCAAAATTTTTGCCCTTAAGAGATGTTTGGGAATTACCTAGGGACCACTATTATTCTACCAGGATCTAAAAATTGGTATTGACTAATATATGTAAGTTGGCATTGACTAATGCAGTTTTGGAAATTACTGGTGACCTCTATTGTTTCACTCAAAAATTTTGTCCTCAGCAGGTAATTTAGTATTGACTAATGTAGTTTTGATGGCTCTTTCAACAACTCACTTCCTATGAGACAAGTATGGCCCATACATAGACAAGCACATGGGATGACATTCAACCCAAACTTAATATCTAATTAGTTTTTTTTAAAACTTGTGGGAAAATAAAAAAAGAAAAAGAAAAAGAAAAAATAATGCAAAAAAGAAAAGGTGAGTTTCCATATCTAATTTGACATGCAATGACTGTGTATTTTGATTTTGGCAAGATTCCAGGTGGCTTAGCATGACTTGGAGTCTTGTTGCTTTTGTAGCAAGTTTATTACTTTAATAATTAGTTCCCTAGGATACCTACATCATTGCTAGTATAAGTTGATTGAAATTATCCCTAATGTGTGAAAGGGATAGTCTTTACCCAATATGGGGCCTTGAGTAATGAACTGAGGGGGGGTAATTATAGGGTGTATCTCAGGCACCCTAAACCCTGAGTAAGGGAGAGCATGTTGAGATGGAAGATAGATTTATAAGTGTAAGACGTAATCCAAACAATAGCTAGAGGAGATTGAGACTGCATACTGTTATGAGTTTACCTTGTTGTAGTCTATCTTTTCTTATGTTTTAATGGATGTGCCTATCATTGCATGTTGGATATGTGTTTTCCCTTCAATGTGGATAGATTCTCCATGAAAAATTTATGCTTGTCCTTGCTCTTGTGGTTTATTTGTGTTTCGTTGATAAACCTCTATTTTGACTCCATCTTATCCCCTATTTGATCCCTTGTCCCTGTATTCTTATTTTGAGTCTTGATGAAAAAGGGTCGAATTTGCTTCTTAGGTCCATGTTGTGCTTATTGCGTGGTTTTCCTTATTTTTCAGGGGTTATTTCCAAGAAGATGAGAAAATTGCTAGTTTTGATGGAAAAGGAAGCCTGTAGGATGAGTTTCGGGAGGGAAAAGAAGTCTTACGAAGTGCCGAGGGAACGAAAAATAAGAATAAAGAGTCCAAGAGAGTGCATGGTTAGTTGTGCACTAAAGCATAACTATATAGGATCCCTGCAGTGGAAAAATTGAAATCTCAAAGAGGAGCACGATCGATCATACATCGAAGCTCGACCGCGCGCCCTACCAATTTTCGTGTACTAATTAATTTTTCAGTTTGTATTTTAAACATCTTGAGTTTCTGTCAAAACACTTCTTGAGGGGTGAATTTAGGGTTTTATTTGGGGGATTACTAGGACTCCTTCGTATCAAGTTTGTGATTATTAAAGATCGATTAGTAGTTGACTGTTGCCTTTAAACCAAGTTTGTTCTCCAATTCTCTTCCCTTTCGTGATAGCCTTTCCATGTTTACGTATTCATCGATGATTATGGAATTAGGCTTTGAAATTGTGGTCTTTATTATGTTTAGAGGCTAGTTTCCAATGTTTGGTATGAAGCAACCTCTATGATGCTTAATTGAGTCATCATTTAAACTGTTGTGGATTTTGCCCATGTCTATCATTTGAATTCTTGCTTAGTACACCAAATGTTTGATAAAAGTCTCAAAAGAGAACTAATTCACTACTCTTAATTAGGGTTTAGGAGATCAACAAAAGTTGGGTCCTTTATGCAAGTGTGACTTTGTGAGCAATTAAATTCCTCAATGTGAAAAGTGATTAATCATTACTCAATTTTGTGGCATTGTCAATCCTAATTTGATGAAAATAGATAATTAGGATTTATTATCCCATCTAATGGCCTTCAAAAGAATGTGTAGATAATTCTTAATTTGTAATATTTCTACCCTAAGCTTCTACATAGGTAGGTTCACATAGTTTAGCTATTGATTCTTAAAGTGTAATAGTGTGGTGATCCTAAACCTTAGATTCATATCATCTATTGCTAAGTATAACTTTCTATCATTCAGTAGTTTCAAACAATTTTCAGTAATTTTCAACTCGAGTGAATATTTGCCTAAATTGAGTATTAAGGTCAGTTTTGGCTATTGAAATCGAGTTCCCTATGGACACGACCTATGCTTGCTGCTGCAAATTACATTGGAACTATGCAGCTACGATAGTTTTACACAATAGGTTTTTGGCATTGTTGCTAGGAAACTTGTTTGTTTCAATATCAAAATTGACTGAAATACTCCAGACTAGGCTTTTTCTTTTTCTGTTCCATTGACTTTTGCCTTTCCTTATCCTTGTTTAGACTTGCTTATGCTTGGTATAGTTTTTGAAGATGGCATTTTAGGGTGGCATCAGATTCAATCAAACCTTTGAGTTGAACCTAGCCCGATTCAATAAGCTTTTTTAATTGCCCAACCATGGTGTTCTAGCCCCTTGTCCATGATGATTACAACCAGGGTAGTTATTGGTTTATTATAACCTATTTAGGGCAATGGTACGAGGCTGGATCTACTAAAGCCACATGGATTTGTAATCCCGTGCTTTGCTAC
Source organism: Carnegiea gigantea (assembly GCA_029747015.1). Lineage (NCBI taxonomy): Eukaryota > Viridiplantae > Streptophyta > Magnoliopsida > Caryophyllales > Cactaceae > Carnegiea > Carnegiea gigantea. The sequence continues at coordinate 8,157 of JAKOGI010001539.1, forward strand.
TGTCAACACCTAACGATGAACCATGTGTTTACCTATGCCGTTAGTCAAAATGGGGTCTGCAAGGGAGAGTTGTTCATCCTTTGGGCTGCATTGCATAACAAAGTTACGAATATCAAAGTCTTTATAGCCTTCCACCTCGAGGAACAAGCCCAATCTCCTAATTTTGTTATAGTTACAGGAGGTATTATCACTATTATTGCTCGAGCTTTAGCTTTGATTGCCAAGTCAACATTTTGGCAATATTGTGCACTCTTGGGCTTATTAATGTAGTCACTTGCATCAATATGAAGTTGTTTTAAGCAATTAATGGTGGTGAACTTTAGTTCAACCATCATGGTCAACCCCTCTTTGCTCTCCCAACCCAAGATAAAACCACCATCACTAGCCCCTTCCACCTCATATATGATGATGATGTGGATGGTGGGTTTGAGGGGGAGATTTCTCCTGATGAGTTTTCTAAAGATGAAGAGATCGCGAGAGGTGGTGCAGCTAGGAGGCGAGCTCCCTCTAAGCCTAGGGCTAGCCCATCTAGCACTGGTACTTTTGGGGCAACTGATTTTACCTCGGTGGGGCCTTTTGTTTTAGACCATCCTAGATCGTCTTGACCAGCTCTATGTAGACACCTAGGAGGTCTTATAGAACCAAAGACATGTCACATCTGGTTCACTATGCTTATAAGTAATAGTAGCATCACCCTTCTGCTGATTGGAGATCTTGAGGGCCTCCTGGTCCCTATTAATGCACTATAAGTCTTTCCCTCATCCCTTTGCTCTGCTTACATAAACTCTTCATTGGGGACAATGAAAGACTTAAGCATGGGGGGGTAAGCTAGCCTTTAGCTCATTGTTTGTGGTGATTTTGGGGTGGTACATGACTAGTCTTAGCATCTTATTTAGCCAGTGTGATATTAACGGTGAAAACTGGTAGTGGAGGCTACATGTATAGCCTTGTACAATACCCTTCATCGCATTCAGCTAGTATAACATTTAGGCCATCATATTAGTTTGCATTAGAATACTTCAACTTTCTCCCTTTACTTACATATGCATCTAGGTTAGCTCATATAGGCTGGGTGTTGCATTCCTGCATTTTATATACTTCTTTATGTCTTCGTATGACGACATATAAAGATACGCGATTTGGAATAGGAATCATTAAGCAAATGAGTCCCTTTTCACTATCTCTTTCATTGTTGTCTACCATGAGTAGGTAATTGTTAGTACTTCATAGTTTGATTTTTAGTTTGATAAAAAAAAGAGAGAAAAATGAATTAGCTTTGGTTGTGAAAACCCCTCCGATAATGACATTCGAGGGAAGATGACTTGGACTGATAGCTATGGTAATTTATAACAAACATGATTTAATTAGGGCAAAATCTTGTGGAATGGATTGTGAAAATGTTTTGATCGCTTGGCTATGTGTAGTGTATTTGCCCCTGAGAATCGATACGATATGGATTGTTGAGCCTTGGTAGTTGGCCAATTGTTTGAGCTACTCTCTAGATTATGGAAGAACCTGTGCGACTTTTGCACCCATAAAGATTGTTCATGCTATACAGTCCAAAACCTCCTTTTATGAGTATTCACCCCTGATGTTTGCATCTCTAGAACTTAACTTAGCTCTCTTCAAAATCATGTTTGACGTGTGTATAGTGTTGATATCATTACGATATTCGATTGATTTATAAACCACATGAGCTAAAAATCCACAATGCGATATTATAATATGTTTGCTAACCCTTTTGAGCTTTTCCCTATCATTTAGTTGAATAATGTCTTGTTCGTTCTAAAAATGTGTCATGTTTAAGGTACTTTTACACCTGTTTTATACTCATTATAATCGTATTTTAAAGGTTTTTATTTGATTTGATTTTGTTTTGTATGTTTTGAATAAAATGAAAATAATTACGGCAAAAATGCAAAAAATGATGAAAAATGTCGAAAAATGAAGAACTATGCCAAATAGGCCTGACCCAATTCCCTAAGCCCGTTTCCTTTCAGCCCAAAAAAAAAAGAAAAAAAAACCTAATTTACCCAGCCTTCACGTACTGTGCACGTGATCTGTAAACTCTCCCCCACGCATGCCCCTAACGTGACTACGACCCCCCTAACTCTCACTTCTCTCTCTCCTCGTCTCAGTAAAACAGACCCCTCCAAAACCAGAGAAAGCTGAACCCTTCAACCCTTCATCCTTATCACTATCTCATCTCCCTCTCTTTCTCGATCGAACGCCATCAGCATATCAAGCACCACCGCAACTCACGTAACAAACTGCCAGCACACCACCTTCGCTATCTCTTATCTCCACCATACACGTCTGAGCGAAATCGATGGTGAAGAATTGAAGAGGTCTGACCATAAATAGAGGATGCGGCAAAATTAGGTAATAATTTTTTGGGTTTTAGGTTTAGTTAAGCTTTAGGATTAGATTTAGGTTTAATTTCGTATTCGTTTCAGTCATTCGAAATTTAGGGTTGTTTCGATTTAGGGATTCGATTTTAGAGTTGTTTCCAGCCTTTAATTTCATGTAATTAGGCTTCAAATTGCTGATTTCGAATTGTCAATCGAGAATTTCAGTTGTAATTGCAAGAATTTTTGGGCTAATTCGAGTAATTTCGATTTCTTCCTCCCCTGTCCTGTTTCGGTTCTATGCCCTTCACTATGGAGCTCGATTCTAGCTCTTCGTCCATCGCATAATCAGAGGTAGTTAGTTCATTTATTTTGTTATGTTTGTTTTAATTTATGTTTTGATAGTGAGTGGATCAACTTGGTCCTGCCGTTGCTCAGATCAGAATGCTGCCTTTATTGCCCTGTTTTTTTGCTCTGTTTTGTTCTGCTGCTCCTACTCCCCTGTATCTGCTGTTGTTTTGGTTAAGGCCATTTCACATGGTGGTTCTGTCATTGCTGATGAGCTACGAAGTATAGCTCTGTTGATTTTGATTCCCCTTTCCTTGGTGATGTGGTTTCGATTGAATGTTGCCTGTTCTGGTAATCTGACTGTGGTAGTTTCAGATTTTGGTGGTTTGAAATGGTTGTCTTAGATTTGGTAGTTTCAAATTAATGAGCTTGATTGCTTGATTTTGGTAGTGTTAAATGGTAAATGGTGTTGATTCTAGGTTTTAAATTGTTTCAGATTAGTTGTTAAATAGATTCTAGGTTTTAATTTTAGGTGAATACTGTTGAATGCATAGTCTCTTTAGTATGCTTACGTTTAGTTGAATGCTTAGGCTTAGTTCATTTAAGTTCATTTAACTTAAATTACACACTTATGTTTAGTTAAGTGTGTTGTCGAATGCTTGGTGGAGTTAGGATGAATGATTAGCTCATAATAAAGCTTAAGTTTGGTATATCTAATTCTATGCTTAGTTGAATGCTCAGTTGAACACTGATATTTTTTGTGAACGATTTAATTTGGTTTAGTGTAGATCACATTAGGGTAATTAGTTAATCCACCCTTTAGTGACCTTAATCTTATCCTCGTCCTACGACTCTCAAGTGCTACAATAAAAGTCGTACGCTTGCGGCCTTTTTTATTTACACTCAAAATTAACCAACAAGTTTTTCGTACTGTTGTTGGGGACGACAGCATGAGATTCAAAAACTTGTTGGTTAATTTTGAGTGTAAATAAAAAGGGTTGCAGGTGCACAGGTTCTGTTGTAGTACTTTAGGGTCGTCTCCTCAAGGACGAGGATGAGATTAAGGCCACTAAAGGGTGGATTAACTAATTACCCTAATGTGATTTACACTAAACCAAATTAAATCGTTTAAGGAAAACATCAGTGCTCAACTGAGCATTCAACTAAGCATAGAATTAGATAGACTAAACATAAGCTTTATTATGAACTAACCATTCATCCTAACTCCACTAAGCATTCAACCACACACTCAACTAAACATAAGCGTGCAATTTAAGTTAAATGAACTTAAACGAACTAAACCTAAGCATTCAACTAAACGTAAGCATACTAAAGAGACTATGCATTTAACAGTATTCACCTAAAATTAAAACCTAGAATCTATTTAACAACTAATCTGAAACAATTTAAAACCTGCAATCAACACCATTTACCATTCAACACTACCATAATCAAGCAATCAAGCTCATTAATCTGAAACTACCAAATCTGAGATAACCATTTGAAACCACCAAAATCTAAAACTGCCATAGTCAGATTACCAGAGCAGGCAACATTCAATCGAAACCACATCACCAGGAGAAGGGGAATCAAAATCAACAGAGCCATACTTCGTAGCTCATCAGCAATGACAGAACCACCATGTAAAATGCCCTTAACTAGAACAATAGCAGATATAGGGGAGTGGGAGCTGTAGAACAGAGCAGAGCAAAAAAACAGGGCAGCAAAGGTAGCATTCCAATCTGAGCAACGGCAGGACCAAGTCGATCCATTCACCATCAAAACATAAATTAAAACAAACATTAAAAAAATAAAGGAACTAACTACCTCATATTATACGATGGAGGAAGAGCTGGAATCGAGCTCCATGGTGAAGGGTAGAGAACCGAAACAGGACAGGGGAGGAAGAAATCGAAATCACTCAAATTAGCCCAAAAATTCTTGCAATTACAACTGAAATTTTTGATTGACAATTCGAAATCAGCAATTTGAAGCCTAATTACATGAAATTAAAGGCTGGAAACAACTCTAAAATCGAAACCCTAAACCGAAACAACCCTAAATTTCGAATGACTAAAACGAACACGAAATTAAGCCTAAAGCTTAACTAAACCTAAAACCCTAAAAATTATTACCTAAATTCGCCGAATCCTCCATTTATGCTCAGACCTCTTCAATTCTTCACTGTCGATTTCGCTCAGACGTGGATGATGGAGATGAGGGACAGCAAAGGTGGTGTGCTGGCAGTTTGTTGTGTGAGCTGCGGTGGTCCTTGATATGCTGATGGCTTTCGATCAAGAGAGAGAGAGAGAGATGAGATGGTGGTGAGGATGAACGGTTCAAAGGTTCAGGGTTCTTTGGTTTTGGGGGGGTCTGTTTTACCGGGATGAGTAACAGAGAGAAGTGAGAGTTAAGGGGGGTAGCAGTCACGCGAGACGCACGCATGGGGAGGGTTTAGAGATCACGTGCACAGCACATGAAGGCCGGGAAGATTAGGTTTTATTATATTTCTTTTCTTTTTTCTGGGCTGAAAGGAAACGGGCCTAGGAAATTGGGTCGGGTCTATTTGGCCAAGTTCTTTATTTTCCGACATTTTTCATCATTTTTCGCATTTTTGCCGTAATTATTTTCATTTTATTCAAGACTTACAAAACAAAATAATATCAAATAAAAACCTTAAAAATACGATTATAACGAGCATCAAATAGGTGTAAAAGTACCTTAAAAATGACCCTTTTTAGCACGAACAAATACCCCCACACCAAGATTTTCCTCGTCCTCGAATAAAACAAACTAAACTAACTAAAAGAAAATGAAAAATAAGAAAGAGAAATCCTAACTCACTGTCATAGGAATTACGATTACATTTAGCATATGCAACAAGCCTTTTAAACCCCTCGGTCTCCCAAGTGGACGAGTAAGGTCTCGTGAGGGTTTTCAAGTGAACCACCCACAAAAATTTATTTCAAAAATAAAAGAAAATCTTTTTGATTTTTTCTCAAAACTAATATGTACAAAATTTGGGAAAGATATGCACACTTCTAATCAACTAAATCACTCAGGTAACCAAGTTATTGACCTGCAGATGCACAGAGTGTACTTCAAAACTCTCTATCTCCTAAATGATATTAGAGCACTAATTTTTCACCCCATTGAACGTTAAGATTCTGAATCCATCTCGGTGCTCATGTTCAAGTATATTATCATCCCAGGGCTTAGATTTACCAGAATTAAACTCAATCCCACTTGGCTCACACAACTACATTATTATCATACTGACTTTGGAAGAAAGCTTTCCCAGTAGCAATATTGCCTCAAAGGATAACACCCACTAGCACGTGCCTTAAAGGGTAACGCCCAATAGCGCATGCCTCAAAGGGATACTTGTCATTCCAAATTTTGTTCCATCTCTTTTTCTTTTTTTTCTTTCTTCTTTATTCATAACACATTTTTTTCAATTTTTTTTTCAAAGAAATCGTGTCACAAACTAGTGGGAGAATTATTCATGGAAAACTAAGACCTAAAGATAATGATAACGGAATAAACAAGGACCGGATTACACAATTTATGATAAACAACTGGAGTTAGAATTAGGGCTTAGAATATCACATTGAGGTTGGAGACTTATCATGTGCATCCTACTTATATACAAGCTAATAACTAAAGTACAAGGGATTCAAGCTAATCAGACATAGTACAAACGTTTCCCAAAAACAAAACCAAAAATTTGTTTGGGTTTTTAAAAAATGCATGTCTTCTTAGCCCTTAGCCTAAATTGGACAATCCCATCCTAAGCCAAATTAGTAGAGCAATGATATGAGCCATATTGGTTAAGGTCTATGCTTGTTGGTACATCTCAGTGGATTGTCACGATCGCTGTTCAATTTTCAGGATTGGGAGTTGAAAACTTCACTTTACCTTTACCATCCATCTCCCACCTTATCGAATAAGAAAAGGAAACAAAAAGAACAAAAAAAAGGAAAAAAAGAAGAAAAAAAGAAAAAGAAAAAAAGAAGAAAAAGCATGTAAACAAGATGCTTAGCATTGGGAGTTCCCAATAACTTGTTTCATCCCTTTTCTTGATTACTCATTTGTGGGATAGTGGAACAGTCTATTGATGGCATGGTGTTAAAGTTGATTGCTCTCTACTTGGCTATTTAGCTCTTATTGACCAAATCTCTCCCTTCTTACCCTTAACCTTAACCCTGCTACAATCCTCGAAAAGCTGTGATGATTGACACTTGTACAAATGTCCTTAGTAGTGGAGAATTGAGAGCTTCGTCAAGCTCATGGCAATATATATGCATTGAGAGCAACTTTGAGTGATCACTTTGCCTTAAACACATGAGAGAAGTGTTCCCTTTCTTACTTCAAAGTTGAAGATCTACTAGTCTAGCTAGCTCACCAACAATTAGGGGGAGGCATAACATATCTAAGCAATTTTGGTTAATTTTTCTTTGATGCTTTTGTTCATAACAAATGGTATTAGAATGAGTTCAATGCTATCAAGGCATATCACCTTCTTTTTAAAGATTATGTGTTTGATCAAAAATTTATATATTTTATACTATTAGAACATCTATTTGTATTTCATAATAATTGCTATTTTTAGAATATCATCGTCTTAATAATTATTTTCTTTTTATTTTTGTAGAAATAGGGGAATTGAAAAGAAATATTTTGTCTTGATTGTAATAAGCTGGCTCATCCTTCTTTAAAGCCTCTTTGGTCCTGTCTCAAAAGAGAAATCACAAGAAAAACAAGATCCAGTAAAAGGGATAAAATTTTGAAGGCATAACCCAGGTTCATATGGGCTAGTTCAATAACACAGGCTTGTATGCTGATTATGGGACACTCACATGACCCATCTTTTTTTTACCCCTCATATGCTACTCACATGACCTTTCACCACTTTCTTCGACTCCATCCTCAAACCATCACCACCTGACCCACCCCTTCATGTTGCCTTTGCTTAAATTTAGAGGCATTGAAGCCATAATCCATCATAATCCATGATCAGATTCTTTGAGCAAATTTATCTCTTTAGCAACTAAATCTAGTGATTTTTGCTAGGTTGGTGATTTTAGTGAGACGATGGGCCCCATTAACTCAATCCCGTAAAATGGTCATGAGAGTGAGAAGCGTAGAATACACACCCAGATTTTGTATGGTTTGGAAAATGAATTAAGTTGGAAATTTCACGTATAAATAGAGGTTAAAGGGGAGGCAAAAATCGTTAGTTAAGTAGCCATGGTTCAATTGCATTCTAGCTAGAAAGGTTAACCAAGAATCATAGGTATTTGAGTCTCAAGACTTGTAACAAACTTTGTGCCCAAAACACCAAAATCTATAGGAAGTATGAACTCAATGTGGTTATTCTATGGGTAAATGGGAAGTTCAAGATATTGTTGACAAGGATATAAATAGTAAAATTTGAACTCTTTTAGGGTATTGGGGTTTTCTTACTCAAAGTGTTGATGAGGCATGGTATTTGCATGGGTGGATTGATTGGGATTCATTTGAGTTTGAGAAGGCTAGTTATCATTCTATATATTTATGCTTTGATCATTATACTTTTCGCGCTAGATCTTATTATGCCTCTTTTTGGTATCATTTGTGTAATTCTTCTGACCATGAAACTAACTCGTGTTTTTATTACGCATGCTATGCTCAACCTGACTCTGCATCACCTGAGGATAGTATTGATGTTGTCCTAACTTTACCTAATTCATCCTTTCCTTTAGCTCAGTGTACAACGCTCAAAGTGGGTGAGCCCTTTGAGGGTCGTTGCTAAGTTGTTGATGCATGTTTTGAGTAGGAAGATACTTTTGATGAGGTGCATGATCTAGTTCAGACTCCTTTGGATGGGTCACGTGATGTGTTTGTGCATAAGGATGTTCCAAGCCTTGGTGGTGATATTGTTCTCGTTAATCCTCTTGATCATTCCCATGTTTCATATATATGTTCATATCCCTCTGCTTTCCCCAGATATTACATTCATGTGCCCATTGGCAATCCTGTGATTTCTGACGCTAATGTTGATTTGGGTAATGAGGATAACATGTTCAGTGTTCTTGGTGGGAATGTTGGTGATTATCTGTCCCTTGGTTACTTTAGAGGGTATGAACCCTCTATTCATCCTTATTGTATATGCTTAAGAGACTGGCCTAGGAAAATTACATAGACTATATTCTTTAATCCTTCCTATGATTTTTCTAAGATCTTTGATAAGATTAAAAGGATACGTATACTCTTTGGTGTGATTTTGGTTATTGTATTTTAACTTGGTCCCAGGTGTTTGATAGGCTCCTGCGTCCTTTGGTGACATCTATTTTGATAGGTCGTGTTTTCAAGTTGTGATGTAGTGGCTGATGCTCAATTTGCTCCATTTAAGAGGAAGGCTTAGTTTAGGTGTACCCAACACCTAACCTGGTGAGACTGTTCTCTTTTGATTTCCCTTTCCCTTCTCTTGCTTTCATTCCTGTGAATAATAATGCTTTATCTAAACATGGGGGAGTGGTACTTTTGTGTTTTCAATTTTGGTTTTTAGTTTGCACAGTTGTTAGAGCATATAGTTTTAAGCTTCTTTTTGTTTGCATTAGCATGTTGCATTTATCTACATTTTAGGTTTACATATAGGATTGTATGTAGGGATGGTGCGGATTAGTTTAGGATGCCCTCCAACAATGATTCTTTAGGCAAAATAGATTTTATGAGGTTGAGTATCTTTTGATGTTTAATCCCTTTTAGTGCTAAAATTTATGAAGGTTTTATGAACATTTCTTGTTTTGACCCTTGTCTTGTTTGAGAACTAAGTTGCTCTGTAGAGTACTTAGCATTAATGTTGGTACATGACAGCGATTTTATGAGCTAATTGAGACTTTGATGAATCCCATGAGGCTTTGAGCCTTTTTTAGACTAATCATTATATTTACTCCTATCTTTCTTTCATGTGTATGACTCTGCTATATTGCATCTCTAGAACTTTCCTAGATTTTTATTCAGAACCATATTAGCATGTGCATAGTTGATGATATGATAGAGATTAGGGCTGAGCACAACCGGATAGCCAGTTGGTTTTTATGGAACTGGTTCTGGTCCCGGTTGAACCGGATCCAGAATTATAGGAACTGGTCTCGGTCCCGGTTGAACTGGGTCCAGAAATTCTGGACGGGTCCCGGAACCGGTTGGAACCGGTTTCACCACTGGGTACCCGGTATCTCTTTTTGGCCATTTTTAATTGATTTTTTCATCAGTTTGTTTGATCAAAAAAACCAAACCATTAGTCACATTCATTCATTTGATTAAAATGAGCAATAAGCCCACCACACCAACGTCTAATGTTTGGGATTTGGGAATGTCAACAACCAAGTTTGGGGATTTTGGGGATGGAAGGAATAAAGAGAAGAACATCATACAAACCAAGATTTAAACAAATTACAAATTTTAAGTTTACAAAAGCCATAACCATAACTAAAAATATGATCTTAAATCATAGATTTTCTTCCAACTAAGCAACGCCCATAACTTGACAATGCAAGCGCTCCAATCATCTTTACGCCACTTTTTGGACCTTAAAAGAAGAAACTTTATATTAGAATCAAGAAGAACAAAAGACAAGACCAAAAATAAAAAAACTAAGAAGATACCTCAACAGAAGATAGCCTCCAATTTTGGCTTCATTTCAAGACTTTAATCACCCATAATTTGATCAATTTGGGACATCTCTCCCTCACCCAAATCTCAATAATCAATATTGAATTAAAGAAAAACAAGTTAGACACCAAAGTTAAACTTTTAATAATAACTATGAAACACAATGATAAATGTATGCTATTCATATAATTACCTGCTTCATATTCCTCCATATCAACCATAAGTTGCTCAACATCAATGTAAACGGTGGATGCCTGCAACCAATCTTGAGAACAAATCAAGGTCTCCACTGTTTTGGGTCCCAAGCTACTGCAAAACTGATCAAGCACCCGACCGGATGTACTAAATGCAGACTCACTTGACACGGTAGAAACAGGCACAGCTAGAATATCCCTTACCATTTCAGCTAACACCTTATAAGTATCGCTATGTCTCTTCTACCACTTTAAGATGTTGAAAGTGCCATCTACCTTTCACGAGGAGCATCTAAGTTCACATCCAACTCAGTTTTCTCAACAACCTCCATATCATCTTCCCCATCCTCATGCCACTGAGAGTACAACTCCTTAAGAGTGTCATTATTTAAGGACATCTTTGAATGATCAACATGAATGGGGGAAGAAGAGCCATTATGATAATCCCTATCAACATTCACACAAGAAGAGTATGAGTCATATAATCGCTTAAGCACATTAGAGAGATGATCATAAACTCTATCTGACTTGGCAAAGTCATTGGGATAAAGTTTTCTAAAAGAGAATCTTATAAACTTCAACTTATAACAGGGATCAAAAACAACCGCAATCAACACCATAAGATTAGTTTTTGCCCAATCTCCATAATAATCATCAAATTTCTTATGTATTTGGAAAGCCATATCTCGAAGATTAGGCGATAGATCTTTCTCCCATTCCAACAAGTTTGTAAGTATGCTCAATAAGTCATGAAAATGTAAATCAGCAGTGACATACAAAGTGCCGAACATCCTCTTAGTGGCTTCATAAAATTGCTCTAAAAACTTTGCCAAAAGTTTTGCAATTTCTCAATCCCTTTTCGTGGGCACATTTTCCTTAAGCTCATTCTCAAAATTACAATCATCATTCTTAAATCTTTCAAATGCCTTTTCAAATTTCAAAGCCATATTGAACATGAGGAAAGTAGAATTCCACCTTGTACACACATCCAAACACAAAGAACCTTTACAAGAAGCCTTAACAACTTTGGCACAAGTATCAAACAATACAGATCTTGCAGGAGAACTCCTTATATATCTAACAGCACAGCAAATGTTATGAATGGAATCCTTAACCCTTGACAAACCATCTCTGACAACCAAATTCAAAACATGGGTAGCACATCTTATATGGAAAAAATCACCATCCAAAATCAGCTTATCACCAAGATTTTCTTTCAAATAACCAATAGCCACATTATTGGAACTTGCATTATCAATAGTTAAACAAGACAGTTTATCTTCAATACCCCAATCAATAACACAACTCTCTACAATTTTTCCAATTTCTTTGCCTTTATGACTATTCATCAACTTAAAATTTAAAATTCTCTTATGCAAGTTCCATTCATCATCTATGAAATGTGCAGTCAAGCAAAGATAATTCAGATTTTGCACAGATGTCCAACAATCAGTTGTGAGAGCAATTCTAGGTTTCAATCCTTTCAAAGTAACTTTCAAGGCATCTTTCTCACAATGATAAAGCTTCTTACAATCTCTGGCAATAGTGAACCGAGATGGGACATGACTAACAAATTGTGGACAAGGAACACTCAAAAAACCCCTAAAGCCTTCCTTTTCAACAACGGAAAATGAATGTTCATCAATAATAACCATTTTGGCTAAAGCAAGCCTAGTAGCCTCTACATCAAAGGACCAATTCGAGAGACTAACACTCTCAGTTTGTGGGTCTCTATACAAAGAAATCTTCTTTTGTTTTTTATCCACATTGTAAGGATATTTAGGACATGATTGAAGATGCTTTCTTAAAGTAGAAGTCCCACTATTAGGGTTGGCAGACAATACCTTGCTACAGTACTTGCATTTCACTTTCTCAATTTTCTTGGTCATTGGATTAATCATGTCAATATAATGCTCCCAATAAATTGATTTCCTCTTACCACCAGGCTTTACTTGCTCGATGTTAGTTTTGGTAGGGTAAGCTAAACCAGAACTAGCATTACTCTGCTCTTCCAAATTAATATGATCTTCCATGCTGAAATCCTTCAAAATAAGAGAAGAAAATCAAGCATAAGATGCACAACCCCGTTAATTTTAACAAAATCAAATAATAACGATCTTGTATAGTTGTATGTCTATTTTCTGTTCTTCTATTACCAAGAAAACCCAACAAGTTTGGCTGTTTGGCAGAACTACCACTCTATCAAGATATTGTAATGCTAAACGAAACCCATAAAGGCACAAACAGATCAGGGAAGTGCAAATTGCAAAATCAAGATATTGTAGTGCAAATTGCAAAAACATGAACAGTCAGGCCGTTGTTAGGCCGAATAATTCGAAAGCACGAACAGATTTGAACTAAAGCACGAATAATTCGAAAACTCACAAGTAATACGTAGATCTAGAATCTGAGAAAGAGGAATAGTTACTCACTCGTTGTTAGGCCCTTGACGGTTCACCGGAGATCGAGAGAGCCGGCAAGGAGCCTAGGGTTGAGCACTGAGTAGGCGTCGGCGAGGAGTCGACGGTCTGACCGTCGACTATCTAAGCTGCCGGCGATCGGCAGGAAGAGAGAAAGAGAGACTGAGAGCAGTGAGGGAGAGAGACGAAGACAGACGAGGAGTCGAGGTCGAGGGAACTGAGGGAGCAGAGATGGAGACAGCCGGCGAGGAGTCGAGGGTTGAGCACTGAGTAGGCGAGGAGTCCAGGGTCTGACCTTCGACCGTCTTTCCTGCCGGTCGGAGAAAGAGAGACTGAGAGTGAGAGCAGTGAGGGAGAGAGACGAAGATCGAAGACAGACGAGGAGTTGGCTCCTCTCCAGGTCGAGGTCAGGGAAGGCTTTAGGGTTTGCTACTTTGCTCAGTTGCTGTGCATTTTACTTTAACAATATATATTAATATATTTAATTTTTTTTAGATGTGGACCGGGTAATCGGGTACCGGGACCGGTACCGGTTCCAAACTTTAAGGAACCAGACCCGGAACCGGTTGTAACCGGGTCCTGATTTTGGAACTGGTCCCGGTTCCGGTCTAATCGGGTCCGGGTCCGGAACCGCCGGGTCCAGACCAGGTCCGGGTCTGGATCCGGGGAACCGGTTTTTTTGCTCAGCCCTAATAGAGATATTTCTTTATCTTTGGACATTTCAGCCACATAGCCAAATAGCCCGTCCCTTGTGTTACATACTTATCCCCTTTGCTAGCCCTTTTGAGCTATAATCCTTTCTTCTTATAATGCTTTATATTAGCCCTTTGCCAAATATATATTCCTACCTTTGAGCAAAATCTATGGAGCATCACTTCATCTATGTAGTGGAGGGTTTTCGAGGTAATTGTATTTAAGGTTCCCTTGCTGCATTGGTTTGTTGAGGGCTTGATGACATTGAGCATTTGTTTTGGTTCCCTCTTGTTCAGGTTGTATATGTATGCATGGATTAGATTGTGAGTTAATGGTTATTGATCCTACGTCTTTTAATAATTAAAATTTTCATTTCATTTCCCAAAGAAGAATAAAAGAAAAAAGAAAAAAAATCATATTGAAAAAAAAAAGAGGAAAAAAAGAAAAAAATTCGAAAAAAATAAATAAGTGATTGGCATTGGGCATGTATGAGATCCTTATTGGTCAACTCATTTCCTACTTGATTCATTAGGGTATGTTTAATGTATTGTTAGGGTTTGGAGTATTGGTAAACTTCATGGTTACGTAGTGCCTTGTTGGTTGCTCTTTATTCACTTGGATAAATAGCTCCACATTGCCTAAATTTATTAGTTCACACCTTTCCCTTAATCCTTTTAGCCGTGTGCACATTGCATTTTTAGTGGTAGAGAATTTGAAAGTCTTGACAAGCACATGGTAGTTTGCATCTTTGGAATGAATCTTGAGTGAACCTATGCTAAATTCTAACCACATGAGAGATAGTGATTCATATTTCCCCGAAGTGAGGTTGTACCAATCTATTTAGCTCTACCGAATCTCATACTTGTATGATGTGCTTTTGGGGTCTTTTGTGCTATTTGGGCTTGCCATTGATTGATATTCTTACTTATGATATGTTATGACCTGCCTACTTTAAGGAGATTGTTATGTTTCTGAGTCATAGATGCATCTCCTCTTATTGGTTTTATCTAGTGTTTGCTTGAGGACAAGCAACGATTTAAGCATGGGGGAGTTATGAATGTCATATGTGCATAGGATTTCATGAATGTTTTGGCATCATTTTAGGTGATTAGAGTGCTTGATTGTGAGATTTTATGCCTCTTTTCTATCTTATGCTCGGGTCTGGCGTTGTTGATGATGTTTCCCAGAAATTGGCTAAAAGAACCCAAGTATGTCATGCAAAATCAATGAAGAGCTATGCAAGAGGTGAGAACCCATAAAAATTGACCAAAAGCTTACAAGAGACATGGTTTGCCCGGGTATATATCATGGATAACCCTGGATAACATACACAGTCAACTCAGATTGACCATATTTTACAGAATCAGTAGGGCAAAGCAACCAGAGGGCACATGATCTATTCGTGGTGGGGGCCACGGTCCGTGGTGGTGCCCATGGATCGACCATGGTCTGCCCTGTTCCCCTGAGCTCGCTAGTTTTCTTTGTGGCTATTCGTGTTCCATGCATGTGGTGGTTTTGCATACTTGATTTCAGCCATAAAAAGCCATTTTGACCGCTTTGTTCATCCCTACTCCATCTCCATAGTCTATTCCATTCTACCTAGATTAGGATTAAGATTAGATTAGAAAAAGAGAGAGAGAATTGAAGTGAAGATTTGCAACAATTCCATCTCGGGTTTACAACGACAGTTTAAGCGCAATCTTGGTTGAGTATTTCTCTCCTCTTCTCTTCTCTTCTCTTCTCCTCTCTTTTGTCATTTTAGATTTATGCTTTGTAATTTTGATTATGATTTGTTATTTTGATTTTGGATTTATACAAATAACAGTTAAATTCTCGATTTGCTATTCGTCTCTTTGAGTCCTTTAGAATTATTTTTATCAAATCTTAGATGTTTATTATCTTGTAAGAAATTTGATCACTTTCTTTCATGTTTTGGGTATTGGATGAAAAAATGAAAGGTGAAATTCGATACTAGAGCTCTAGGATTTGACTTGATTGCATGCATTCTCGAGAAAGTCATACCAATTGAGAAACCACAAAATAATAATCGTATGTTTAATGAACTTAAACAAATCGGGATCCCTTGAGAAATGGTAGTTGTTTAGATTTAGGTATTTCACTTCACCATGAAAGAGGGTTATGATATTTTGATTATCGATTTTAACACAACCAACTAAGGAAGAAGTGCTTGATTGATACCTGGATTAAAAGATTGCTTGTTTTGTTTAATTCCTTGATTAGATTAGATAGTCGATTTGTTTAATTTTAACATCAAGTATTAATCTTCTTAGCCTATCTGAAGGGGATAAAGCCTAAGAGATTAACCTATTTCGTGTGAGAGACGACCTTAGTTTGTTACAACGCCACAGTGCATTTGCGGCCCTATCAGTATATTAGGTCCTTCTAAGTTCCCACCTTAACTCCAAAAAAGTTATGGTGATTCTGACACCTGGATTGAAGTTTAAGGCCAAAGAGTCATTTGCCGGCCTTTGGTATACCATATTTACTTGCTTAGTTCTAGTTGACAACTAAAAAGCATAGTAGAGGACAGGTGATCAACATATGGTCAAGGATTGATAATAAGAACCTTTCATGGAAGCATTTAGAATAGCCTAATGTTGCTGTTAGTCAATCCCCTGAACTGGTTCTCCAAAGCTACAAACCTTGACTCTATATTGGCCCACGTCTGACATTGTAGGCATACCCTTATTTTGCACTGCAATGTCTTTTTAGCTTAGTCCTCTAAAAATTCCTAGGCTGCAATAGGATTCTTAGAAAAGAATCCACCATGACACATAGGCTCTACTATGGCTTTATTCTCTTGGTCTAAACCCTTATACACAATTTGATAAAGGTGTCACTGTTCTAGACTATGGTGGGTACATTGGGCCAATAAGTTCTTAAACCTTTCCTTGTACCTCTAAAATGGCTCCTTATCAAATGAATAAACTAATTAATTTCATTCCTTAATTTAACAGTATTGCCATTAGGAAATATTTCTTCGAGAAGATCTTAACGAAATCATTCCAATTAGAAAATATATTATGCTGCCAAATTACCACATGGAGTCTCTAATGGCGTTTGATTCTTTGTCATGAAACCAAGGAGTGTAAACTAGGGATACGAAAGGTCTGGCCAGTAAGACATGAAGGTTCTACTAGTCATTTAAATGGGTAGATGGTAATAGGGAAAACATTGTCATTACTGTTCATAAATGGATGCCAGATTGTGTACCACTATTTTGTGATCACAAGCATACACTAGTTTAAACATTGAAAAGTTAAGGATTTTTTTAATTTAACAGGCCAGTAATAGAACACTCTCTCATAAAAACCTTTTTCACATGTATTTGCTGTTATGATATTGGCTATGGTAATCCGACCACCATTTTAGAGATTATACTGTTAAGTTGGGCTACCTTAGTTAATATCCCAGTCGATGATAAATGGAATAGCGAAGGAATCTTGTCAAAGATTATGTGGAGCTTGTCCTAGTAGATGATAATATGACCCTGAATAAGTTAATGATAAGTGCTTAGAGTTTACTTCATTTTGGGGTCATTTGGCTGTAGCTTTAGGGAGGTTTATGAACTTTATGCTGTAATCTACACTCATATTCCCATTTTACGCTTGGGTTTGGTTCTTTTTTGTGCTTTGTAGACTTTTGGACCTTTTTGCCCTAAACTTGACCCCCAATTGAGTGTGATTTGACTCCCCACAAATGCCCCAAGTCACCATGCTTATGGAGGAAAGGGAAAGCCAAAGAAGTTTGAGATAGAGGTAACCACGGATGCTCCATGGTGGAGGCCACAGTCCGTGGTGAACCTAAAACTGCTTACCTTTTCATCTTCCTTCATCTTGTGGCTGAGGATGCTTGGTTCTGTGCTTATAAGAGGTCGCTCGGCTGTAGAGAAAGAAAGGAACTGATCTCACTACACTCATCTCTTCATATTTTTCATTAGAATTACGACTTAGATTGTATTTTTTAGAGTAAGAGAAGAAATTGAACTGTGGCTTTGAAGATTTGAAGATTGGGACACCATTGAAGAATCACCATTGTTGCCAAGTTTTCTCTACTCGCTTGTTTTTCTTGCACTCTTCTTTTAGATTATTGTTAATTTTGAACATGAGTGAGTAGTTTATCTAGTCTATGGACTTCTTAGCGAAAGTATTGACGTTGGATTCTTAATCTTCATTATTTGTGCTTATTTTGTGTTAGAATGATCGAATTATACCTTGTGATTGAAGTCTCATGAGTGGATTTTTGCCAAATTTGCTTACTTATACTAGATAGTTGAGTGAAGTACCGAAAGGAGAAACTTGTTATTTGACTAATAAGATAGGACTTGATTTAGCAATACTTAAAAGAGATTTGCTTGTTAAGAGAAAACTTTAGCTACTGAAAAACCTACAATTTAGAGTAAAACAAGGGCATTTGAAAGAATGTTAGTTGGATTAGTATAGAAAATTCGGTTCATTTGAAAGAAAAGGTTGAATTTTAGATCAATTGCACTCCTTTCAATCATCCAATCTAAGTGAAGTGCATGATTTATCCATTGATCCAGCTCTTTACTAGGCGAAATAATTCCCTAGATATTTTAATTCGATTGAATTTCCTAATTAGTTGATTTGCATAAATTGAACAACCCATTGGAACTTGTTTGCTTAGCCTTTTATTATAGGTCAAAACTCAATAGAGTATATTTAGTCTCTATGGGAACAATATTAAAACTAAACTAGAACACCCGTGTGGTTGCAGAAGTGTCAAGTTTTTGGCACTGTTGCCGAGGGACAATTTGTGGACATTAAGTTTGCCTTTATAGATTGACTAAGCATTTTTGTGTTTTTCTTTTTCTTTGTAAATTGTTGATTTGCTTTGGTAGAGGTTTTTTTTTTTTTTTTTGTTAATCTTTGCTAGATTTCTCAACTTATATGTGGAGTCCCTTTCCCTTTGAATACCATCTCGAAATAGAAATGACTTTTTTGCTCTAGGAGGAAGAAGTTAAAGATAGAGGAGCAAAGAGCCAAAGCTCAAGAAGCCTCTTCAATGATGGTGGGAGGAGGAGAGACCAATGAAGGACGCTTTGGGATTTTGTCATTGATGAATGTTGTATTTGCATAGGATTTCATAAGTGTTTGGGAGTCATTTTAGGAGATTGAGATGCTTAATTGGATGATTGATGCCCTTATTTCTACTATTAGGGTTGGTTTCTCTTGTTTGAGAGATTTTGCAGATTTTCACTTTATGAGCCAAGTTATGTAGGTTAAATGAAGATTTTTGAGGCTTACGGATCAAAAACGATAGCAAAAGAAACTCAAAGACACCCAATACAATCCAACCGTGGTCAATAGAACGGTCCAGGAGATTCCAGGAGAAGTAGCAGATCAAATCAGGAACAGCTAGCCAGGACAGAGGGAAACGCTGATGGTCCATGGTGGTACCCGCGGTCCATGGTGGGCTCCTTTTCGTCGGATCACCATATTTTCTCATGGCTATTCGACTTCCAGGCAGTTTTTATTACATGTTTTCTCACGGTTGTTCGACTTCCAGGTGGTTTTTATTTTTGGTAGCAACATACTCGCTATAAAAGGCTTGTTTTTAGCATCATTCCACCCCCATCATTCCATTTTTTCCTCTCTTTAATTTCATGAATTAGATTAGAATTTAGATTGGATTAGAGGAAGAGAGAGCGAACAGAAGTGAAGATTTGTAAGGATTCCATCTCGGATTTGCAACGACAGTTCAAGTGCGTTATTTGGCTAGTTTCTTTTCTCTTCTCTTCGCTTCTCTTCTCTTGCCTCATTTTTTTGGATTTATGTTTTGTAATTTCGATTATCTTTTGTTGTTTTGATGTTGGATTTATGCAAATACTAGTTATGTTCTTGATCTAGTGTTAATCTCTTTAAGTATTTTAGAATTATTGGATTCATTTATTGGATCCTAGATGTTTATTATGTTATAAGAAATTTGATCACTTTCTTGTATGTTTTGGGTATTGGATGAAGAAGTAGAAGGGGAAATTCAATACTTGAACTATAGGATTTAACTTGAATAACGAACCAATTGCAAAGCCATGAATACGATAATCGCATGCATAACGAAGCTAAACAAATCAAGAGCCCTTGACAAATGGTAATTTGTTAGATTTAGGCATTTCACTTCACCTTGAAAGAGGGTTGTTATACTTCAATTATCGATTTTAAGACAACCAATTGAAGAAGAAGTGCTTGATTAATACCTGAATTGAGAGATTGCTTGTTCTGCGTAATTCCTTGATCATTTATCCATTAGATTGGATGCTAGATTAGTCTAGTTTCAAACCTCAAATTTTGCTTCGCTTGGCCTATATTAAGGGGATAAGGCCCAATAGATCAACCTAGTCCTTGCAGGGCATGACCTTGATTTGTTAAAACGCCACTGTGCGCTTGCAGTCCTATCAAGTTTTTTGCACCATTGCCGGGGACTAGAGTCCAATATTGGATTTTTCCCGATAGGTTTGACTAAGCATTTTGTTTTTCATTAGAAAAAAAACCAAAAAAATTAAAAATTTAAAAAATAAAAAAATTGAGGAAAAAGACAATGGCCATTTTCCATTTTCCCTAATTTGAGCATGAATTATTTTGGAGGTATTTTAAGCGTTTAAATGCTTTTCTTGCTCAATATGGTTATTGCTTAGGTAAATGAGAAATTTTGGACATTGTTGATGGGGGTGGGAATAGTGAAACCTGTGCTCTTTTAGAGTTTCGAAGTTTTCTTGGTAAAAATATTAATGAGGCATAATATTTGCTTGGGTGGATTTCTTCATATTCATCTGAGTTTAAAAAGGGTATTTGTATTTCTAAATATTCATTCTATGATCCTTGTGTGTTCTATGCTAGATCTTATTATGCCCTTTTTTGGTGTGATTTATGTAATTCTTATGACCGTGATGCAAATTTGTGTCCTTATTATGAATGCTACGCTCAGCCTGACTTTGCATTATCCGTGGACAATACTATTTTTTTGAGTCAGAAGATACTTTAGATAAGGTTCATATTCTAACTGAGAGTCCTTTGGAGGGGTCATGTGATGTGTTTTTACATGAGGAGTCTCCTAGCCTTTGTTGTAATAATATTCTCCCTAATCCCCTTGATCATTCCCATGTTTCACCTATTTGTTCATTACCCTCTACTTCCTCTGACTATTACATTGACACGCCCATTGATAATCCTATGCTTTTTGATGCTAATAATGATTTGGGCTATGAGGATAATGTGTTTAGTATGCTTGGTAGGAATGTTGATAATTTTATGTCCCTCGGTTACTTTAGTGGATATAATGCCTCCCTTGACCCATATTGCATGTACCTAATGGATGCAACTAGAAAAATCATGTGGAATACTTTCTTTGATTTCTCTTTTGATTTTTCTACAGCGTTTTATTATTAAAGAGAGCGCTAACTTTCTTTGTTATGTTAATCTTCATACTCATTTATAGCCAAGCTTGTGAGCCCCATACTGTAGTGTTTGACAAGTTTTTACAGGCCCTGACTACATCTAATTCGGTAGGTTGTGTCTTGAAATTATGATGGAGTGGCTGATGGCCTATTTGCAAGGAGGCCTTGGCTTAGATGCACTTAGCACCTAACCTGATGAGATTGTTCTCTTTTGTTCTCCCTTTCCCTTCTCTTACTTTCTTTCCTTTGAATAGTAATGCTTTATCTAAGCATAGGGGAAGGGTAGCTTCATGTTTTTCATTTTGGTTATTAGTTTGCAAACTTGTTAGAGCATATAGTTTTAGATTTCTTTTTGTTTACATTAGTGTTTTGCATTTAGTTGCGTTTAGGTTTGCATATAGGATTGCATGGAGCGATGGTGGGGATTGGTTTGAGATAACCTCAAATAATGTTTTTATTAGGCATGATAGCTTTCATGAACTTCGGTAACTTTTGATGTGTAATCCCTTTTGGTGCTAAAACTTTTGAAGGTTTTGTAAATATTTCTTGTTTGGACCCTTGTCTTGATTGAGAATTATTTTATCCCTTGGTGTCCTTAGAACTAATGTTGGTACATGAGAGTCATTTTATGAGCTAAATGTAACTTTGGTAGATATCGTGTGAGACGTTGAGCCTTATATGGACAAATCATTATATTTACTCCCATGTTTCTTACATGTGTGTGACATGGAGATGTTGCATCTCTAGAACTTGTCTAGATTCTTATTTAAAACCACAATAGCATGAGTATAGTTGATGATACGATAGAGGCATTCTTTCTTTGAACATTATAGCCACATAGCCAAATAGCCTACCCTTATGTTACATGTTTCTCCTCTTTGCTACTCCCTTTAAGCTTATATCTGTCTTTGTTGTGATCCCTCTATATTAACCCTTGCTTAAACACACATTCCTAACATTTGAGCCAAGTCTATGGAGTATTATTTCATCTATGTAGTGGGTAGTTTTGATGGTAATTAAGTTTAAGGTGGCTTTTGTGTGTTGGTTTGTTGAGGGATTAATGTTATTGAGCATTTTGCTTTGGCGCCCCCTTATTCAGGTTGTGTATATATGTATTCGATTATGAGTTAATAGTTAGAGTTCCTATGGCTTTCACTGATTGAAATTTTCATTTCATTTCCCATAGTTAAAAAAAAGGCAAAAATCATGTTGACAAAGAGAGAAAACAAAGAGAAAAATAAACAAACGAAAAAGTGAATAAGTGTTTGGCATAGGACACATGGATAACTTGTGTTCCTTCTTGGTCAACTCATTTCCTACATGATTGATTGGGATATGTATATTATATTATTGGGGTTTGGAGTGTTGGTAAACTTCAGTGTTGGTTGCTGTGTAGCCATTTAGCTACCTAGCTCCACATTACCCAAATGCATTTGTCCACTCCTTTCCCTTAACCCTTCCAGCCATATTACAGCCCATATAAAGTCCTCTTGATTGTCTTGTGCACATTACATTCCTAGTAGTGGAGAATATGAGAGTCTTGGTAATTATATGGTAGATTGCATCTTTGGAATGAGTCTTGAGTGAACATATTTAAAACACATGAGCAGAAGTGACCTACGTTTCCCCAAAAGTGAGGCTCTATCGGCCTATTTGGCTCTAATCAATTCCATGTGCTTACATAACATGCTTTATAGTTCTTTGGGGGTAATCAAGTTTGACATTGAGCTTATGGTCTCGTACTTTTTCGAAAACGCTCACCTTCCTTGATTTTGAAATGTTTTAGGCATTACTTGGGGTTGTAGTTGATTAGCATTCTTGCTTATGATGTGCTATCTTTTTCCTATTTTAAGGAGGTTGTTTTATTTTGCATCATAGATGCATCTCCCCTTAATGGTCTTCTTTAGTTTTTACTTCAGGACAAGCAAAACTTTGAGCATGGCGAAGTGATGAATGTCATATTTACATAGGATTCTATAAGTGTTTGGGAGTCATTTTAGGGCATTTAGATGCTTAACTAGATGATTTAGGCCCCTATTTCTACTATTACATATGGTTTTGCTTTTTCTGAGAGATTTTGCAGATTTTCACTTCGTGAGCCAAGTTATGTGAGTAGAATGAAGATTTTTGAGCCCTTGTGTATGAAAGGAGATGGCAAAAGAGGCTTAAAGACATCCAATATGATCCAACTGTGGTCAATATGATGGCTCAGATGGTTCCAGGGGATGTAGTAGATCAAATGAGAAAGAGCCAGCTAGGGCAAAGGGCATCACGAATGGTCCATGGTGGTGCCCACTATCCATGGTGGATCCCTTTCTCCTGGATCACCATGCTTTCTCACAGCTTTTCGACTTCCAGGTAGTTTTTATGTTTCAGTAGCAGCGTATTTGATATAAAAAGCCTATTTTCAGCCTCATTCCACAACCCATCATTCCATTTTTCCTCTCTTCAATTTCATCAATTAGATTAGAATTTAGCTTAGATCAGAGGTAGAGTCAATTGCAATGAAAATTTGTAAGGATTCCATCCCAAGTTTGCAACGATGATTCAAGCACATTATTTGGCTGAGGATTTCTCTTCTTTTATCTTCTCTTTTCTTTTCTCATTTTTTGGATTTATGTTTTGTAATTTCAATTCTTTTTTGTGGTTTTGATTTTGGATTTATGCAAGTACTAGTTATGTTCTTGATCTGGTGTTAATCTCTTTGAGTATTTTAGAAATGTTGCCTTGATTTATTGGATCCTAAATGTTTATTGTCTTGCAAGAAATTTGATCACTTTCTTGCATATTTTGGGTATTTGATGAAGAACAGGAAGAGGAAATTCAATACTTGAACTGTAGAATTTGACTTGATTATGTAGAGTCTTGAGAAAGTCACACTGATTGCGAAACCATGAATGCGATAATCACATGCATAACGAACCTAGAAAAATCAAGAGCCCTTAAGAAATGGTAATTGATTAGAGTTAGGTATTTCATTTCACCTTAAAAGAAGGTTTTTATACTTTTATTATCGATTTTAAGACAACCAATTGAGGAAGAAATGCTTAGTTGATACATGAATTAAGAGATTGCTTATTTTGCGTAATTCCTTGATCATTTATCCATTAGATTAGATACTAGATTAGTTTAGTTTCAAACCTCAAATTTTGATTTGCTTAGCCTATCTTAGGAGGATAAGGCCCAATCGATCAACATACTCCTTGTAGGGGACGACCTTAATTTGCTACAATAATACCGTGTGCTTGCGGTCCTATTAGTCACCCCAGGAGTCAAAGGCATTGCCTTTAGCATTGCTTGACTAGGCATGGAAGCACACAACTTTGAGCTCAAGCCGACTCTTATTTCCATAGTGCAACAATCCCAATTTGGAGGCACCCCATTTGAAGATCCCAACTTACACCTCATGGTAATCTTAGAGGTGTGCGATATATTGAAGTTCAATGCAGTTTCTACGGATGTTATTCGATTGCGACTATTTCCCTTTTCCCTTAGGGACAAGACGAGAGCATGCCTTCATTCTTTACCTCCCGGATGCATCACAACATGGGATGAGCTCACCAAGGTTTTTCTTGCAAAATTCTTTCCTCCAAGCAAGACGATGAGTCTAAGAAACCAAATTACTAATTTCGCTCAAAGGGAAGACGAGTCGCTCTGTGAAGCTTGGGAGTGGTTCAAAGACCTATTAAGACTATGTCCACATCATGGGCTCCAATGATGGACGATAGTGCAAGCTTTCTACAATGGAGTCACTCAACTAGTGAGGTCTATTATAGGTGCAGCGGCGGGTGGCACTCTTATGAACAAGATAGAGGATGAGGCTTACAACCTTGTTGAGGAGATGGCGTCAATAACTACCAGTAGTTTAATAAGAGAATCCAGCCCAAGAGGGTTGGATATAAGTTAGAACTTGATGTTATTTCTATGCACTCTGCCAAAGTAGATGCTATGTCTCAAAGGTTAGAATGATTGAATGTTAATTCTATTAGTTCAAGTGCCCATTTCCCATCATGTGACATATGTGAATCTGTTAATCATTTGGCTGTGAATTATTAAGTCAGGAGTCCATTTGCTCAAGATGCTAGTGATCAGCTCAATTATGTCAACACCTATAACCCTAGACCTACCAATGACCCATTCTCTAGCACATACAATCCTGGTTGGAGGAATCACCCCAATTTTTCTTATATGTCTAATGCCCCTCCTATGCCTCAAATGAATTTTAGACCACCCCGTAGATTTCAAAGACCACCTTACCCTGAACAAACACTTCAAATATCCAATTTAGAGACAATGATAGAGAGTATGCTTTGGCGTAGTAAACACAAGATGAGTACGTCAAGCAATTAACCTCTAAGGTTGATGTGCTTACTACTCATAATAAGATGTTGGAAGATCAAGTTGGCCAACAAGCTACCTCTTCATCTACACCCCTAGGTAAACTTCATAGTAAGCCCGACCCTAATCCCTAAGAGCACTGCAACTATGTTACCTCGAAAGGGGGATTAGAGGATTCTAAGGGTATGGAGCTTGAGAAGGGTCGAGAAGCAAATTGAGCTATAAGCGAGAGAAGGGTGACGACCTTGAGGCCAAAACCTTTGGACAAGAGAATAGTCTAGAGGTTCTCGAAGTGTTTCCCCGAAGTTTGACGATCCAGGTAGTTTTTGTATTCCTTGTATGGTTGGTAATGTGAGGATAGATATGGCCTTATGTGATAGTGCAAGAGTTAGTATGATGCCATATTTCATTTTCTAAAAGCTTGGCTTAGGACAGCTGCAGCCAGCACCTTTTTCGCTCCAACTAACAAATGGTTTCCAGAAGCACCCTTTGGGTATTTTAGAGGATGTTCCCATTAAAGTGGACAAATTTCTGTGTGCTTAGTGACTTTATTGTTGTCAATATGGCCGGAGAGACTTCTACCCAGATTATTTTAGGAAGACCATTCTTGGCCAATTCTGGTTGCAAGATAGATGTAAAAGGGGGTGGGTTAACTTTTGATGTAGGGACATGTCATGTTGAGTTTAACTTCTTTGAAGTTATGATGAAGTGCCTAATTCTCATGAAATTGAGATGGATGATGTTTGATGTTGTGCTAACCCTCCTATGTTTGATTGGGGTTCTACTATAGGTCCCGACCTTGACTATGCTAGGGTGGAGTTTGATGTACCTGTACCACCTAGCATAATCGAGGATGGGCCCTCCTCTTTTAATGAAGGTTCTTTGAATGCCTATTGTAGGTTTTTTCAGTTGCTTACGTCTTTGCCTCCTATAAAGGGAATTGATCTCAACTTTGATCTTGGCATTGAGTTTGGCAGTGGCCTTCGGATGGGGCTCACTTTTAGATTGTTTTATATGGGAATCCTGCTATTTGGCACCTCCTAGTGATGAAGAAGGACCACCATCCTGAGTATTTGAGGTGGTACCTTCAAATGCAAGAGTTCGACTTCGAGGCATGTGATAAAGAAAACTCAGAAGTTGTGGGGGAACCCATTGACAAGCTCGCTGTTCACACTCTTACTGATCCCGATCCATCACAAAAGTGAAGGCTGAGCTCCCAACCCTAAAAGAGCACTTGTCAGGAGGCAAACCAAATCTTTCCCTTTACCAGTTTTTCTTTTCTTTGATTATATATAATGCATTTCTTTTTTTAAAAAAAGACAAAAAAGAAGAAAGAAAGAAAACAAACAAATACAAAGGAAAAAAAATCAGAAAAATAAGAGTTTCAGAAGCTCTAGACAGCAGCTACTACAAACCCCTAATGGTGCCTAGCCTCTATCAGAAATTACAGAAAATTGCTAAGACAATGCTAACCATGGAGGGTCCGTGGTGGACCCTACAGTCCATGGTGAGTCTCTTCGTCCACGGTCAAGGGTTTTTCATGCCCTTTGACCCGAAAACACCCATTCATCTTCAACTCCTCGACACACTCTCCCTAAATTCTCTCTCTCTCTCTCTCTCTCTCCAAACTCCATAACCATCCACCTCCACACCTTCGATTTTTCATCATTTTCCATCAAACTTCTTCCATTTCTTCTTATTTTCTTCACTTTCACTTTAAATTTCCTTCAAATTTCTCTTTTCTTACCTTCTTTTTCTCACATTCTATCCATTTTCATACCTAAACCTTCAACAACCCAATTTCACCTTCCATTCTTCCAACTTTTCTCATTTTCTTCCATATGTCTTCTCCATTAACCTTAATTTTCATAAATTTTCCATTTTTCACTAGTTTTCTTTCCATTTTAACTTACTTAATGTTTAAAGCATCCATTCTTCGTAGCCATGGTGCCACAGAATGAAACAAGAACCACTCAAGAGGGGGAACTTCAAGTCAAGCACCACAACGCACGCACCAAACCTCTCGAACCTCAATCAATGCATGAAACCGACGTAATGTTCCTAACTCCTTTGGTTTAACACATCCTTGGCATGTTGCAAGATACAATGTTTTGAGTAGTAAACTAGTTGTTGCTACTCGATATTATGATAATGATTCGTTACCTGATTGGGTTTGTTGGATGACAATCATTAGTTGTTTGCTTGGGGAGGTATGGGTCAATTTTTAGAGATTAGAGACCATACTTATCGAGACCTCACTCTTGAGTTTTTGAGTATATTGCATGTGGAGGTTATAAAAGTGGGTCTCGCTGTCAACAAGGATACATTTCCTTATATCTCAATAGGGATTTTTATGAGTTTAATTTGAGTGTCTTCAATAGTATATGTGATTTTCCATCGAGTATCGACTTGCCTTATCACCATATCCCCAAAGACTTTAACCTGAATGCTTTTTAAAATGAAATTTCTAGGGATTCTCGGTATGATATAAGCAACTCCAAAGGCACTGTTTTTTGAAAGCCCGGTATTCGAGTGGCTTAGAAATTACGTGCTTGTGGTTTGTTTGCTAGAAAAGATAGTTTGACGTGCCTCACCTATCTGAATCATATTTATTATTTAGCATGCCCCAAGGTGACCGACTTAACCCAGGTTCTTTCTTGGTTAGTAAGTTATATAGTGCGGTCACTAGTTCTGCACAGAGGATTGTGATTAGGGATCTCCTTACCCCCATTGCTAGGTCTGTTGTGTTAACCCAGACCCTGACAATAGAGTTCCCGGTTCCAAGAGGTTGAACTTAGTCGCTTTTGAACAAATGAAGTTCTGTAAGGTGGAGGCTAGGTATGTTTGTTGGATTTATACCGGGACCGTCCTATGCCCCCCTAATGTTCGCCAAACCACTCTCTTGAACTGGACCAATCTTTACTTTTTACTGGATGATAAAGAGTTGATGCAACCCGCACCACCTCCTCCCTCTCCTCAACTAAGGGCATCTAGTTCATCCCAACCACCATTCTCCTCTGATTTCACTGATTTGCATGCTCCCCTTCAGTCAATCCAAGAGAAGCAAATATCCCTCCGAGCTTATATTCAAACTAAGCATACCATAGTCCGTGACTTTGTTCAAGAGCGGCATGATGAGCTCCATGGGATGAGTGCCTCCCAGAACCAATATTTCTAAGACTTTAGTCGATCATTTAGTTTTTCTTTCTATTTTAGGTTTCTTTTCTTAGTTTTAGTTTTGTTTTGGTATTTTCAATTTTTAGTTGCATTTTAGGCTTACCATGCATTAAAAAACAAAAATGAAAAACATGGAAAAAAACATAAACAAAACAAAAAATAAATAATAATCCTACGATGATGAGTCTTTAGACTAAGTAGTTTTCTTTAGCTTATTTTAACCCTTTTTGTTATGCCCATTTATGAATAAAATGTTTGATTATAAGTTCTTGAAATGTACTTCATGTTTTCACTATCATGTTGATTACGATTCGATTACTCAATGATTCTTTGCATGAATATTTAGATCTCATGAGCTAGTTGAGCCTAGGTAGTTGTCCCGTGAGATTTTGAGCTTGATTAGTCTAATTCATTGCTTTATTCTCATATTCTTTTTCATGTGTAGCTCTTCCTAGATTTCAAATTTCTAGAACTTGCTTTGACTCTTGTTCATGATCACATTTAGCATGCACATTTAGACGATATGATTGAGGAATTCTTTGAATTTATGAGCTGCATTGACTGAATAGTCACCTTTATTATATATGATATCCCTTGCTACCCCTTTTAAGCCTTGACATCTTTTTCTTAATGCAAAATTATAATATGATCCTTTGCTAAGCACGTGTCTTACCCCTTAGCAAGACTATAGAGTTTCATTAGTGATTGAGAGTAGTTTATAGATAATGACATATTTTTTCGTTTGGTGTGGTTTGTTTGGATGTGATGAGGGATTTATATAGTATTTCAGTTGGTGTTAATTGGGTTGAATTTTGTGAGTTGTTAGAAAAGTGTTAAAACTGCATTGTTTCTCTTGCCATAATCCTTTTCTTCAAAAAAAAAAAAAAAGAAACAACAAGAAAGAAAAAATATATATAAAAAAATGCTGAAGAAAAAGAGAGGCAAAGTAATAGAAGGATTTGGCAATAATTTCATATTAGATATACTTCAACACTTTCCCTCATTGTAGATCAAGTATCGGTAATTTTGTTTTATGAAATGCATAGGCATAGGGAGTAGTTTTGATGGAAAGTTAGGCAAAGATGATTTGTACTCATAGTCTTTGGCTTTGAGCTCCACAAATCCCAACATATTTGTTCCCTTGTTACCTTTACCTATAGCCCTGTTACAACCCTATCAAAGTCCTCATTATTGCCTAGTGTATTTTGCATTTTAGTGGTGGCGAATTAGAGGGTCTGAGCAAGCTTATGGTAGATTTGATTCTTTGGAATGAGATTTGAGACAACCGTATTATACTTTAAACATATGAGTGATGAGTGCTTCATTTCTAAAGTGAGGGTCTACTGGTTCTTTTAGCTCTACCCATCGCATGTGCCAATATGATTGCTTAAGTTGATTTGGGTGATTGATTCAATGTTTCATGTGATGGTACTTGTTCTTATTTCGAAAACTTCATTCTCTTATCTATTTTGCAATGTTCTCAATCACTTTTGGACTGACTTTTTAGGTTGATTTGGCTATTGATGTTTCTGCATTTGTTTGCCAAAGGTTCTTCATCATAGATTTGGTTTCATAATTGCTTGGGGACAAGCAACGGTTCAAGCATGCGGGTGTTTGAGAAGTCCTTAGAGTTTACTTCATTTTGGGGTCGTTTTTCCCCCGGCTTTGACCCCTAATTGAGTATGATTTGCCTTCCCATGGATGCCCCCAAGCCACCATGCCTGTGGAGGGAAAGAAGAGCTGAAGAACTTCAAGATAGAAGTAACAACGAACGCTCCGTGGTGGAGGCCACGGCCGGTGCTGAACCTAAAACTGCTTGTCTCTTTGTCTTCCTTCATCTTGTGTTTGAGGTGCTCAGTTTTGTGCTTGTAAGAGGCCATTTAGCTGAAGAGAAAGAAAGGAATTGATCTCACTAAACTCATCTCTCTCATATTTTTCACTAGAATTAGGATTCTTAGTTTTGTATTTTTTAGAGTAAGAGAAGAAATTGAAGAAGCTTTGGCTTGGAGGTTTGAAGATTGGGACACCATTGAAGAATCACCATTGCTGTTAAATTTTCTATCATCTAGTATTTTTCTTGCACTCTTATTTTAGATTGTTGTTTGAACATAAGTGAATAGTTTGTTTAATCTAGGGACTTGTTAGCCAAAGTGTTGATGTTAGATTCTTAGTCGTCATTGCTTATGCTTATTTTGTGTTGGAATGATTGAATTCTACTTTGTGATTAGTGTTATGAGTGGATTTTGGCCAAATTTGCTTGCTTATACTAGATAGTTGAGTGATATACCGAACGGACAAACTTTATATTTGATTGATGAGATAGGACTTGATTTAGCAATATTCGAAAGAGATTTTCTTATTAAGAGGAAACTTTAGCTAAGAAAAAGCCTACAACTTAGACTAAAAGAAGAGCATTTGAAAGAGCGTTAGTTAGATTAGTTTAGGAAATTCAATTTATTTTGAAAGAAAAGGCTGAATTTTAAATCGATTGCACTCCTTTTAGCCATCTAATCTAAGTCAAGTGCATGATTTAATCAATTGATCCAACTCTTTATTAGGCGAAACAATTCTCTTATTATTTTAATTCGATTGAATTTCCCAGTTAGTTAATTTGTGTAATTCGAACAACCCATTGGAACTTGTTTGCTTAGCTTTTTGTTATAGGTCAAAACTCAATAGATTACATTTGGTCTTTGTGGGAATGATATTAAAACTGAGCTATAACACTCGTGCACTTGCAGAAGTTTTAGTTTAATGCTTTTTGACTACTTTCGTCTAGGGCATTTGAGCCAATAGCTATGAGTACATTAGCTTAGAAGTCTAGATTGAGTAACTACTGTACTTACCTGGCTACCCTTAGTAATGTTGACAGACTGCTGTTGTAATAGTTTATATGTGCTCTATTAAGTCTTTGGTGCTTCAAAAGTCAATATTGTCTTGATGGTTGAAGTGGTACTCTAGAAGGACTCTTTGGAGTTTATGATCAAGCTTGGGGTCTTAATGTTATGACAAGGACTATATAGCAGGCCAGATTCTGCACGTATTATGTTAAAGCAAATCTTTAATAGACTTCAGTGAGCAAGTTTTTGTGCTGCTAGAAGGAATAAATGTTCACTCAAGGCAACAAGGATTATTAATGGTGCCTAAAAGAGAAAGGGGTTTCAAGATGGAATAGGTGTTGCCACATATTATGGTCTATAAAAGGGGTTAAGCATCTCTAATTTGACATCAGCAAAATCTGCATTCTTTGTAGAGGTTTTTGCATTGGAGCAAGTGTTTATTCTTGCGATAGATAAGGGGTTGGCACGTCATTAATAGATGGACTGACTCAGTTGATATTGCACTGTCAAAATGCAAGAATTTTGTTCCGCCTCCAGGGGAGAGCTTTTTGAGCTTTGTTATTTGTATTATCAATTGTTTCTCTCCATTTATATATTTCTGGTTGCTAAGTTATAAATCAAGGAAGCCCATGAGCAACTCGTTAGAGCTTGAAGAGGGGCATCCTTCTCAATATTTACTTGTTTTACTTACTAACTTTGGAAAAAAAAAAAAAAAAAACATATGGGAGACAGTAAAATGATATGACTTCAAGTCCTTTCTACTTTGTTTTTCTGGCTGTTTGTTTCATGTAATTTAGACCATACATTACAAATGCAATTGTTCTCTACCATTTTATGTTTTTGTGTAATTGTTCATTTATTATTAACCTGATAGTTAGTAACAATCGGGCTATTTGCATAAACCGCTGCGACCCTGCATTTCTTTGTTACTTTTAAAACCAAAGAAACCAACAAGATTTTAATAATTATATTACACTGGCAAAATTAGAGTATTGCGTAGCACGTGTCTTGCTTTGGCACATCACTTTGGCAAAAGAAATAAATAAGCAAAATTGAACTTTTTACTCCATTAAGAAAGTTTTTCTACCACGTGAAGGTAATTTTTCAAGTTTGCCATGTTATTTTTTGTTTTCACTAGACTAACAAATTATTCTTTTAATCATTGTCAATAATTTCGCTTATTTACTATTGCTATTGAATTATGAAATACATATACACAATAGACATTGGCATAAGCTTCTTCTTCATCTAGGGCATTTATTCATTGTCAATTTAATGAGATTTGTTGAGTTGTGGCAAAGATTAACATTCCATGCTAAATTCATGTATTAATCACATACATCAATTCTTTAGGAATATTTTCTATAGGT
The DNA here is from genome assembly GCA_029747015.1 of Carnegiea gigantea. Classification (NCBI taxonomy): domain Eukaryota; kingdom Viridiplantae; phylum Streptophyta; class Magnoliopsida; order Caryophyllales; family Cactaceae; genus Carnegiea; species Carnegiea gigantea. The sequence goes on from JAKOGI010001539.1 coordinate 40,916, forward strand.
TGGATGTCTTGTATATAAATTTGATTACTCAATTTCACTTCATAAATTAATCGAGATTTTTGTATAACTTCCCATCTTTTCTAAATTTTCTTTTTAGCACTATTTTTATAGATTGATGACTTTCATTTATTGATCACAGAATGGAAGCAACCAAGTAAAACGATAATAAGTACCGACTAACACATTTGAAGGAAGAAAACAATAGTGATTCAAGAAACATATACGAAGCATATCATATTATTTAGACAAGAGAAAAAACAGATCAAGATGACCCAACATCAGTAAACATTGAGTGCAACAACACACCTCAAAGGCCAGAAATTGAAATGGCATTTAAAACCTTGCATGAACTCATTTTTTTACAATAAAAGCTATGCAAAGCAAAAAGACTTTGATGTAGCTAAGAGGTCACCTACAAAGAAGGGAATGAAGAAATTAGCTACGAAATTATTGTGTGTAATAAAGTCAGGCTGCCATGTTTGAGAGGAAAAAACATGCTCAAACCATGGCCAATATCAAATAAAAATCACAAAGCTAAAATTAGTGTCATTGCTTCTAGATTTAGTGGTTAGAATATAAATAGGCATAATGACAATCACAACTTAAGTTCAAGTAAGGTGAGTTTTTACTTTTGTCATAAGACCATTAGCACTCTAACAAGAAGATGGGCTTGAGCTTAATGACATGGTAGACATTTGCTTGAATAAATATTACAATGCTATTCTAGTGGGAGTAGGCAGACATGGAAATGTGTTGTTTTTAGATGAAGATGAACAAAACTGTATTCGAAATAGAAAGCAACTACAATTCAAGAAGGAGGTGTAGAAGCAATGCATAAATACTTTGGTAAAATGAAGGCAAGTAATTCAAATGTCTTCTATGTGATGGATCTTAGTCACAATGGCCAATTAAGGAGTGCAGTTTATGCTGATCCTAGAAGTAGTCTAGCACACAAGGAATTTGCCAATGTTTTGACTTTTAACAATACATATCTAGTAAATCTCTATCAATTCTCAATTTTTTTTTTTTATCCATAGACATTGAAAAAATGTATGACGGCATATATGATATGCCATTCACGCATTTGTTTGGGAAAAGCCATCATGGTCAGTTAATACTGTTTGGTTGTGGTTTAATATGTTCTAAGGTTATAAAGAAATTTATCTAGTCATCACTAAGATGTATGACTCTCAGTGCATTAGCACTAATCAATATAAGGCTATTCAAAAGGCAATTAAGCATGTTTTACCTAATACTCACCATCGTAGATACATTTGTAAAGAATCACCTCAATGTGATGTGACTATGTGGCTTGCATGATATTACGAGTTTTGATTTCAAGGTACATTTGCTACAATTAAAAAAAAAAAGGTCATGATGTCTTGTTTGAACAATTTTCTAAAGTCTCTCTATGTCTTTATTTGTTCACAAGGATCCTATTCCGTAAGATCCTTAGGTAATTGACTACTTGAAACTTCAAAGCTAGAGTTCAACTACCTTGAACTCTCTTTATCAAGGACCTTAACAACCTTGTCAAAAATAGACCTTTGTTAGAGTCATAAAATTAGTACAACTTGTGTTGACCATAAAATGAATTTTATGCTATTCTGATGAATTGCAAAATTCCGGAATTTTTGTATGTATTTGTTAAATAAAAATTTTCTTGTATATGCAATTCCCTAATGAGGAAACGTAGCCTAAATCATGGTACTAATAAAGGTCTATTGCTTGCAGAAAAGTTGGATATGTGTCATGCTCTTTGAAGGCACAATAATTTACCACATAGCTCAAAAGTAGGACCATTAAATTGTTCACAATTTAATCAATAAGTAATCTTGCTAATGCATTGAACAATCTCCAAAGAAGTAAGATTAACTTCATGGTTTTCATGATTTAATAGCTGGTTACAATTGCAAAGCTATGAAAGCAGATTCAAAATCATGCCAAATTAGGAAAGGGCCAAAAATACTTTTATTGAAAGGGATGATTGTAGATAAACAATGCTAAAAGTTGAAGATGTCTATCAGAGCTTGAAAGAGTGGTATTTCCCTTGTCAAAAGAGGAATGTAATGGGTAGCACATTAGATGAAGGCTGAAGAACCACATTTCCAAGCCAACGAGCAATTGTTGAACTTATAAATGAATGTCAAGGCCCTTGAACCAACTAGTAGCCATTGAAGAGAAGCATCAAATGAAATAATTTGAAACATCCAATGGCTACTTTGTTCAGCTTCTTACAATAGGTAATACTCCACTCATATAAATAGGGACCTCTACTGAATAAGAAGAGTATGCAACCCAGAAGAACAACGAGTTTAATTCATATTCTAAATGTCATTGTAATCTTATGTGATTAACTTCTAAATCATTATAATCTTTGTACACATACTTGATAATCCTTTTGAGGGAAAAGGGCTGGGAAAATCCTACTTATAAATAAGAGGATTGACTATAAGAGTCATTCTTCTTAAGTGGGAACTTAGGAGCAAACACTTTGATAGAGGTCTTAAAGGGTGCTTTATCATCAAGATCCTTGGACTGGTGATTGCAGATTGTATTACTTCATAGCAAACTAATACAAATTGGCTGGATCCTTAGATTGGTGATTGCAGATTGTATTACTTTAGAGCAGACTAATAGACCTTTGTTGTAGTCATAAAATTGGACAAACTCTACATGCTTTACTTTTGACTTTACTCTCTATTGGTCAACTTTGTTTATCTGCTATTTTAGTGTCATTGAGTTTGATATATCTCACTATATTTTGTGTTTAAATTAAATTTGTTTTATCTACTTTCATCCCATTCACCACCTCTAGGGTGACTTAGGTTATTTGGGAACAACAATTGGTATCACTCACCTATTGTGACTTAACCATCAAGTGACTAAAGATCTGTGTCTTCCTTAGGGTGGCCAAGGCCAATCAAGCTAGATCTATGTCTGGACCACCTTTATTCTCTGTATCTCACTTTGCTAATTAAAAGAAATTCATGTAGATTTGGTTGATGAATCAAGACTGTGAGTTATGGCATGTTCTTTATAAGGAACCAATTAGAATTATGTACACTATTTGAAATGAGGAGCTGGAAAATACCATTGACCAGGACACTCATTGAAGAGCATCAAAAGTAAAGAAAATTGCAAACACCTTGATGCTCTATAGTGTCATTTGAATGCTAATGCGTTTAATATGAATTTTGCTTTTGAAATAACTAAATGAGTGTAGGATCCCTTGGTTATCACACACAAGGCACAAGCTAAGTCAGACAATCAAATATATACATCTTTTTACACCAATAGGAGTTTTACAAGATGCTTTCTAATGAAGATGGCAAGGAGAGGTACATCAAATTCATTGACATTCTCAAGAACCTTAAGTCTCTTTGAAAAGTCTATTCAAGTTAATGGTGAAGAAGTTGTTTAGGTGTCTCCTAAGGAACCAATAGGGAGCCAAGGCCATTGCCATTAAAAAGGCTCAGAATTTGAAAAAACTAGAGGATCTTATCGGTAAGCTCTTAACATGAGAGATCCACCATCAGGAACAGAATGAAGATACCTCAGACAAATGGGTAGCACTGAAAACATCAGTCAAGGACTCTTAAAGTGAAGGGGACTCTAAATCTGAAGAGTCTAAGAATGAGATTATGAGGTTAGGAAGAGGCTTCCACAAATACTCTAAAAGAAGAATTTTGACTTCAAAAAGCTTTAAAAAAGGTCATCCTCAAAGCTCAACAAAGGTGAAATCCTCCTATCAAAGTCTTGAAATTAACACTCTTTTCTGCTTCAGTTGTAGCTAACTAGGATGCATAATGAAAGACTATCAATCATTGAAATAAGAAAGCTCACAAAGGACTCCTCCTAACTAAATTGAAGTACCATGTATGGTGTGAATGCTAAAGAATACTATATTTCTATGATCAAGCTCCTTAGTGAAGAAATTGCTCCTTTGAAACGTGAGAAAGAAATTTACATGACAAACATGCTTAATATTACCCACAAAAAAAAAGCAAATCATTGAAAGATAATAACTACTAGTTTTTGGAACTCTATGATGAATTTTATAAGAAGTTGAATGACTTCAAAAAAAGGATTGAAACACTGAAAGATAAATGATAGAGGTGGAAAAATGAAAATGATCATATTTTAACACTCAAATTTGAGCTAGGTGACAAGCTTCACTTGAATGAATATGAAAATGAGAAACTAAAAGCTCAGTGTGCGAATTTTAGAAATCCCTTTCAAAACTGGACTTGACAGAACTGACCCGAGACCCCAAACCCAAACCGAATGACCCGGATTCATACCTGAACTGACATCCGAAATGGGATCAACTGATTTGGACCCGAATACCCGAAGTAAACTGATCCATAACCGAACGAAACCCAAATTGTAGCATGACCCGAAATGACCCACATCCAAAATGACCCAACCAAATTCAAACCAGATCCGTAGTAACCCGCCCGAAGTGAATTGAAAATGGACAACCCGAACCAGAACCGAACTGTACCCGATTTAAAACCAATTTGATTCTTACTCGACTCAATTTTACTAGAATAAGGTTAACTTTTTGGGGGGAGCTTTAGTCTTTTCTCTTTTGGGGGGAGTTTTGAATTTTTCAAACTAAATTAGTTGAATTTAGGTGGAAAAAGAAAAACAACTTAAAATGAAATCAATTAAAAACTTAAGAGGACAAAATAAAATAGTTGATAGTTTTAAGTTCTTAATTTGATAGATATGTAGTAAAAAAATAAGAGAAAAAAATATTTTATCACAGTAGGAATTAAGAAAAAATAACTATAATTAACAATTTATTAAACTTATTAGGATGTAGCGATCCTATTTTACTATTTGATTCACTGAATGACTTAATCCAATGCATGCTATAATTATAAATTTATAATATCACTCTGTGACTACTGCTAAAAATTCTGTATTACTGATCTACGATTCTAAATCATCTTCATAACATGTTTAATTCTATAAAATCATATTCAAGAATGTATTGTTGCATATGATCTCATAAGAATGTGACTCATTTAAATTTTAGACAATTAAATTCCAACTCTCGAGTTTCGATAACGAGCATTCACAATTACATAAATGTAATGCTAATTGAGGCGTACTCATATATTGCCATTGCTTTCTAGTTTTGACTTATTGAGCAAATGTAAATTAAGTTGTTAATCTCCTAAAGACAAATCTTTGAATTTTGATGTATGATCACTTAACAAGCTATCAAAAAACATTGACTAGATTACTAAAAATGTTGACTTGAACCAACCTATTTCTATTCACCAACTCCAAATATGACAAATGTGAAGTTATAAACCAACACCGGGGTCTAAATAAAAATTTCCTTTTTTTCTTTCTTTTTTTTCCATTTTTCAAGGTATATTTTAGTGTTAGAGCTCACAAATGAGACCATTGACAAGTAATTTGCATTAGGTTGGTTTACTTATTTTGTTATCACATGAACTTTCAATTGAGATGATTAAAAATTGACTTAACGACATATAATCCTTTGGATAATTGCACGGTGCATTTGATATAGGGTTACGGATGAGTTGCATACTTGTATTTGCAATTTCCCAACTATCTTAGTAAATTTAGAACTGACCGCATATAATTTTCCACCAATTTTATATATATATATACACACACACACACACACACGCACACACACACACACATGTTAATATATATATATATATATATATATATATATATATATATAGATATATATATATATATATTATATATATATATCTATATATATATATAGATATATATATATATATATATATATATATATATAGATATATAATATCAATTAATCATTACCTTATGAATTAAAAGATAAATCTAGAATAAATGGGTTTGTCAAATAAAATATAAGAGTAAAGAACTAAAGATGGCTACATTGAAAATATATAATGATTCAAAATTAACCCAACTTGATATATATCTAATTTGATTTACACCTAACCCGATACTGACCCAAACATGGTACCCTGTAAACCTGAACTTCACCCGAACCAAACCAAACCCGACCCGAACATGGTTGACCTGAAAGTTACCCAAACTCGAACGTCACCTAAACTGAACCCAAACTCGAGCCGAACATAGTGAACCCAAAAGTGAACCGAACCGAACAAAGACCCGACCCGTACTAGACCCAAATAGCCCATTTGCTAGGTCTATTCAAAACCCACTAATGGACAAGAAAGCTTGCACAAATTATTTGGTGTATCCTCCAATAGATAAGGTTTGGGATATGATCCTAGCAACAAAAGGAAATCACACCAAAACCCTTTTCTAAAGTGACATCTCCTCATAGAGGTCAGAGTAGGTTAAGGCACCCTAGCAAAACTTTTAAAAAACCATATGATCATTCAAAAGTGATGAAGGGATATCAAAGTACCTCTAATTAGAAATGATGGCACAGAAGATCTATACACCTTAAGAATCACATTGGCAGCAGTCCAGAGTTGTTTAGGTTTAGATTCCTAAAGGTACAAGGCCATTGCATACTGTAATCAATTCTACACACTGAAGTCAAGTTAAAGAAATTACAGAGGTTTGATGTTTATATTACATGTATGCTTCAAATCAAACACTGATCTATAGTACCTTGATAATGGATGCTTAAGGCATATGACTAGTGATGCCATAATGATTTCAAAAGACTGGTAGAATCATTGGAGTTAGAAAGAAAGGTAAAGATCCTTCCAACTCAATTGAGAATATTTACTTAATTGATGATTGTGGGTTAGTTTTTGGGGAATAAGGGTGGAAATTTGCCGTCCTTTAGGATGGTGTTGAAATTAGATCACTTGTTATTTTAGCCCAAATCTAACCTAAAGAAAACAATTGATGTGACATAATATAATTAATTAAACTAACTACTCATTAATCATAAGCCAAACATAATTAATTGAATTAATATAAAATAGAGTACAATCAACATAATCAATTTGAGACATCAATCTAACTAATAATTAACTAACAAACATCTAATTTAACACAGAAAGCATCATATTTACTAGCTAAGAGGAAGGAAAGAGGAGCACATCAAAAGCTCAAGAGTCAAACAATAGAGGTTAGACCTCCATTGAAGGAGCAAATTGATGGAATTTGTGACTTGTTTCCACTTATTCTCAACTAATCTACTTTAATAACTAGTAATAGCACCCATAACTAATAAAATATTCAACTTCCTAAAAGTGGATTTTCAAACCCAAACTTGAATGAATAAGGGGAGAGAGATTATGTAAACTAACCATTCAATTAAAGAGCTTGAAGAGTAAATAACACTGAAAGAGAATCAAATACTTGAAATTAACACTTAGATAACTTGAAAGGTGGATATGTTAGCAAAATTAAGCACCAATTTACTCCTAAGTACTACCTTGAGAACCCTAAACTAAGGCAAAACCCTACTTTAAAACTCTACTTTTTAACACAGATGGAGGAAGAGGATTTATATAGGCCTTCATTCTACAAACTTGGCACGGTAATGACATGTGGCACAGGTAGACCATGCCAAGTCTTTAGATTTAGTATAGGAACAGAGTAAGGAATCGGGTCTTGCACAGGCATGCCACATGTCATGGGCGGCCCCTATTAGATTTCTAATTTGTTCTTCTTTCTTATTTTTCTAGTAGTTCTTGTGCTTATTGACCTAGGCTTGCTTCATAGTTATCCCAAGTTATCCACTGGGGTTAATCCAGGCTAACGTGCCAAAGCCATTTGAGTAGTTGTTTTTATTACCTATAAAACCAACAAAGCAATATTACACAACCTAATTTAAAATTATTATGAGCTAAATATATGTAGAATGAGATATAAAATTCACAGACGTTGAGCCCAAACAAATACCCTCATACCAAAACTTTGATTGTCCTTGATGGGGGAAAAAAAAACCACCAAAACCTAACTCACACTTGTAAGAATCGTGGTTACATTTAGCGCATGTAACAAACCCTCTAAGCTCATCTGTTCCCCAAATGGACAAGTGAAGCCATGTGTGGTTTTCCAAAAGATATACCCAGAAAATCTTTGAAATATTTTTAAATTTTTCAAAAACATGGCAAATACAAGGCAAAGGGAAAAAATATGTACACATGTAAATTGATTTTATCACCCTAACAACATAGTTGCTAAGTCATATGTAATCAGAACATACAATTAATAGACAGTTAGGCTATAAATGCACCTTGACTATCATTTTTCACCCGACACAACACAGTGATATGACATAGATGCCTTGGTGCTCCATGAAAAGTGTGTTGGCTCTTTATGCTAGGCTAGAATCAAGCCAAAAGATTATGTGTACTTGGCTAATAGACTTCCTTTATTAGAGGATCAACATCACATTTCTTATGTTTCCTCTCTTTCTTGTTTCTTGGTTGTCCCCTTATGCTTATTCGTCCTAATTAGGAATAACTTACAAATATTGGGACTTCATCCCTAATTAGGGGTTCTGTTTAGATATACAAAAGCACTTATTCAAGCCCAAATATTGGTATCAGAGTTGAGCCCTCTTCAACACTGTTATTATTCATTTTTTGAAAGGAAAGCCAGAAGTCAATTAACCAACTAGGGTGTTCTTAAACCCAAATTCCAACTAACTAACACCAAGGGTCAATGTTCAAGTGTACCAAATAGGTACAATATCACACATTTGAGGTGGAAATATTATGAAAAACTAGAAACTACAGCACAAACAAGTGTTCCTATCATACATATTCTGCCTACATACGAATTGGCAACCAAGCCACTAGAGATGACAAACCAATCAAACTGGAAAGCTCATCAAAGCCAAGAAAGAAAAATATACAAAGTTCAATTGGGTATATGATTTCCACCACTATACCTAAATCTCACAATGTCCTCATTAGGAGCCAATGAGTCACAGCCACCCACAAAACACAAAATACACACAAAAAGGCATCAATACTACATATATTCCAAAACAAAAGACCAAAGAAAAGAAGAATAAGACACACGCAAAAAGAAAACAAGAAGAAAAAGAGATAACTCATAACCATCAACACAATCCACATATATTAAAAAAAAAAAAATCAACGACACAACCACATAACCACAAAGAAAAACATACAGCCACCAATAACAATTATGTACAAAACCAAAAACACCACCAATGACAAAAAAGACATATACACAAGATGCAAAATGGTGATCTTAACCATTAATCGACTCAACAATGTCCCAAGTTTCACCATAAAATTGATCCCTAGCACAATCATAGCCCTAAATATCTACAACTATGTACAAAAGAGAAATAAAGAAAGAAAGAAAGAAAAGAAAAAGGAGAAAACAGAATAGTTGGAATGATTATACCAGGTCAGGGGTCGAGTGCATCTAAATTATTCCTTACTAAGATGTGCTACAAGAGGTTTGGGGAGCATCAACCACTCCATTTCATCATCATGCTACCACTTATATCAATCCCTATCAAAACCGAACCAACTTATCAAATGAACTTGAGCAATCCTCAAAAACGTGAGAACCACTAGTAACAAAAGAATGTTCCAAAGAAAGCATGTCACCGTAATAGAAGTGAGAGCTTTCTTAAACTTATCAAAGCTCTCAGTCCAACCTTAAGAATTATCACTACAAAAAAAGTGACTCTTACCAACAGTTGTTTAGTGGCAAGAAATATATTATGTTGGTAAAAATGAATTTTTACAATAGACTAGACCTTATGTCAATATTAAAATTTTGCATCCATAGGAGAAGGAGGAGTGGTAATATTCAAAACAAATAAAGTACATATGTTAGTAATTAACTATAGTACGAATAGCCTCCTTATCTATTGGAATTGGGTTACTTTACCAATAATCTTTTGGGCAAATGTAAGCAAATAGAGCTCGTCCCACTAAAAGAAAGTAAGTTGAAAATGAAAAAACAAAAAACAAACTTTTGCTTAGAAATTAGAACGACATATGCCTTAAAATGTTGTTAAATCAAAAATCATGCATTGTTTTAATAATTATTTTGATTATATTATATATATTATTTCATTTAATTTACTTTATAGGTTAAGCATTAATAAAACAAAGAGGAGAAGAGAAGACGTCGAAGTTCGTATTTTACACGCTAGGCTATCAAGTCGTTCCAAAAATAATGATTTATGGAAAATATTATTTCCATAATGATTTATTTGGGCTGGGGTTACAAGAATATTACTCCTAGTTGAAGAGAAGTTAGAAGACTTGGAAGAGAAGGAGTCTAAGAAAAAAAACCCTAGTAGCTAATATTATTAAAACCCTACCCCACCCTCTTCTCCTCCTCATCATATATCATAAAAAGGACCACGGCAGCTTCTTCCGTTCCCCTATCAATCACGCCTAACCCCTCTCACCATCTTAGCAATATATCATTCATCATCATCATATATCATCTTCATCACAATCTCATCTCAAAAACCGACGGCATCCACACTACCCTATCATCTCATACACATCTTGCGCCTCCTCACCATTAATCACGGCAATCACACGCCACGGCTCCATCGCCTCATAATATCCTCACCTCCATCATCACCGAAGCTCATCACCATCTTACGACTGCCACCATAAACGTCCATCATCATCTCATCACGTTGCCTCCAACTCCATCATAGGACTTTCATTTTTTCTAATTTTTTTTTGTTGTTTTATTAATTTGAACTCTTCATATTATTAAATATGAAATATTTGATTTATTATTGTGATTTTATTGTTAATATGAGTGAGTAATTTCCTTATACTTAGTATAATCTATTTGAAACTATGCTAAATTAATTATCTTGAAATGAGTTTCATTCTTTATTGTCTAGTTGACTTTTATTCATGATTCTATAACGATTAGTATTTATCGTTCATGATATTCGTGTTATATTAACTGGAATGCATGTTAGTTAGCTTAATACGAATTCATATGATAGTTTAAAAGACTTTAATACGCAAAATTTATAGTCTTTTAAGAATTAGGATCACCCTAATTAATCATGGATGGCTCAAACCCATCTCTTTTAATTAGATAATCGTTATATAACTTTGTTAAATCAATTTGCTAGTAAATTGGTCACATGGTGTTAGATGATATTTTTCTAATACGAAATGATCTAGTTTGATTAAATTCTTGCGCTGGTGTGAGGGTTATCAAAACTAGGAGGGTTTATATTAGGGTTGGACCTAAATAAACTATAATATAAGGAAAAACGGGGAAGATTCGCTGATAGGTGTCTTGTACAGTCTAACTCATGGATAAAATCAATTTGTGTATTGATAATAAATATTAATTTGTATAGTGGATATAGATTATGCTAAGTATTTTTCATAAATTTGGTATCTTTGATAATTATTTGTTGCTTTTTAGTTAATTTGTTTAGTTTATCAATTTTTTCAATTTATAAGCTTTAATATAAATTTCATTTACTGCCCCAAAAGAGTAGGCTTTTAGGAGTATCTTGGTAATATTAGATCAGTTAAATTTTGATTTTTAGTGTGGTTATAATTTTCAGATTTAGTTTATATTCTGTTTTGGCCATTTAATTACCAGTTTGCTAGAAATTAGGTTTAAAATGATTCATTTTATGTTTTTTCAAATTTTAATCCATTCTAATGTTTATATAGTGTCCGATTCTGCCTCTACTTAATTTCGAAATTTTTGGAAATTATTTGATAATTTTTTAGAATTATTTCGTGAATTGAATGTGTGCAGGTTTTTATTTCAATAAATCTAAAAATTATGTTTTTAATTTTTATTTCATGTTTTTTAGGTTTTATTAAGTCCAGAAAATTATATCCTAATATTTGGACAATTTTTTATTTAATTTTGTATTTATATTAGTGCAGTTTATTTTTTTCTGTAATTTCAGATTTTATTTTCTGTTTCATTTTCTGGAGTTAATTTTCTGTTTTAATTTTTCTAAAATTAATTACATATAATTTTAGAGTTACAAAGTCAGAATATTAACTTGGATTACTTTTTGTAATTTGTAATATTAATTTTCTGCTTGTTATTTTCTGTTTTAATTTTCAGTAGAATATTGTGTTATTATTTCTGTTTTTATTTTCCAGAATATTTAGGATAGCTATTTACTGTTTTGTTTCCAGAATTAAATTTAGAATATTTAGGAGCAATATTAAGTATTTTTCCAGATTTTTATTTATTAAGTTTGATTTATTTTACAAACACAAAGAGAAGTTATAATAAATTATAATAGTAAAATCATTTAGAATTAAACTAACTTTTTGACATAATCTTTCCTCATCGGATCGATCCCTACTTTCCTATGCTATAAATATTATCTATAAATCAAAGTAGTGGTTTAATTTGTAACTCTACGACAAGCTCTACAAATTTTGGCACCGTTGCCAGGGATAGAAATTAAAAATTTCTAGTTTTATCTATTTTGTCTTACTATTTTTATTACTTTGTTCTTACTTATATTATTTTAATTTTTTAGTGGCCTTTAATTTATGAAATTAAGGAGTGATAACGAGATTGGATGAGATAAGGAGCAAACATTGGAAGCTAAAAACAAATAAGGTGATCTTGAACCAGTAAGTCTTAAAACTAAAGAGGTAAGGATGCTTACTCTTCGGGAACTTGCTGCCCTAATCTAGAAACCCAACCTTTGTTCATTACTTATGCTGCATTAGATAAACCTCTAAAACTGAACTCTAGATTCATTAATCTGCTATTCAAGTTTCATGGATTAGTTGGTCAGGACCCATACCGTCATATTAGTGAATTCCTTATCACGTGCTCTGCTATGGTGCCTGAGGGGATTCGTGAAGACCAAATTAGGTTGGGAGTCTTTTCTTTTTCTTTGCTTGGTAGTGCTAAAGATTGGTTGTATTACATGCCTGCTGGATCTTTCTCTACGTGGACTGTATTGCATAAATCATTTTTAGAAAAATTTTTCCTAACATCCCGAATTGGATCAATTAGGAGGAAAATATGTGGTATCAAATAATGAATGGGGAAACATTTTGTGAGTATTGGGAAAGATTTAATAAACTGTATGCTAGTTGTCCTCAACATCAAATAACTGAATAGTTGTTAATTCAATATTTTTATGAAGGGTTGCTTCCTATGGATCGTAATATGGTTGATGCTGCTAGTGGGGGGCTTTAGTTAATAAAACTCCAGTAGAGGCTAGAGATTTATTCAATTTAATGGCCTAAAATACTCAGTAGTTTGGTGCTAGGGAGTCACAAATTAAAAGGATTAATGAGATTGGCTCTAGCTCATCTGTAGAAAGTCAGTTATCTCACATTACTGCTATGTTAAATGAGATTATTACTGGGGGAGTACAAAAAGCAGCCATATGTGGAATTTGTAGTCTAGAAGGGCATCCCACTGATGTATGTCCTACACTTCGAGAGGAAAATATTAGTGCTATCTATTCTAACCAAGGTCAAAGGAGGTATGATTCATATTCTAACACCTATAATGAATGATAGAGAGACTACCCTAACCTTAGGTATGGCCCTAAAACCAAACCACCTAGTTTTGACCAAGCATCTCGTCAACCTTCTAATCAAGATAGGACCAACTTCCTATGAGAACAAGTCCTTAAGAAGATGGATGACAGGTTCCAAAATATGGAGACAACTCTTAAGCAGGTTCAAGAGAGATAGACTGCAACTGATACCATAGTTAGTAACTTGCAATTTCAAATGCAAAATAGCTTACCATCTCAACCTTACCCTAACCCTAAGGAGAATGTTAGTGCCATGACACTTAGGAGCAGGAAAGAGCTAAAAGAACCTAGGAAGAGTACAGAGGTTGAGCCTAAGTTAGAGGTCAAAGGAGCTGAACTAGAGTTAGATAAAGATTCTAATCTAACTACTAAGAAAATAGGTGAGAAGAAAAGAGAACCTTTTACGCCAATACCACCCTTTCCTAGTAGGTTTTGGAGCCCTACTTCTAAGATGAATGAGGCTAATCAAGAGATCTTAGATACATTTAGGAAGGCAGAGATCAACATACCTATCCTTGATGCCATTAAATAGGTGCCTCGCTATGCTAAGTTCTTGAAAGGATTGTGTACTACTAAAAGAAAGTTAGTAGATAATGAAAGGGAAAGTGTGGGGGAAAATGTGTCTGTAGTTTTCCAAAGGAAACTTCCCCCTAAGTGCAAAGACCTAGGTGTATTTTTTGTTCCTTATAAAATAGGAAATCTTTACTTCGATAAAGCTATACTTAACTTGAGTGCTTCTATTAATGTTATACCTAAGTCTGTTTATGACAAACTGAACTTAGAAGAGTTAAAGAAAACTGGTATAGTGATTTAGTTAGCTGATAAGAGCAGTACTTACCCAGATGGAGTTTTAGAGGATGTCTTATTCCAGGTGAATGAGCTTGTATTTCGTGCTGATTTTTATGTGCTGAACATAGGTGATGCATGTCATGATATTCCTATCTTGTTTGGTAGGCCATTTTTAAAAACATCTAGGACTAAAATTGATGTATATGAAAGAGCATTAACCATAGAATTTGATGGTGAAGTGATTAAATTTAATATTTTTGATGCTATGAGATTTCCTACTAATGTGAATTACATGTATGCACTTGATGTTATTGATGAGTTGTCCCAAGATGTTTATGACTTGTCTCACGAAGATGAATTGTTTACTATGCTTACTAAGAATCTTGATCATGCTGAGTTTCAAAGAGTGCCCTACCAGGTTAATGATAATTTAGTTGATATGATAGAGTTTTTATTCCACTTGCAAGTGCATAATAGACCTAACAAGCTTGAATTGCCCGAAAATCATGCCAAATTACTTCCCTCTAGCATTTCACCTCCTAAACTGGAATCGAAACCTTTATATGATAATTTGAAGTATGCTTATTTGGGGGAGAATGAGACTTTGCCTGTCATCATCTCTAGTGCACTTACCCTTGACCAAGAGGAAAAACTTGTTAAGGTGCTTAGAGAACATAGCAAAGCAATAGGGTGGACTTTAGCAGACCTCAAGGGACTTAGCCCTACTTTATGCTTATATATGATCACAATAGAGAAAGATGCTAAGCCTAGGAGGGATCCTCAGAGGAGACTTAATCCACCTATGATGGAGGTAGTCCAGAAAGAAATTCTTAAGTGGTTAGATGCTAGAGTAATATACCCCATTGCTGATTCTAAGTGGGTTAGTCCTATCCATGTGATTCCTAAAAAGGGGGGAACAATAATAGTACAAAACAAGGAAGGTGAGTTGATACCTACTAGAGTCCAGAGTGATTGGAGAGTGTACATTGACTATAGAAAGCTTAACAAGGCCACTAAGAAGGACCATTTTCCATTACCTTTTATGGACCAGATGTTAGAGAGATTAGCTGGGAGGTCACATTATTGCTTTCTAGATGGTTATTTAGGTTATATTCAGGTCCCTATAGCTCCTGCGAATCAGGAAAGGATCACTTTTACCTGTCCTTTTGGCACCTATGCTTTTAGAAGGATGCCTTTTGGTCTACGTAATGCACCTGCTACATTTCAAAGATGTATGATGAGTATCTTTCTGATTTTATCACTAAAATTATAGAAGTTTTCATGGATGATTTTACTGTACATGGTGATTCATTTGATGAGTGCTTGCATCATCTCACATTAGTGCTTAGGCATTGCTTAAGACTAATTTGGTACTTAATTTTGAAAAGTATCATTTCATGGTGGAGCATGGGGTAGTACTTGGACATATAGTTTCATCGAGGGAATTAGAGGTAGATAAAGCAAAAGTTGACATCATTCAGTCTTTACCTTACCCCAGGTGTGTCAAGGATGTAAGATCATTCTTAGGGCACGTAGGGTTCTATAGGAGGTTTATCAAAGATTTTTCTAAGATTGCTTCTCCTTTATGTGCCTTGCTTGCGAAAGATGCTTCATTTGATTTTAATGATGATTGTATAAGGGCTTTTGATCAGTTAAAGTTGAAATTGACTACTTCACCTATTGTTCAACTCCCAAATTGGGCCTTACCTTTTGAGTTAATGTGTGATGCTAGTGATAAGGCAGTGGGGGCAGTTTTAGGTCAAAGAGTTGAGAAAGTACCTCATGTGATTTACTATGCTTCTAGAACTCTTGACTCTGCGCAATGTAATTACACCACTACAGAAAAAGAAATATATGCTGTTGTTTTTGCTCTTGAAAAGTTCCGTCCTTACTTGTTGGGTGTGAAAGTTACTGTTTACTCTGATCATTCTGCTCTTAAACATCTGCTAGAAAAGAAAGATTCAAAGCCCAGATTGATTAGATGGATGTTACTATTGCAAGAATTTCAATTGAAAATTAAAGATAAACCTGGAGCTGAGAACTTAGTTGCTGACCACCTTAGTACACTGGAAATGGGGGAAAGTGGTAGCTCTTTTAGTGATTGTTTTCCTAATGAGACATTGTATGCTATTAGTAGTAGGCTACCTTGGTACCCTGATATTGTGAACTGCATAGTCACTACAACTTTTCCCATTGACTTGTCTAGAGCTAAAAAAGATAAGATAAGAGCTTAATCCAAATACTATGTTTGGGATAAGTCATACCTATGGAAATTTTGTGGTGATCAGATAATAAGGCATTGTGTTGATGACAGTGAAATTCATTCCATTCTAACCTTCTGTCATTCTTCAGAAAGTGCAGGACATTTTGGATCCAAAAGAACAGCACATAAGGTTCTTGAGTGTGGATTTATTGGCCTACTATTTCTCGTGATGCTTATGATTTTTGTAAAAGATGTGAAGTATGCCAAAAGACTAGAAATTTATCAAGATGGAATCAAATGCCCTTATATAATGTTTATGGTCATGAAATTTTTTATGTGTGGGGTATTGATTTTATGGGACCCTTCCCCTCTTCTTTTAGGTACACTTACGTTCTTGTACTTGTTGACTATGTATCCAAATGGGTAGAAGCTATAGCTACAAGAGCTGATGATGCTAAAACTGTGGTGAAACATATTAAATCTCTCATTCTGCATAGATGTGGAGTACCAAGAGCAATCATCAGTGATAGGGGGACTCATTTTTGTAATAGAACTTTAGGTGCCTTGTCAGCCAAATATCATGTGACTCATAAGGTATCTACTAGTTATCACCCCCAAACAAATGGCCAAGCTGAAATATCTAATAAAGAAATCAAAGGCATACTTGAAAAAGTAGTTAGGCCAGACAGGAAGGATTGGAGTCTTAGGTTAGATGAGGCTCTTTGGGCTTATAGGACTGCATACAAGATCCCTATTGGTATGTCACCTTATAGGTTAGTCTTTGGAAAGCCATGTCATCTTCCTATTGAGATAGAACATAAGTCATATTGGGCTGTGAAATAATGTAATCTTGACTATGAGTTAGCAGGAAAAGAACGTAAACTGTAGTTGCAGGAACTAGAGGAGATTTGCTTGGAAGCCTATGACAATTCAGTCATTTACAAAGGTAAAGCCAAAGCATTTCGTGATCCTAAACTTATCAGAAAAGAATTTCAGGTAGATGAGAAAGTATTATTATTCAATTCAAAACTGAGACTCTTTCTTGATAAGTTAAAGTCGAGATGGTTGGACCGTTTGAGCTAGTAAAGACTTATCCACATGGTGCTGTTGAGATTCAAAGCTTATCCAATAACAAAATTTTCAAAGTGAATGGACATAGGTTGAAATATGTTAGGGATGGAGACCCTATGAATTTTATTGAAGAAATCACTCTAGGATCCATGAGCTTCATGACGTCAAGCCAACAACTGTAAACAAAGGCGCTTGTTGGGAGGCAACCCAATGTTTTTTAGGGAAGTACCTATTTAATTTTACCTTTATTTTCGTTTTTTCTATCTTTTTGCACACATTAGAGACTATGCATAAATTAAGTGTGGGGGGGTGTATCCTGCATTTAATTCATGCAGTATTTATTCTGAACAAAAAAGAAAAAAAATTTTCTTATAAATAATGTATGATATGAGTTTATGCTAGGCTTGCTTGCTTAAAAATTTTTTATTTTCTTAGCTATTTTGTAGTTTATTTTTCCATGAATGAAGACTTCTGAGCATAATAGCTGTCATTCAGAAAAGTTTGAGTTGATCCTCATATATCTCTTTAATAAGTAACTGTCATAATTATCCATCTTATTTGGTTATGTTATATAGTCGCTTCTAAGGCAATAAAAATGACCTAACCCATTTTCTAGACTATTGAATTAGTAGAATAACTCATTAAAATTGTGACTTTTCTTGTCTTTTATTAAAAAAAGTGAAAAAAAAAGGAAAGGAAAAAAAGGTTAGATTACCAACATGGGTAGGAATAGGTGGCTCGGCACCTTTTCCCCTTAAGTTTAGGTCTCTTAAGGGGGCCTTATGTATGGAGTAACCCATGATTCGAAGAGTTATGCCCCCTTTTTGCGCAGATCAATGACTCGCGCCAAATTAACAGTCAAAAAGAAATAAAGATGAGTATGAATTGTTTGCTCCAGCACCTCTATTCGGGTGAGTGTGAGACATGGAGTGTTTAATTTCTAAGACCCTATATGGGCCTCGAATATATGCACGAGTGGAGTTTGAAAAAAAAAACAAAAGAAAAAAAAATACAAGGTAAGTTTGGAATCAATTTCAATGAGTTATTCATTCTAGTTCAATTGTTCCTATAGCCATACCGTACCTCAATTTTTCTATCCTAAATTTTTTAGACCTCTTGATCGGTATATGCATACTTAAAGGAGATGGATAATTATTGATCTTGTTGCTTCATTAAAGAAATGTTGTGAGGTTGATGAAGAAACTCTTTAATGATCGTTAGATGTTTAGTAGTTATTAACTTGTTGGAAGAAAAACCGATTAATTTTGAATACAATTATTTTTAAAGCAAGTCAATGCCTAGTGTAAATTTCATAGTTATGCATGACTTTATAAGAAAGAAAGAGGGTCAGTTTTTAGATCGAGTCTAAGATTTCTTTGCATGAGAACGTCCAAAGTCTAAGTATGGGGGAATTCATTAAGTCAAAAATCATGCATTGTTTTAATAATTATTTTTATTATATTATATATATTATTTCGTTTAATTTACTTTATTTTATATATTTTTCAAGTTAAGCATTAATAAAATAAAGAGGAGAAGAGAAGACGGCGAAGTTCGGATTTTACACGCGAGGCTATCAAGTCGGTCTAAAAATAATAATTTATGAAAAATCTTATTTCCATAATCATTTATTTGGGCTAGGGTTACAAGAGTATTACTTCTAGTTGAAGAGAAGGTAGAAGACTTAGAAGAGAAGAAGTCTAAGAAAAAAACTATAGTAGCTAATATTATTAAAACCCTACCCCACCCTCTTCTCCTCCTCATCATATATCATAAAAAGGGCCACGGCAGCTTCTTCCATTCCCCTATCAATCACGCCTAACCCCTCTCATCATCTTAGAAATATATCATTCATCATCATCATATATCATCTTCATCACCATCTCATCTCAAAAACCGACGGCGCCCACACTACTCTATCATCTCACAAACATCTTGCGCCTCCTCACCATTAATCACGGCAATCACACGCCATGGCTCCATCGCCTCATACTATCCTCACCTCCATCATCACCGAAGCTCATCCCCATCTTACGACTGCCACCATAAACGTCCATCATCATCTTATCACGTTGCCTCTAACTCCATCATAGTACTTTCATTTATTCTAATTTTTTGTTTGTTGTTTTATTAATTTGAACTCTTCATGTTATTAAATATGAAATATTTGATTTATTATTGTGATTTTATTGTTAATATAAGTTAGTAATTTCCTTATACTTAGTATAATCTATTTGAAACCATGCTAAATTAATTATCTTGAAATAAGTTTCATGCTTTATTGTCTAGTTGACTTTTATTCATGATTCTATGACGATTAGTATTTATCGTTTATGATATTCGTGTTATATTAACTGGAATGCATGCTAGTTACTTTAATACGAATTCATATGACAGTTTAAAAGACTTTAATACGCAAAAGTTATAGTCTTTTAAGAATTAGTATCACCCTAATTAATCATGGATGGCTCAAACGCATCTCTTTTAATTAGATAATCATTATATAACTTTGTTAAATCAATTTCCTAGTAAATTAGTTATACGGCATTAGATAATCTTTAATACTCTAGTTTGATTGAATTCTTGCACTAGTGTGAGGGTTATCAAAACTAGTAGGGTTTATATTAGAGTTAGACCTAAATAAACTATAATATACGGAAAAAGGGGGAAGATCCACTAGTGGGTATCTTCTACAGTCTAATTTATGGATAAAATCGATTTGTGTGTTCATGATAAATATTAATTTGCATGGTGGATATAGATTATGCTAAGTGTTTTTCATAAATTTGGTATCTTTAATAATTATTTGTTGCTTTTTATTTAATTTGCTTAGTTTGTTAATTTTTTAATTTATAAGCTTTAATATAAATTTCATTTAACCCCCTAAAAGAGTAGTCTTTTAGGAGTGTCTTGGCAATATTAGATCAGTTAGATTTTTATTTTTGGTGTGGTTATAATTTTCACATTTAATTTATATTCTGTTTTGGCCATTTAATTACCAGTTTGTTAGAAATTAGGTTAAAAATAGTTCCTTTTGTGTTTTTTAAAATTTTAATCCATTCTAGGTTTTATATAGTGTCCTATTCTACCTCTATTTAATTTCGGAATTTTTGGAAAGTATTTGATAAATTTTCAGAATTGTTTCGTGAATTGGATATGTGTAGGTTTTTATTTCAATAAATCTAAAAATTACATTTTAAATTTTTATTTCATGTTTTTGAGGTTTTATTAAGTCTAGAAAATTAAATCCTAATATTTGGACAATTTTGTTATTTAATTTCGTATTTATATTAGTGTAGTTTATTTTTTCTCTAATTTCAGATTTTATTTTCTGTTTCATTTTCTGGAGTTAATTTTCTGTTTTAATCTTTGCGAAATTAATTACATATAATTTTAGAGTTACAAAGTCAGAATATTAATTTGGATTACTTTTTGTAATTTTTAATATTAATTTTCTGTTTGTTATTTTTTGTTTTAATTTTCAGTAGAATATTGTGTTATTATTTCTGTTTTTATTTTCCAGAATAGTTAGGATAGCTATTTACTGTTTTATTTCCAGAATTAAATTTAGAATATTTAGGAGCAATATTAAGTATTTTTCTAGATTTTTATTTATTAAGTTTGATTTATTTTAGAAATACAAAACGAAGTTATAATAAATTAGAATGGCAAAATCATTTAGAATTAAACTAGCTTTTTGACATAATCTTTTCTTGTGAGATCAATTCCTACTTTCTTATGCTATAAATATTATTTATAAATCAAAGTAGTGGTTTAATTTGTAACTCTACAACAAGCTCTATAAATTTTGTTAAAATGTCCTCGTTTCTCCTCTATCAATCTGGATCTGCAAAGTTCGTTTATCGCACTCAAATTTTATCAAACATCTCTCCTCTGTCCCTTTAGCTTAACAAATTTTACTCAAGCACCTCTCCCAAATCCATTTCGATCCGTCAGCTTGTTGTCATCTTTGTTAACTTTCAATCTTGTCCACCTTTGTAATCGCGATCCTAACTCATGACTTGTCGCTGTTGCATACCTCTTTTTGGCACCATTGGCTGGAAATCTGGGTTTTGGTGCTATAAATTACAAGCCTAAGCAAAAGATCAAAAACAAAGATGATGTCCTATATCGTAAATAGTGTTTCGTTACTCTTGCTCATCGAATTTCAGTGGGTATTACAATTGATAGTGTTCTTGGATTTTGATGTTCTTTGTTGTGAATTGACCCAGATATGTCCTATCATACACATAAGTAAGCATGCTTCGAGCCATAGTTAGGTTTGAACTCATTCTATCATGGTAGTTCTGCAGACTATCTTGGTAGTTTATATAGTGTGCTTTTTTTATAGTATACCTTTGTTATCAGGTTTAGAAGTACAAGCCAAAAAGTATAAATATTTTCTATAACAAAATTTTCAAATGTAGTTGACATAGACATTACTGGGCTTGCCATTGGAGTTGCGTTTGCTAAACTAAGACCACCTAAACATCAAGTTAGTATGGGAATGGATCTCTATGTAGGGGTATTTGCAAATTTTTTTGGGGGGGTGGCAAAAGAAAGAACCAATGGTACTAGGGCCTTCACTATTCGCCATGAGTTCTCTGACAATGACAAGGGTTTAAACTAATACAAGTCACTACAGGCTCTTTCAGTGTTTACTTTGACTTGAGATTAATAAGTGGCATTCTTATTTTTGGATGCATTCTTTTGTAGATTGATTTTGTTTGATATGTCTACCCTTTATTGTCTAAAATTGAGCTGATATGTCTGCCTTTCATCAAAGAGTGAAATAACTAGTTTGTGTCTTAGAAGGTGTCCTCTATATTGGACCTACATTACTTATTACCTAATGAATTGGGCTTTTTTTACAAGATTATTAGTGATTCTATGCAAGAAACTGATCTCACTTTCTTTTTTATTGTCTTGGAGTTTCTTTTCTCTTCTTTTCTTTTCTCTTCTTTTCTTTTCTTTTTTTAAGTGAGAAGGTTATTTCTATTCATAACCAATGACAAAACCCCCTAATCTGTGCAAGGTTATAAACCCTTCACTACATTATGTAAACAAAATTTTGCAAGTCTTGATTTCTTACCTATATTTTCGAGTTAATGAAATATTTGTAACTTTGCTTTGATTTAAGATACCAATCAAGTTGCACTGAACTTCTAGCAGATTTGCTGGATTTTAACTTTTAGCCACTGAAATTTGGCATTGTTGTTGCCATTGTTCGATTCTCCTAATTTCGTAACTACGTTCAATCCAATTTTCATTTGTTGTTGAATCCAGGTTTTTGGTGGGTTATTATTAATGAACTAGTGAATATGTACAAAGTGACAGCTAATGACTGCGATTAGTGGGAGCATGTCAGCTAATGACTGCAATCAGTGGGAGCATGTCAAGGATTATTTTGATGACTGGAGGTATCATGAGATATTCTTTTTTCAAGAACACATATGTAGGGGTGACAATTTCACCGGCGCCCGATGGATAACCATTCCACCCGACCCGAAAAAGCAGCTGAAAACCCTGAAATAAATGGATGATGGACGCATGATGGATGATGGTTGACAGATTGGGTTGGATCCGAGTGATGCTCCATTCGACCTACCATCTGATGCATCATCCACTTAATCACCTACTTATTTGTCCCCTATTTATAATTAGTTTATTTTTTTATTTTTTTCCTTTAAATTTTACCTCCTTTTCGACGATTATATTGTTAATTTGTGAATTTCGTCAAACTAGTATGAAGAATATTTATTCATTTCTTGTGTCTAAAATATCTTTTATAGTCTTTCTAAGAGGCAAAGCTTGTTTTTCCGTACAAATTTTCAAACATATTACACATATGCTTTCGTTACCTATTTACAATCAGACCCACCTATTTTTACCCATGGATGATAAATAGATGGATTGGATTCAATTTTCTCAGATGACGGGTGGAGTGGATGAAAGCCGGTCTCGGATGCGAATGATGCTTTACCCGATCCTCACCTGATCCATTGCCACCCCTAGGCCTATGCTCAAGAGATTGTGGTCTTTATCTATGATCTAACAACTAATATCAAAGTATTCCACTAGAGATTTTGCAGCAGCAAATATGAAAGGCGCCATGGGATTAAATGGAAGAAGTTGGCCTAACTTAAATATGTTATCGCTTGGAAGGCTTAGCAATGTTAGTTACTTATCTCACCTTTTGTTTCCTGGCAGCGCGTTTTTATGGTAATTTATCACTAAAATTTAGAATTCTTGAGATTTATTGGATCAGTACTATAGTTGTCTAGTAATATTACTTTCTTTCTTAGCACCTTATATTTTCAAAGGGATTGATTCATATGCCTCATAAATGGATCAAGAAACTCATTTGTTCTCTGACTTTCCCAAACCTTTAAAATTAATCATTTTTTAAGTGTTGAAGGTAATTGATGTATTATACCATAGAAATAGGTGTTTATCCAATAAATTTCGAATTCAGTAACGTTAACTAAAATTGCTCTTCTTTATATTTCTTTTTCCTGCTATTCTCATGATAATTTCCCTACATTTATTTTATTTTTCTTTTGTGTTTAGATAAATTCTTTATGGAATTAGGTTTTAATGAAGGTCCTTGTAGACAATGCAACCTTACAATTGGCGAGCAAAAAACTTAGGCATGCATATCAAATGTTACTCTCGAAGATAAACGGATGAACCCTTTGCTCATCTGTTTTAAAAAATTTCTAATCTATATATTATGCACGGTTTTTTTGTGGTGGTCTAGAAGACACTATGGTCTATGGAAAAGTCACCCATCATGTTTAGAGGAAATATGAGAAGGCTTGATAATGCAACATGTGGCCTAGTCACAAACCCAGTTTTGCTGGAGATCAATTATTTAGCAGCAACAACCATGAGGTATATTTTTAAGTTCTCTAAGTTAGTAGATTGATTTTTTCAGAAGCTTTGAATTACAGATGGACATATCATAGTAGGAAAAAAAAGAAAGAAAAGATTAGTCAGATTCATTTGAGAAGTATATCTTTGGTTTTTAATTGCAGTTCCTTTTTATCATTGAATCATCAGCCTCCAGTGCTCTCATCAAGTAGGTACTAGCTAGCAATTTGGAGGTACTGACATTCGTGCTTCGATTACAACGGGAAGATCCCAAGGGTATTTAGTTTGTGGGTTTATAACCTAGCTTTGTTTTGAGTAATGATCATGAATTTGTTAATGTTTATACTGTGATGATTTCACTTAAATATGCAGGTCTGGTAAGATACAAGTACTTTAATGACTTGGGTTCCTGTTTGCTCAGTGGATTAATTTGCTTGGTTTGTGAGACTTAGATGTTTTGATGACTTAAGACCTAGCTTACAATTTACACAAGATGAGTTCAGCAGAGTTTGATTGACTCTATATGCTTTTAGACATCAAAGGGCTATATTTGGTTTGTTCTAGACGAGGCCAGGTTATGTTTGGCTATATTTCCCTCAAGATTTGTTTAGTGTTCAATGGTCTTATGGTGTTATGATTTAGAACATTCGTAGTTATGTTTTCATTGGTTATATGCAACATTATCCTAACTTTTTCTCCTATAAAAGAACAATCAATCCTTTATGTGGGTTTTTAACTTTGTTTGAAGTGTGCAGTTGCTTTTACTTTAATTTTTGATTAAGTTTTGAATTTGTATCAATTTCATAGGGGATACCAGATGATCTTCTTGGTTCCCTTAAGGAGGACAATGGTGCCAATGATGTTGTCACTGAGATTCTAAACGCAAGCAGTCAAGAATACAAAGAGGGGACCATTGAGGAAAATAAAGATGATGAAGAGCACTATGAATCAAATATAGATGGAATCCTCATATTTTGGTTAACTTTATTATTCATGACTCTGCAAGAAATTTACTAAGAACCACATACAAGTTTTTTTTTTTTCTCCTTTGGTGCTTTGAACATTAAGATAACATTAAGTGTCATGTACCTTTGTAATTATGAACATTCAGTCAATTTAGGATCTTGTACATCATGCTATTAATTGTGGTTGTTTTCTCATAGTAGGTGTATCATGTTGTCAAATTATTATGCCTATAGATTTAATTTTCACCATTTTCATATGTTTTTGTAATAAAGAAACTAAATTAGGAACATGCGATTTGATTATTACCAATAGATATGCCTATTATTAAAAGACAGGAATTGCATTACCGACATACTATTTTGTTGGACGATGGCTACCAAGCAAGACAGGAAAACTATTACCAACAAATAGATTGTGTTGGAAATGATTGTTTCGTGGGGTGAATAACAAAACCAACATTCTTATTTGTTGGTAAAACAAGACATTAGCTACAGAAAAGCATTTGTTGGTATAATTAGAACAATACCTAGCTATCAATGTATGTTGGTATTGGTGATCAATTCTAACAGATGACTATATCTATTGGTAAAAAATTTACCATTAGGTTTTTTACCAATAGTTTTGTGATACATAAGTATATTTGGTATAAAGTTTTACCGATAGAAAAAGCTCTTGTACCAACACATAAGCCCTATTGGTAAAAGCCATTTTTTTCTTTTTATAGTGATATACCTATGCCCAGCATCACTCAATGTAGAGGACAAGAGCCTAGAAGTTTCAAAAAAAGCATGAATGCACAAACAAGGCATGAATACTAAATCCTCTATCCAATCCTCAAGTCCTACAGTTACATTATGCTCATAACTCTAGCCTAAATTAGGGACATTGATCACACAAGTCTCAAGCTCAAGTAAGGTGAACATTGAGGGATCAACAAAAAGTGAAACAAGATAGGATAGAGAAGGGTTAAGATAACAGAAGTGGGGATGGACTTAGTAGAAGACTCAAATGAGAAGGGATCAAGAAGCGCCACATCACAAGGCATAACCTCAACAATCTACACATTATAAGACTCATCTAAAAGGGTCTCATCTAGAAATGTACCTCTTCAATAAAGATATCCTTGGTATCCACAATTGTATCATGTTTAAGATTACAACCAACCTTAACCACTAATTCCTCACTCTCATTGAACTCTCCAAAGGAAACCAACAAAAATGGTGGATGAGTTTCAATAACCATATTACCTTATAAATTACCCCTAGATATTGAAGTTTTAAGATAAGGAAATATTACTACTAAAGGCAAAGAAATATCATTCACATTGTCATAAGAAAATTGATTATGACAAGGAAGGCAAGAGCTAACACTTTGGTTTGAGAAATGCTCATAAACACAAGACGAGGCGATATAATCATGAGATTAAGAGTATAAAAGGGAGGAACTCTATGTTGACTCCCATAATTAACCATGGTCTACTCACAAACACCAACATCATTAGGTAACTTGCCCCCATTAGCAATAGAAATCAAAGAATCGAGACTAGGGGCTCCCCTGATTATGTCCCGCTTATAAGTCTTACCACTTAAATCCCCAAGAAATTAGAAGCCTCCCTAGCATTTTTGCAAAGAAAGTTTGCTCCACATATTGATTCAACCATTGTCCTAGTACTCACATTTAAACCCTTATAAGCTATTTGATACAAATTCCATCTCTCTAAGTTAGTACGAGGGGCATTAGGCATACAACTCCTTGAACATCTTCATGTATCCCCAAAAAGGCTCGTGTTCAAGTTGGACAAAATAGGATTTTATTCCTAAGCGTAATGCACTTACTAGTAGGTACGTGAATAATCTTTCAGAGCAAAGGGAATGAATTTCGTCCTCTTAACGTCATTTGGTACCCTAGGCATGTGAATCAACAAAAACACCTCCTTAAACTCACAAATAAATAAATAAGGATCTTCAAACTAGTAACTTTAGGGAGTATGTCAACATATTCTAGGTTAACTCAAATTGCACAACATAAAGGATATATGGGAGGCCAAAACAAGATCTTAGGAAACCTCGGGGATGATAGAAGTAATCTCTCAGTGAACGTAGTGGGGAGGGTTCCACTTTTTTAACAACCAGACCATCAAGTTTGGTGGATTTAGCTTGACATTAATCACATTAGAATCCCCAAAATACCTGAGCACAACATTTTTATGCATAAGCCACAATGTCTAGGTTTTTGGTTTTTTTTTTTTTTTGAATTTTTATATGTTCTAATTTTTTTGTATTTTTAATATCATCAAATTAAGAAGCTACTCTATAACTTAAAAGAACAAATAAAGCCACAATGAAACAAACCACACTACCACACAATGAACTGAAAAGGGTCATATTAACAAGAAGTGACTTAATTTCGCACCTCTATCCCCAATAATAGTGCCAATTTCTTGTGTAGTTTTTAGGAGAAAAATTTTAAAATTTGTCGTCTTCTGGGATGGTGTCCAATCAACCCACTTATTATTTTTGCCCAAATCTTACATAAGAAAAACAATTAATGTGAGTAAATATGAGCAATTAAGCTAATTACTCACTAATCTTGATTTAATCATAATTAATTACACTAATCTAAAACAAAACACAATCAACGCGAAACATCATTCTAAGAAACAATAAACCAACAAACATCTAATTTGGCAAGAAAAACATTAAATTTAGTAACTAACAGGATGGAGAGAACAGTGCCTCAAAATCTTAAGAATCTAGTAATGGAGGTTAGACTTCCATTGAATGAGCAATTGGGTGGAATTAGTGGCTTGTATCCGTTTACTCTACTAACTACTAATCTAATCTATAACCAACTAAGCATTCATCTCTTCAAAAAGGGGTTTTCAAACCCTAACTTTAATGAAGCAAGGGAGAGTAGAAAATGGAGATTTGAAATAAGACGAAAAAGATTGAAAGTTGAGAAAGGAAAGAAAACAAGATTTAAAAGTAAACATCATAAAAGCATGAAATTAACAAAAATGAGAAGTTGCAGATGCTAAAAGAGAAGAGAAAAGGAGTCTACTTTAAAACCTTTCTTTTTATACAAATGGACGAAAAGGAATTATAGGTCTCAAGTTCGTAAACTTTGCACGGTTGTGCCATGTGGCGCAAGCAGACTGTGCCAAGTTTTTGGATTTCAGCACAAGGAGCAGAGCAGGGAGTAGAGGCTACCACGAGCGTGCCACTTGGCATGGATAGTCCATCCCATATTTCTGACTTGTTCTTCTCCCTTATTTTCCTAGCCATTTTTGTGCTTGTTGACCCGAGCTTACTTAATGGTCTGCCCGAATTGTCTACTAGGGTTAACCCGATTTAACTTACCCAACTTTTAGTATATTTTGCACCCATTATTTGCCATTTGAACAATTCTCTTTATTACCTACAAAGTCAATAAAACACCAATCGGCCACCCAATTTAACAATTATTATGAGCTAAATCTAGGTAGAATGATCCATCAAATTCGCACATATTGAGCCCGACCAAGGATCTTAAATTCAATATGCTGAACATTACTTAATTGCGTGATAAAGGAAACAAAGTTGCTTTCAACCCTACTCAATGTGGTGTCTCAAGTTTTGAAACTGGGAAAATTGCCTCATCTCAAGAGCGAGAAATGTGTATGCTATTGACCTTAATCATGTTCATTCTAAGAATCTTTTATGCTTTAAACGTTGTTAGTGATGATGCATGGTTGTGGCATGGAAGATTAGGTCATGTTAGTTGCCTAGAAATGATATGTTATTTTTATTTGCCCAATGATGAAATTTGTAGCCACACTTGTGCACTTAAGAGGCCCAGTAATCCTTTAATTCGAGTCCAAAAGGTTAATAGACCCCAAAAAGCTCAAATAGGCCCACATTGATAGTGTTCGGCATCCAGTTACGATCCACTCTAGAGAGTATATTATGCACCAAAGTCTGATAAGCAATAGAAAATATGTTCTCGAACATTTGGGCTTGTGCTGGAAATTACAGCAGTTCATTAATTTACTGATATCATGTTCTACACTTATCCAAAAATTATGAAATTAGTTTTATTGGAAACTAAAATCAATAAGATTTCAAGGGAAAAATGAATCAACTAAGATAGAGGTCGGACAGGAATGTTATGGCTAAAACAAAATGGGTTGTCTATGGCCTAGCCCAGAAACCCAGCAGGGTTCTTACAAGAACTAGGCCGGCTTCTCTGACTGGAAACTCCACTGGGATCTATGTCTCCAAGTCCGTTTCTGCCCAAACAGGATTAATTAACTAGAATTATAGGCTGATTAGTTTACGAAAACTAATTAATCAGAATCCTAGTTGAATTAGTGTACCTGTTTGAATTAACTTTAGTGAGACTTGGATTAGGCCTCATTTCTTTAAACTGATTTGGACTATCCCCTCAATCACTATAAATAAGGAGCTACCCCTAAGGGTTAGAGGCAGGAATTAGGCATCAATTTAGCATCATAAAATTGGTGTTAGTTAATCGGCATCAAATCAGTTAGATGCATCAAAACACATCAAAATATTATAAAGAGGAGAGCATCAAAATTGAGGAGAGAAATACTCCACACATTGAAAGTAGAGAATTGAGTTAGCCATTAAAAAGGCATGACTTTGCTAGTTCTTAGGTAAATATGGTGGGTTAACCTAACGGGAAAAAATCTATCTTTCTTTACCCTTCTTCTCTATTTCTCTTTTATGATTTTTGATGCTAAATCACCAAAGATGTAATCTTTAGGTAGCCACTAAAGTTTGTACCTTTTTGCAGGATTATATGAATGATTCTAGTTGGTTGCATGGATGTATGTTAGTATGTTTAGGTTTTAGTTCCCTGTATTGGTTAGTAAAGGCCGTCAATTAGGTGGTGATGGGGTGCACTCCATCACATCACTGTACGTTCGCCCCCCCGGAATCTAAAACCTCGCCTGTAAAACCAAGGAGTCAGCATCGGTCCCCAAACTATGGATTGTTCGGGGCCTTTTCAAAACCCTTTTGAAGTATATTCAAGTTGTCCCTTTTGTGCCTCTATTGGTATAATTTGCTTTGAAAAATTCCATGGTTTGTAAGTTTTCCTAAAACTCACTAGCGACCCTATTTAGTTAAAAGCTAATTCTTTGTATTTTTATTTGGCATCTGTCTATATATTGCTGACTAAAAATTTGGGCTAAGGTGGTAGAATTTACCTGGACAAGAATCAGGGCATCTGATCTGACATAGGAACCCATCGGGTTCCTAGATTAGACCTACAACCTAGATTCTGGGTTAGGCTGAGGAGACTGCCAGAGTCGATAACAGGAGAGATGGACCTAGTCCTACGCAGGGAGCTTGGTCGGGTTCTCTGGCCAGGCCCAAGGCCCATTCCCCTAAGCCCCATTCCCTATAAGTCTTTAGCTCAGCACGAACCTACCTGCAATAAGAAAAAAATAAATAAATCTATAATTTCTAGAAAAACGTAAAAGTACCTAGCAAAGGGTCCAACCATTCGTGTAAGATCGCACTCCCAGGGCGGTGGACCCTTATAGTGGGGACTCCACTGGGGACATTTTTTTAAGAAGGTGAGATTTGAACTTTAATACAAAAAATTATTTTAATTGTAGGGCATACTTGTATTATAAGACGCTGCCTATTGAATATCAACAACGCCTCTAGGCGAAACTGTGACTCTACCCCCTTGGGAAAGTGGTTGTCACTCTGTGGGTTGATTTGGACTCCCCATTGAGCACACAGTTGTTTCACCCACTCACGACATGCTTTTCCAGTCTTTATGACTCAGAAAAGCATCCATAACATTCTAGTCACACCATACACCCCATGCGTGGCACATGAAGCTTTAGGTTGTGTAAGGATTGCTTATAACATAAGCTGAAACCTCTATAACATAGAACTCTTATTTAGGTTGGAAGTCATATATATGATTTGGAATGTAATGTGACTTTGTATGATTTAACTTCTTTAACCTAAAGGACTATGCATTAGTATTATGAGTCTTAGAGGAGGCCAGATTAGGGAGAAACAAAGTATAGGAATTTGATTAGGAACCAATATGGTTTTTGGGCCAATTGAGTCCTAACAAGACTCTTGGTCCAGAATCTGAAAGGCTCTAACTCCAGGTTAGAGTACTAGTTTTTCCAAAAAAAGGAATCCTAGGGATTGGATTAAGAACCAAAACAGTTTATGACCCAATTGAGTCCTAAAAGGACTCTTAAAATAGAACCTGAAATGTTCTAGGTCTAATATATAAGTGTCAGTTCTGGTAAAAAGAAAAAAAAATCCTGGCCATGCTTATAAAAGAATTAAAAAAAAGAGAGGAATTGGTAGTTTGTATCTGGGGGCAAAACAGAGTTTGTGTTAGGCCCATAACCCCACCGAGATCCATAAGGGTTTGGTAGCGGAGTTGTTACCTTGAATGCATAAGAGTTTTATGAAGAGTCTGAGTGTAAGCTTGGGGCCTAGTTGGAACCAACCAAGATCCAATTAGGAGGTCATGTCAAGTTTATGTCCTTTAAAGTTTGGATGCATGCATATGATGGTATTTTGGGCTCTCAGTGTTAGACTTAGGTCCATGAATCAGCACAATTCATCTAAGGTCTTAGCACATCAGTTGTAGCTTAAGGCCTAAGAGTCATGTATCACTAGACTTCATCATGCACAGTCCATGAGTCCATTTAGGCGCAGGGTGCATGATACAGTCCATTAGACCTTTAGAACAGTAGTTTATTCTATGTCGCATCCAGTCGCACATTATATTCATAATGTATAAGTCTAATTAAGGCCTAGATATCTTACCCATGCATAATTTCAGGGTCCCCACATCATATTCCCTAGATCTAGGATATCTATATGAATCCACCTAGATCCACCGTGTGCTAAGACTAGCCCATTGTACGTAAACCAAACTACAGTCATACTTAGGTCAGTATAGGCCCGTAATTCACCTAAGAAATACTTAAGTCCAACTTGGGCTCATAAATCAACTTTTTAAGCCTAACTTAGGACCTATTCTAAGATAAGGTTTGATTTCAACCTAAAACTCCATATCTCAACCCCATTGTCGCCTTAAACTTTAAGCCCATCAAGTCATTGTCTCCTTCTCTTTAAATTGCAAGTCATTAACCATTTCCTTTAGCCCATATCCTACATAGTTGACCACTTATAGTATTCCACCTCCCCAAACCATCACCTCATTGCTCAGGATAGGAAAGATAAAGAAGGCATATGAGTGGAGCCTGCAAACTAGGAGACTTCTATCTTGAGAAGAGTCCAAGAAAACTCTGCTTACTAGGTCAAGAACAAAGTCCAAGTCCAAGTCCAGCACAAGACCATTTTTGATGGTTGGGAACAGTAATGAGATAGTCCAAATTCTGAAGATGCTAGAAAAGATGCAGACTAGAATGGATAAAAGTGATAAGAAGATAAAACTGATAGCCACTACACTTCAAACACTTATCAAGAGTGCCCTAAAGGAAAAAAGTGACAAACCTCACAATGAAGGAGGGAGAAATGATAAGAAGAAGGAAGAAAAAGGGAAAAGAGCACTCCTCAAATTGATCCACGAGTAGATTAAATAGACAAACTATTTAAGGAGTCTTCCATGTTTAACAAATACTTCAAAAACTATGTGGGATTCACTTCCATCCCAAAGGGAAACTACCCCAAAAATTCACTATACAAGACATCAAGTTCTATGGAACTGAAAATCCTTACTATCATGGGAGGAATTTTCTTATTGTAATGATACTAAAAGGAATTGATAAGGACATCTTCCACATCATATTTCCTTGGACGTTTGACAAGGATGTAATGAGGTGGTATAATACCGTAGACCCACAAAGGTTACAAATGGGGATGATCTTTGTAAAGAATTTTAAGGTTAGTATTCATACAATGCTGATGTACCACTTACACTAAAAGACCTAAGGTTAACTAAGCAGGAGGAAAAGGAAAGCTTTTTAGACTTCTTTGCTCAATGGAGGCCAAAGCCGCGTATGTGGCTAACAGACCCTCAGAGGTTGATCAAGTAAGGGTGTTCGTTAGGAACCTCTAGCACATATAGACAACAGCTGCGATTTATGCTTAGTTCATAGCCAGGTGTTAAGTCTTAGAGTTATTCGCTTTTTGAATCGAAGCTTGATGCAACCTTGATTTATTAACAAAATCATCTTGTCCATCAGTTCTTTTGCATATTGCTATATCCTTCTTTTCTAAAATGCTTCTGTTCTATGACGAATCCACGGTTAAAAAAAAAAAAAAAAACAAAGGAGGAAAAAATATGACAAAAAAAAGAGAAGAGAAAAAAGATGGGCTAGCTTGAAAAACTCACAAAAGAAGAGGGAGCAAAATAAAAAAAGATTAAGGATTTCAATCCATCATCTAAAAAGGGGAAAGATCAACAATTTCCTGCAATAAGTCATAAAGCTTTAAAGATATGACTAGGATATGAGGCTTTCTTTGGTAACTTGTATTAATACCCTTATTAAATTCGATAAATTCCCACTTGGGACACTTTTGGGCCTTCAAGTAAGTTTGCTTCTTTCATTACCAGATCTAACCTAACCTAGGGAAAAAAAAAAGAGGAAGAAAAAGAAAGAGGAAAGGTTTGGAGCAAATGGTCCTACCCAAAGGACGAAAAAAAACAAGCAGAGTTTAAAAGCAAGAAGAATAAGACAAGAAAGAAATTCCTCATTTACATAAACTATATCACCTATGCACACTTAGGGATTTCATAAGGGTTTTTTGGAGCCTTCGAACTGATTCTCTTCCTTTGACACTATAATCCAAAAGCTGGCTTAAAAAGTCCTCCTAGAGGCATCCCTATTTTATGCTAGATGTTCTTACTCTTGAACTACGACTGACCTGATTCCACATAGGATATGTAGGTAACCTCTTTGAGGCCCAACCATGAAGATTCTTTTCCATAAAGAAGCATTTAAATTAAGTCGTTTAGTCTCTAAGGAGAGAGAGAGAGAGAGAGTAAAAAGTGACTAGCCCAAAAACCTAAAAAAGCGGACTAGACAAAAGGAGAGTAAAAATAAAATCTTAGTTTTTAGAGAACAAAGAAGCATTCTATGCCTGCACCCATCGAATCAAAATTGGACAAAGCATTACTTCTCAATCATCATAGTCTCTAATCTCACCTTTATTCCAAAAATCAGGACTCTTAATCTCAATTATGACTACAAATTCAAGAAGTGGATATTCACTTTGTATTCTCAACTTTCCTAAATGGAAACTCACCCATTATGTAAAATAGGGCTCCTATATTTGCCTAGGTAAACATTTCCCTACAAGGAGATAACCGCATTATTTACGCTAAACAAGTGGCTACTCTAGGGACCACCAGCAAAAGCATCTTTCTCACATGGGAATGATCACATTTACTCTACCGGACAGGGGGCTACTCTAGCCAAAACTAGCAAAAGCAGCTTCAGCTATCATTATCCTCACACATCTGGGAGTTCTGTTATAACAAACAAAAATTGCAGCACTTTAATGCAACATTAAAGGTAACTCCTCCTTTAAAAAGAAAGATTTTCTATCCTAGGCAACTTAGACCCATAACTTGGCCTAACGCAGTAGTCATCTAACTTTTTACCTATCATCCTAAACCATAGAACACCACCGTGTCTAACTCGTCATCTTTCTATGCCTTGATTGGGCCTTATCCAATGGACCCCAAACTCAATATAAGACTTGCATGCATACGAGGTTAGGTCATCACATGGCTATATAGTCAGCATGATTAGGTGTGCATAGTAAGCACAATTAGGTCTGCATAGGCAGTACAATCATGTCCCCATAGTCAGCACAACCAAGTCTGCATAGCTGTTATGTTGGCATAGTCTGACTTGGCTAACAAGTGCACCTATATTAATGCATAGGTATTTAGTCTATTTATTAGACCGTCCTCCGCCTTTGTCACTTGCTAACCCTTCATTGAAGAAGAGTGACATAAGCCTTCAAAGTGACCATACAGGAAGGGCACACAACCTTGGTTAGTCATGAATCAACAATGAAGGTTCTCAAGAGGGCTTCAACAGCTGCCATAGAAAACATCTATACTTTGGCCTCACCTCAATTACGCTCAGTCAAATTACGGGCTTTATCCTCAAAGAAGGCCTTACGCAAGCGTCCTTATAGAAAGGACATCAACCTAACTTATGTTTATCAGGTGACAAAGTCCAAGAGGATCTAGCCACAGAGGACACTACATCCTTTTTTTATCTTAAAAAGAAGATCATTGTCATCCCAAACTTCAACGGATCTCTTTTCCCTTTTGATAAAGAAATCCTGCATAAGCTGCTCTTTTGCGATTGGCGAGGAGGATGAGCTCTTCTCAAACTTATACCTGAAAGCACTTATAAGTAACAAAAATAAGAGAAAGCAAAGAAAAATGAGAGAGGCATGAGGCTCACGATTTGCGAACTCCACAAGCCAAGCTATTTATAGGCAAAGAAGCCAAGGAGGACCCAACTAGGTTCTCCACAGCTCACATGAACATATGAGTTAAAGTGTAACTAAATAAGAAAGGTAGAAACAAAGGGATGTTAAGCACGAGAACCCGGCCAGGCTCCCGACCATCACATGATTGTGTTTCTCTTGGAAATTACAAAAGAGAGAGAAGCCAAACCCAAAAAAGTCCATGGGGTGCTCTACATCCATAAGTATCCAAGAAAAAGCATACAATTCTAAGAAGAGAAAAACATAATACTTATAAAGGTATTCATATGGGTTAGAAGCTAAAACTAATAATCCCGACATTCCGTCTATGCAATCGACTTGATTAGCAAAGAGATCCGCTACTCCAGCGACATAGAGAAAATAAAGAAAAATTATAAGTTTGCTTGACCTATAAGAAGGCCCACTACTCCAGCGACACGGGAAAAAGTCTGCCAGATCGCAAGAAGGTCGACTACTCCAGCAATATGAAAACCTGCTTGACCGGCCAAAGATCCGCTACTCCAGTGATACGAAGAAAATAAGCAAAAACCACAAATTTGCTTAACCGGTAAGAAGGTCTGCTGCGTTAACAATGCAGGAAGTCAATTTTGCCGGACCAACAAGAAGGTTCGATGTTCCAGTGATACAGGAAGACAAGTTTGCCTAACCAACAAGAAGGCCTGCTACTCCAGCGATACAGGAAGATAATTTCGCCTGACCAGAAAGAAGGTCATTCCTGCTCCAGCGATACAGAAAGATAAGTTTGCTTAACCAGTAAGAAGGTTTGCTACCCCAGTGATAAGAAAATCCACTAATCTATCAATTCAAGGACAAAATGCATCAAGCACCATCACAGCAAAGGTAGGCAAAACACCAAGTCTTATGATCCTCAACAGTTAGATGCAGAATCTACATCATCACAACTAGCTAGAAAATTACAAAAATGGCATCTTATTTTTGATTGCCTCATGATGAAAACTATACCCCAACTTGTGTGGTTGGGTTCCAACAGAGTAATCCCTGAATTCGAGTTCAAAAGGCTAATAGAGCCCAAAATGCTAAAATATATCCAAATTGGTAGTGTTCGATGTCCAGTTGAGATCCACTCTAGAGAGTATAAGATTATTAAGTCTTATTGTAAATATTCTTCATTGAATAAGCTTCTCAATGACATATGATGCACTAAATTCTGACAAGCAACGAAAAAGATATAAGTCGAATTTTTGGCCTTGTGCTGGAAATGATATATGTTCACTATTTTACTAATGTTTGTTCCACACTTATCTAAAAATTATGAAGCTAGTTTTATAGAAACCAGACTAAATAAGATTTCAAGGGAAAAAAGAATCACCCAAAATGAAGGTCGAGCATGAAAGGTATGGCTAAAACAAAATGGGCTGTTTGTGGCCTAACCTAAGAACCCCGCCGGGTTCCCGCAAGAATCGGGCTAGCTTCTCTGGTTGGAAACCCGGATGGGATCCCTATCTCCGAGTCCATTTGTGCCTAAATAGGATTAATTAATTAGAATCTCAGGCTGATTAGTTTACTGAGACTAATTAGTCAGAATCCTAGCTGAATTAGCGTACATGTTTGGATTGACCCCAATGACACTAGGATTAGGTCCCCTTTCTCTAAACTAATTTGGACTATCCCCTTAACCACTATAAATAGGGGGCTACCCTAGGGCTTAGAGGCAAGAATTAGACACGAGCTAAGCATCATAAACTTAGCATCGGCCAATTGGTATCAAATGAGTTAGAGGCATCAAAATGCATCAAAATATTATAGAGAGGATAGCTTAAAAATGAGGAGAGAAATAGTCCACACATTAAAGGTAGAGAATCGGGTTAGCCATTAAAAAGGCATCATTGTGCTAGGTTCCCAAGCGAATCAGGTGGGCTATCTTGAGGGAAAAAACTCTATCTTTCCCCACTTTTCAACTCTATTCTTCTTTTATAATTTTTGATGCTAAATTACCAAAGATGTAATCTTTAGGTAGCTCCCTATCCGTTGTAACTTATTTACTTTACTTTTGTTTGCATTTAAACTAAAGTTTTCACCTTTTGGATGATTATATAAATGACTTTAATTGGGTGCATCGATGTATGTTAGTATAAGTAAGTTTTAATTTCCCGTATTATTAAGTAGAGACAGTCAAAGATCACAGGCAGTGAAGGGATACACTCAAGCACATCCCCATACCTTCACTATCGGTTCTAGAATAAGGAGTCCAGATGGATCCCCACACTAGATATTATTTAGGGCCTCTCTAAAACCCTTGTGAAGCAGCTTTAATTTGTCCCTTTGATGTCCCTGTCAGTATGATCTTCAAAAGTTAGCTTGTAAGTTTTCCTAAAAACTGACTAGCGACTCTATTTCGTTAAAAGCTAATTCTTTACTATTTTATTCGGTATCTATTCATGCGCTACTAGCTTAAAAAAAATGATTTGGACTAAGGCAGTATAATTTTCCAGGACAAGATCCAGGGTACCTCATCTGACCCAGGAACATGCCCGGGTTCCTGGACCCAAATTCTAGGTCAGGCTGAGGAGTCTGCCAGGGCCCAGTACGGGAGAGACAGACCAAGTCCTACCCCGATAACTCGTTCAAGTTCTTTCTCCATGCCTAAGGCCCATTCTCCTATAAGTCTGTAGCCCAGTACTGACTAACCTATAATAAAGAAATAAATAAATATGTAATTTCCCAAAAAACTTAAAAGTATCTAGAAAAATGCCCAACCATTCGAGGGGGATTGCACCCCTGAGGAGGTGAACTCTTACATATGCATATCATTAAACTTATCCAGGCATGATCCGGTAAGAGGTCTGCCTAGGCACAAATGTGATAAAGATCAAGTTTGTAGTACATGTATGATAGGTAAACAAGTTCGTGCTTTACTTAAGCCTCTAAAACTGTTTTAACCTTAAGGTCACTTTAAGGACCCTCACCCTCTAGGAACCTATCTTGGGGTGTGTCCCCCATGAATGGTCGGACTTATTTGCTAGGTGTTTTATTTACATTTTTTATTAAATTAGATTTATTTTGTTTTCTCCTTTTTTCAAAAAATGGATTAGGCCACTAGATTACAAGTTCTACCTAGAGGGCTAGGCCTTAACTCTAATCTTATAACCCAGTCAGGTTCGTATACTAGAACAAGGTCCAGTCCTCCTGACTGGATCCTAGCAGTAATGTCAGTCTGGCCTAAGAATCAGCTGATTAGGCCTGATCCAACAACCCGACCCAGAGCTGAGCCCTGGATTCTGGTTCAGACAATGTTACTGTCAAGATTCAAACTAGCAACTTGTGAAATCCAGAAATAAGGCAAAATAAAGAGAAATGGAAGAAATAAGGAAAGTCTGAAACTTTAACTAATAGAGTCGCTAGTGGTTTTAGGGAAAACTTACAAACTAAGTCTACTTTTTGAAGTAAACCACAAACCGATAGGGATAACCCACAAAGGATACTAAAACGGCAACTAATTCACTTTAAAAAGGTTGTTGAAAGGCCTCCAAGTAATCCCTTATGTGGGGTCCATCTTTACTCCATAGGCTCGAATCAAGGATCCATATCTAGGTCAGATGCTATGGTGAGATAATGGGATGCATCACATCACCCGTTCATTACTAACAACCTCTACTATAAAATACGAAAAATCATATATGAATTACACTATTACACAATCATACAACACATTATCATCAATCATATTAAATAGTGAAAAAAGGTACAATTATTTAGTCTAATAAATCCAAAATGAAGAAAATAATTATAGCACACATGGAAGTACCCAGCGATTACATCTTTGACAATCTAAAATCAAAAATCATAAACAGAGATGAAGTAAAAGGATAGAAGGAGGATAGAGATTACATCCTCCAGAAAATCCATCTGATTTACATGGGAACCAGAAAAGTAACATCTTTTTAATTATCAATCAAATCTCTCCTTCTTAATGCTCTCAATATATCACCCGGTATTTTGCTTCTCCAATTTCTAATACTATTCTGCCAGAAATCTCTCATGATTTTTAGTTCTTTCTAATTTCTAGTGTGTAGCTAACTTTCAAATAATGCCCAACGGATTCCTCTAACCCTAGGGGCACCCATTATTTACAGTGATTGAAGGGACAGTCTGAATCGGTTTAGAGAAAGGAGACCTAATCCTAGTCTCATTAAGGTTAATCTAAATAAATCAGTTAATTTGGGTAGAATTCTAATCAGTTGGACTTGCCTTTAGATAGAAAAGGACTCAATGGGGGATAAAATACTAAGGAACCTAGCTAGATTCCCTATTAAGTGAACCAGTCGGGTTCCAAGAGGTGCAGATAGCACAATTTCCTTTTTGCCATAACTTTCACATCTGACCGCCATTTTAAGTGATTCTTTCTTCCATTATTGAGTATATTTTCTAACAAAATTAATTCAATAATACTTATATAGGTTTTGAAAATAATATACGTAAAATAGTAAACATGTATCACTTTCAGAACACGTCTGGCAATCAACTTATAACTTTTCTATTGCCTATCAGATTTTGGTGTATAATATGTCATTAAAAAGGTTATTCAATGAAAAATATTAATATATAAGCTCAATGATTTTATGCTCCCTAAAGTGGATCTTAACTGGACGCCGAACACTGTCAATTTGAGCCTATTTGGGCTTTTAGGTTTTTTTTAGTTTTTCCTTCTTTTTTATGGAATTTTGGACCAAGATAATCCAAACTTTGTTGATATTGAATGAAAATAAACTCACTTTTAAAGTTAGATATCAATAGTCTTAACTTCCACTGTATTTGACAATAGTACATAACCACCGAGTTAAGTTT
Organism: Carnegiea gigantea; assembly: GCA_029747015.1. Taxonomy (NCBI): domain Eukaryota; kingdom Viridiplantae; phylum Streptophyta; class Magnoliopsida; order Caryophyllales; family Cactaceae; genus Carnegiea; species Carnegiea gigantea. The sequence goes on from JAKOGI010001539.1 coordinate 81,609, forward strand.
GGTATAACTCAGCGGCGTTGCAATGTGGCAAGTGTTTTACTGATGTGGCTGGTAATTGAACCAAAACTTGGGTTGTTTCTTGTTTTTTGCAATGCCTTGTCATCCAGGAACTCACCCCTTTCTCCCTCTCTCCGTAGACTTGCTTAAATCCCATTTTAATTACCAATCTATTTCCTCTTCCTCAATTAAATAACCCTGTTAATTTAAACCCACTTTTTTTCTTTATCCCTCTCGACCTCTGTCCTTCTCATCTATCTCCATCTCAATCTCTTAACCCAAAGGCAAAGTGGTTGAGAGTTTAGGGTATTTTCTTTGAAAGTAGAGAGTGTATTTATCATTGAAGTGGACATTGGAATTGTAATGGGTGTTTTTGAGTTTGATCATGAATCGAGATTGGTGAAGAAGAAAGGGTGATTGTTCACATTTGAAGTTACAAGGGGAAATTGAAGGCCTGAGAGGCAAGTGTTTGATGGTTTTGTGTTTCTTTATTCAGCTTTTGTGGTAATTATATTAATGGATTCACCTAGGGTTTCAAGGGTTGGACAGTTGTGTTTGAATAAATTAAGAAAGATGATAAAAACTTGATATCTTTGATCTTGTTTTATTGTCATTGAAGTGTACTAAAATCTATGGAAATAGAGGAAGATGAACTAACCTTACATCTTCATCATGGGGGTAGATTTGTAAAGGGAAAGAAGTTGAAATATGAAGGGGAGATCTTAGAAGTATATACCTTTTTGACATGGATAAATGCTCTTATTGGGAATGAAAAGGCCTTGCAAAAGACATTGGGTATGATGGTCCTGTTGATTTCTTCTATTTATAACCTGATGGCAAGTCTTTAGACATTGGGCTAAGGATGTTGAACACAGATTATGAATCTAGGGAAACTATTGCATGCTGTAAGGGTCATAGTGAAATTCATTTGTTTATTGTACATGAGCTAGATGAATCACAAGTGTTGCATGAAGCTTTGCCCTGGCTAGATGATGTCGCCAAAGTGAGAGGCAAATGAATTCTAGTCTATAAAAAAACAAAGGAACCTTGCACCCCCAAGCCCATGTCACCTAGTGGTTAATGCTCAGAGTCAACAAGAACCCCTAAAGCCAACCAAGTCAAAGCCGACTTCGGCAAAAAGAAAAGCTGCTAGGACAAAAGGGAGCCACCCTTTTGTTGTACATGCTCCTTTAAGCCTAATTCTTAACAAAGGAAGCCCAAAAACAAAAGGGACCACCAAAAACAACCCCTATCTAGAGGTCCCCTTTATTCCAGCCCAAAATCCAAATAGACTAAAACACACCATAGTCACCCTGGAGTGCCTACTCATTCAAGCCCCAGGCTTTAACAGTTAAGCCTAATATTTGAACAGTCAAGCCAATATCCTAAAAGTCAAGCCAAACTGCAGCTTTTTTACTTCCTGTTCAATCCAGTCCCATAACTAATCACAGCAATGATATGGAGTATAACTGGAAAGACCCTAGACATGAATCACCAATCCCATGGGATGAACTCATTGGGGAGTCATCTTTTAGTGATTTTTTTGGGGATAGTGATTAAATACCTAAAGATGGATGTGATGGTGAAGCATAATACTAACCAAATTCAGCATCTAGCTCTAGGAAAAAAGGGAAAAGGAAGGTTAGAGAGGATAATGTTGTTGACACAGAGAATGGAAGTGAAGAACATCCTTCAGGTCTGGGGATAGTGATGAAACTAACATTGATGATGTAAAGACCAATGATGATGAATGGGACTTTGCAAATAAAAGGGTATATGAGATTGAAAGAAAATGGCTATGTAGCCTAAAACTATACAGACTGAAATTGTGTAGCCTGAAATAGTTCATTATGAAGATGCAAATGTGGGCCATGCTATAGAGGGGACTAATGGAAATGTTGAATTGAACAACCCTGTTGATTACCACAATGAGTATGAAAATTTAGAGGATAAAATGGACAGTCCTATGAGAATTGATGAAGAGGACAACAACGTCTTAAAAGGTCTAAAAAGCCCCCTAGGTAGAATGATAAAACTAACTTTAAGAAGTTAAAATGGGAAGTGGGCATAACATTTGGGACTGCAAAGAAGTTTAAAGAAGTTATTATCAAGCTGGTCTTGTCTCAATGTTATGACTTGAAGTTTAGTATTTCAGACTCAATAAGGAAAAAATGCAGGTAGTATACCAGAACACTTACAACTTTAAGGTTTATGAAACTTGGGATATGAGGAGAGCTATCTTTATGGTCAAAATAGTGGACAACCATCATAAGTGCACAAGAAGTATATTGAAGAATAGATAATTGAAAACATCCTAGGTAGCTCGGCACTATCTTTTAAGGTTCAAGGGAACTTGCGGTTATTATTAGTCAGCCAAGCAAATCATGAATGAGGTTAAAAAGGACTTTGGGATTATTATTACTAATTGGGTGGCTTGTAAGATTAGGTGGGCAGCTAGTAGACAATTACGTGGCTAAATGAGAGACCATTGCTACATGGTTGGAAATTACATTGAGGAGTTGAAGAGGTCAAACAACAGCAGCACTTTCACCCTAGATACAAACCCATCAATCACAGAAGATATACAAGTACTGCAAAGATTTTTTTGTATGTTTTGATCGGTTAAAGAATGGTATTTTGCATGGATGTAGATATGTTTTCTACATTAATGCTGCATTTCTAAAGACATTCTTGGGGAGAACATTGTTATCTGTAATTGGTATAGATGGGAGCAATGTGATGTTCCTCTTGCATAGGCTATAGTTAACGGTGAAAACAATGAGACTGGACTTGGTTTCTCTAACACAAGTTAAACAATGCATTGGAGGTTCAGATGGTGAGGACTGGACAGTCACATTATATTAGCACATGGTGATTACTTATCATTATATCTGATCATTGATCATCCTATATCTTATGTATTTCATCCTTTTGTTAATACTTGGATGTCTTATACACTTTATACTCTTAATAATTTTAGGTAATATTGCATGTAATCAGTAATGTGCTCCCAGCGAGTGAGCACGGGATGTATGCCAGACTTTTATGCAAATTGGCATAAATTGCACAAAGGTGAGGAGATGAAGCTATTATTTTGGAATTATGCAAAGGCATACAATGAAACAAACTTTAACGTTACCTTAGAAGAAATGAAATGTCATCAAAAAAGGCTGCTGATGACTTTATAGCTCAAGACCCTAGGAGTTTCTACATGGCATTTATTAAAACACACACAAAGTGTGATGTAATAGTAAATAATATGGATGAATCTTCAATGCATACATAGTGCAAGCAAGAGCCAAACACTTGGTTTCCATGCTAGAGGATATTCAAACAGCATTGATGTAGAGAATTGTTGTGAAGAGGGGATTAATTGATAATGCTGGTGATGATGTGCGCCCAAGGATTAAGGCCAAGTTTGAAAAAGGAAAAAGAAGAGTCTATGAACTACAATCCACTACCTTCTGTGTATTTAAGCCACCACAGGCTTGATAGCCTACATGTTGATATAAATGCATCTACTTGTACCTAATAGAAAATGTGACCTCATTGATGTATCATGCTGCCATGCAATTGATTGCACAATATAGCTAAAGCAAAATGCAGAAGACTTCTTGCATCCTTTCTTCATAAGGGAGAAATACATGCAAGCTTATCAGGGTGTAATACTACCACATTAGGGTCAGAAGCATTGGCCTAAGAAGGATATGCCTTTGGATCCTCCAGAGGTTAAAGTAGGCACTGGCAAAGTAAGAAGGAATAGAAGAAGGGACCCACATGAAGACCCCAAGAAGCCAATGAAGCTCACTAAACATGGGAAGAAAATCATGTACAGAACTTGCCATAAGTTAGGGCATAATAAAATAACTTGTCCTAATAAGGACAAAAAGAGCAATGCACCCACAACACCTAAGAGAAAAAGAGGCAGAACGTTGAAACCTTCAACACTGTAAGAGAGGTAAATACTCCACCATCTGGAATTAGAGGCAGGGGAAGAGGAAATAGAAAAGGAGATAGGGGCAGAAGAGTCAAATAGGGAAAGGCAGAAGGTAGACAACCATTTAAGGCCACAGAAGTGTAAGTTTCATTAATGTCTTTTTTATATTCACCGATTTTCAATATGTAAGTGTAGCAATGTTCATTTTCTTTCTCTTTCTTTTTTTTATTACAGCAAATTACCTCGTTAAGTCGAGTAGGTGAAACATCTTCTACGATTGATGTAGGCCAGCCAACAATGTGCAGTCAACAGTTAGTTGTAAATAGCCCCTTATTGTTGCCATAGATGCCAGGATACTGAAGAACCCTTGCACTTGTGCACCTATTATACTGTGATCATGATATTTTTTGGTTTGTAAAGGGGCAAACTTAAAAGTGCCAAAAACATTAGCATGATGCTTTTTAATAAGAAATAATTATGTATTTTGGTTATGTACAACTAGTTTAAGCCCATATGTCATACTCAAGTTTGCTTTTGCTAATGAAATGAAGAGTATTTTCTTACTACTCTTATCTAATACTACATGTTCGTTTCATCTTTTATGAACATATAACAAGTTCAACAAATAGATGTTTTAAATTCAAACTCCATTAACATTCATTGAGTGTAAATTACCTATAGTTTCACCCACCTAAATAACCAGAAAGATAACACTAGTTCATCAGTAGCTCAATTTATCTGAACAACCTATTAAATCACCTTAACTAACACCATTACAAGCAACACAATTGCCAAACAACCAATAACTCTATTGGTCCTTACATGTTTTAAACATTTGAGTTTATTTACAATTAACTCTTCTTTTAAATCCTTCAACTCCTTTTGTATTCTTATTCTCTTCATCTTCTCTTTAGGGATCTTGTTTCTTAAAGTTGTGTTCTCGTCAAAATGACCTGATTTCATTTCATAAATCAACTTAAGCAACTAATGCTTCAACCCTTCTTCCAGCAACTTGTTCTTCTGAACAAGACATATTTTTTCATCTTCATCCCAGTTGAAGAATCCACTATTATCTTTAGCCTAGCAAAACACAAAGCACAACTAGCAAATCAAATATGAATTTATTTTCAAGCTTCTACCTTTTCCAAACCTTAATTTCAATTTCATCTTGCCTTCTAGAAGGGACATCCGAAGAACATCTTTTGTTTGTTTGGGAGGCGCTTACACTTTTGATGAACTGCAAGGACGTCATGATAGCATTTGACAACATCAAATTCTTCTCTTCGTTCGAATGAATTTGCTTTCGTTGGATGGCTTGATGAGCTCACAATTGCTAACATCCCCCTTCTTCTGGGTTTGTCTCAATCATGGTTTAATGAGCCTATACCTTTAACCCTAGATATCTTATGGGTTTCTCTGTGTTATGCTCTTCTTCATGATATAGAAATGAAGAAAGGTAGGAAGGACAAAGATCAAGAGGGAGAAAGCACAAAGTGCTATTCTTTGTAATATAAAGATAGAGATAGATTGGCAGTTTTTAATTAAAATGGGGTTTAAATAAATGTAAGTACAAAAGAGAGAGAGAGAGAGAAGGGTGAGTTCTTTAATGACATGGCATTACAAATAACAAAAAAACAACCCAAGTTTCGATTCAATTACTAGCCATGTCTGCAAAACACCTGCCATGTCATAGCGCCACTAAGTTCTACCAAACTTAACTCAATAGTGGTGTACTATTGTCAAATACAATGAAAGTTAAAGCTGTTAATATCCAAGTTTAAAAGTGGGTTTATTTTCATTCAATACCCATAAAGTTTGGATTATTTTGAGCCCGAAATCCTTTTTTTTACTCAAATTAAGGACTATTTTGTTGGATGCTAAATATAAAAACTGGTTTGTAATTTCATCATTGGGCATTTCAAAAATTGTAAGATGCCATTTTTAGCCGTCAATGGCCCTTTGCATCGCTACATATGGATTTATGTGGCCCGATTAGATTGATAAATCTTGATGGCCGTAAATATGTATTTATTGTTTGATGATTATTTCATATCTACCTGGGTGTCCTTCTTAAAAGATAAAATACGTAATTTTAAAGTGTTTGTCAAGTATTATAGACAGCCATGGAACATTCAAGGACTCTAATCAAAGTTGTAATCAGCAGTCATGAAATTGAGTTCAAAGGAGAAATTATTGAATTATGTGACCAACTCAAAACATCACACAACTTCTCAATACTAGGGACTCCATAACAGAATAGGGTAATTAAAAGGAAGAACCAAAACTGGGAGTGGATGGCCAAAATAATGTTATGTAAGAATGAACTTCCAAAATATTTCTGTGCTAAAGCAGTGAACACCATCAACTGTGTTCTCAACATATGCTTAATCAAACTAACATTGAAGAAAACTACCTATGTACTCTTCAAAATGAAAAATCCAAAGGTTTTATACTTCAAGGCATTTGGCTGCAAATGCTTCATTCGTGACGATGGCAAAGAAAATCTTGGGAAGTTAGATGCTCAAAGTAACAAGGGCATATTTGTTTGATAATCTCAACAACGTAAGGCATATAGATTCTATAACAAGAAAATTAAGATGGTTGAATAAAGCATCTATGCAGTAGTTGATAAAAATAATGATTGCAACATTAGCTTAACTTCCTTTTGAGATCCTAAGCTTAGTAGACATGATCATGATGATGAAGAGAGAGTTGAGTCCAACAAAGCAATCACTCAGAGTCTATCTCAGGGTACCTTGAACTAACTTGATAATACTATTAGCTTGTTGAAGTTGAAAGCACGGAAGACTCTTAAGCAAGGTAAGAAGAAAGACAAGACGCAAATGCTAATTAAAATCTCCAAGAACTGAGGAGAGGCTATAGATTCCTCGCACATTATCATATGTACAACAACATCTTAGATATCAACTCAAGTGTGAAGACTCGTTCTTGCCTTCAAATTTTGTGTGCATTCTCTGCACTTGTATTGCTCATAGAACCTGAGAGCCCTTATGAAGCTTTAATAGACCCTATTTAGGCCCTAGCTATATAATAAGAACTCAATGAGTTTGGAAAAAAATTGAGTCTAGTCCTAGCAACTTGACCAAAGAATCATCTAGTTATTAGAACCAAATGGGTATTTAGAAACAAGCTAGATGAGTCTAGAAATGTGGTTAGGAACAAGGCTAGACTTGTGGATTAGGGGTACAACTAAGAGTAAGAGATTGACGATGATCAGACCCTTGCCCTATTTATTAGAATAGAAGCCATTAGAATCTTACTTGCATGTGCATCTTTTATGGACATTAATTCACATCAAATTACTATGTTAGCCATATTTTGAAGTTGCATATAGGAGGTGTTTGGTAACAACAACTGTTTGAAAAAAAATCAACTGTTCAGGAGCATTTTAGCTGCTTTGATCAAGTCAAACAATTAAATGATATTTGGTAAAGAGTTGTTTGTAATAGCTATTTGGCTCCAAAAAAACTCTTTTGAAAAAGCTATTCTCATTAGCCTTTTGATAAGAGCTTTTTATGAAAATGACATAATTGTCCATAAGTTTGAAAAATTACATGCATTTCATTAAAAACTAATTTATAAATAAGGATAAAAATGAAAACTTACCAACATATTTTTTGAAAATAGCTAATTTTTATCAAATAACTATTCTAAGAACAGTTAATTCAAACAGCTAATATAAACAGCCAATAAAAATAGTCAATAAAAACAGCTAACACAAACAGCTAATAGCTATTTACCAAATAGGGCCATAGCCTTATATGAATTAAAACAAGCTCTAACAGCATGGTATGAGAGGCTTAGCAAATTCTTGCTTAATGATTTTAAAAGAGTACAAATTGAGAAGGGCTTGTTCACTAAATAAAGGGGAATGATTTTCTATTTATGCAAATATATGTTGATGATATATTATTCAACAGTACTAATGAATCCTTGCCCAAAGAGGTTTCATAGCTTATAGTATGGAATTTGAGATGAATATCTTGAGAAAATTGAACTGTTTCCATAGACTACAAGTCAAGTTATGCAACGATGGCATTTTCTTCAACGAAGGAAAGTGTGTCAAGGAACCCCTGAAGAAATATAATCTTGACAGTCAAAGCATGCCAAAACTACAATGGCAAATTCTACTTCATCACAGCCAGCCAGACAATTGAAGGAAGCAACTATTACCTTGACCTTCGTCGTACTTCGGCTCGGCCAAAGTGAAGACTAACTATAGATGTGCCCAAAAATGGCATCTTAATTTTAACTACCCAATAGCAAAAATTATACCCCAACTTGTATACTTAGAGGCTCAGCAGAGTAATCCTTGAATTCGAGTCCAAAAGATTAATAGAGGCCAAAGCTCAAATGGGCCCAAATTGACAATGTTTGCTATCTAGTTGAGATCCACTCCATAGAGTATAGCATTATTAAGTCTAGGTATCAACATTCTCTATTGAATAAGCTTCCTAATGGCATATTATGCACCAACGTCTAATAAGCAATGGAAAAATATTAGTCAAATATTTGGGCTTATGCTGAAAATGACATATGTTCACTACTTATATCTTGTGCTACACTTATCAAAAAAAAATGTGAAATTAGTTTTATCCGAAACTAGACTCAATAACATTTCAAGGATAAAAAAATCAACCAAAATGGAGGTCGAACGTGAATGTTATGGAAAAAATAAATTAGCTGTCTGCGGCCCAACCCAAGAACACGATTGGGTCAGCTGCTCTAGCTGGAAACCTGCCCGGGATCCCTATCTCTAACTTTGTTTCTACCTAAACATGATTAATTAACCAAAATTCTCAAATGATTAGTTTACCGAGACTAATTAGTCAGACTCCTAGCTGTACCTATTGGGATTAACTTTAATGAGACTAGGATTAGATCTTCTTTCTCTAAACCGATTTAGAGTATACCCTCAATTGCTATAAATAGAGGGCTGCCCTGGGGGATTGAGGCATGAATTAGGCATCAGTTTAGCACCATAAAATTGGTGTCAATCAATTGGTATCAAATTAGTTACAGGCATCAAAACACGTGAAAATATTATAAAGAGGAGAGCATCAAAATTGAGGAGAGAAATACCCAAACATTAAAGGTAGAGAATTGGGTTAGCAATTAAGAAGGCGTCACTCTACTAGATTCTTAGGTAAATCAAGTGGGTTATCCTGAGGGCAAAAACTTTATCTTTTCCCACTTTCAACTTTATTCCTCTTTATGACTTTTAATTCTAAATTACCAAAGATGTAATCTTTAGGTAGCTCCCCATCCACTGTAAATTATTTACTTCACTTTTGTTTTTATTGAACTAAAGTTTGTACCTTTTGCATGGTTATATAAATGATTCTAATTGGTTGCATGGATTTAAATTAGTATGATTAAGTTTTAATTTCCCATACTAGTTAGCAGAGGCCGTAAGTGATGACGGACGGTTATGGGATGCACTCCATCACATCACCTAAAGATAGGCTAAGCAAATCCAAATTTGAAGATGAAATTTAACTATGCTACTTATCTAATCTAATAGGTGAACAATCAATGAATTTAATAAAACCAAGTAATTTTTCAACCCAAGAATTAATCAAATACCTCTTATAGGAACGCGATTATCAAAATTGGGGATCTCTTAAATGGTGAGTCTTTTCCAAGATCCCACGCAGTTAAGTTGAATCTTAGTTTTCTAACATCTAGTTTCACATTTCAGTTCTTCACGAAATGTCTAAAACAAGCTAGAAATTGATCAAGTTTCTTACTAGCAAATCAATGTCTAAGATACAATAGAATAAACCCAATAAATCTAAAACACTTTTAGATCAAAACAAGAATTGATTCATTCACAGGAATTCAACTCAATTCCAAATTAACATTCCCAAAACTTAACATAAAAATCAATAACAACATGAAAGTATAAAAATCTAAAGAGAAGAGAAGAGAATAAAGAGAAAAGGAATACTCAGCTAAGATTGTGCTTGAACCGTCGTGCAAACCCGTGATGGAATCCTTGCAAATATTCACTTCAATTTTTAACTCTCTCTAATCTAATCTAAATCCCAACTAGATGGAATGGAATATAGAGGAAATAGAATAGATGTTGAAATGAGGTTACAAATAGCCTTTTTATAGTGAAACTGCCTGGAAGCCGAACAATCGCGAGAAATAATAGAATTAAAATTGCCCGAAAGTAGAACAATTACAAAAAAACAAATGGCCTCGGGGAAAATGAGGACACCACGGACCGTGAGTACCACCACAGGCCATCTGTGGTGGGCTCTATTTCGACATTCTTCCATTCTTTCTTCCTTTCACAGGCATAGCGACTTAGGGGTGTCTGGGAGGGTCAAACTACACTCATTTAAGGGTTAAATATGGGATAAAATGTTCCAAAAACCTGCAGAACATAGAAAAGAGCCATGACACAGGTGTAAAATGGGAAAAGAAGTACAACTTATAACATAAAGTATACAATTTTCTCTAAAAATGGTACAAAATAATCTCAAAAGAGAGTGCACTTTAAGAACTTATCAAACTCCCTCATCCTTAAACCGTTGCTTGTCATCAAGCAAACACTATATAAAACTGACAATAGGAGATGCATCTAGGACTCGAATATATAACAACCTTCTTAAAGTAGGCAAGTCATAGTATATCACAAGTAAGAATAACAATCAATGGCAAGCCCAAGTACCGCGCAAGACATATCAAAATTAGGAGGAGAAGGTTTTCGAAAAAGTAAAAGATCACAAACTCAATATGAAACTTAATCATCGCCAAAGAACCACAAAGTACATCATACAAGCACATGAGATTGTAGAGCTAAACAGGCTGGTACAGCCTCACTTTTAGGAAATATGATCACTTCTACTCATATGTTTGAAATATAACATAGGTTCACTCAAGACTCATTTCAAAGATGCAGTCTACTATAGGCTTAACTAGGCTCTCAAATTCTCCATCACTAAAATACAATGCCTACAAGACAATTAAAAGGACTTTATATGGATTATAATGTGGGCTAGAAGGGTCAAGGGAAAGGAGTGAACAAATGAATTTAGGCAATGTGGAGCTATGTAGCCAAATGACTAGGGAGCAACCAATCTAAACACCTAAAACCATGAAGTTCACCAACACTTCAAACCTCAATGATACAATGAACATATCCCAATGAATCATATAGGAAATGAGTTAACCAATAAGGAACTCACGCTATGCACGTGTCCAATGCCAAACATTTATTCACTTTCTTTTTGCTTTTTTTTTCCTTTGATTTTTTGTGTTCTTTTTTCAACATGATTTTTTTTTCCTTCAAAAATGAAATGAAAATTTCAATCAGTGAAAAGCATAGGAACTGTAACTATCAACTCATAGTCTAATACATCTATACACAACCCAAACAAGAGCAAACCAAAGCAAATACTCAATGCCATCAATCCCTTAATAAACCAATATATCAAAGCCACTTTAAACTCAACTATCCCCAAAACCACCCACTACGTAGATGAAGTGATGCTCCATAGACTTAGCTTATAAGTTAAGAACATGTGTTTCGTCAAGGGTCAATATAAAGTGTTCACAATAAAGACAGATATAAGCTTAAAGGGGCTAGCAAAGGGGAAAAATATGGAATACAAGGGTGAGCTATTTGGCTATGTGGTTAAAATAACTAGAAAGAAAGAAATGTCTCTATCATATCATCAACTATGCACATACTAATGTGATTTTGAACAAGAGTCTAGGCAAGTTCTAGAGATGCAACGTGAAAGAGTCACATACACAAAAGACTATGGGAGTAAATATAATTATTAGTCCATATAAGACTCAAAATCTCACTAGACATGTACCAAAGTCTTATTAAGCTCATAAAATAACTCCCATATACCAACATTAGTGCTAAAGACTCCAAGGGATAACAAAGTTCTCAAATAAGATAAGAGTCAAAATAAGAAATATTTACAAAACCTTCATAAATTTTGGCACCAAAAGGGATTACATATCAAAAGCTGCTCAAGCTCATGAAAGCTATCCTAGCAAAAACATCATTCGAGGTTATCTCAAACCAATCTACACCATCGCTCTATGCAATCCTATATATAAATCTAAAAATCAACTAAATACAACACACTAATGCAAACAAAAAGAAGCCTAAAACTATATGCTCTAATAAGTACGCAAACCCATAATCGAAATATATAGAAACTACCCTTCCCCGATGCGTAGATAAAGCGTTATTATTCAAAGGCAAGAAAGGAGGAGAAGGGAAAGGAAAACAAAAGAGAATAATCTGAACAAGTTAGGTGCTATGTGCACCTAAGCTAAGGCCTCCTCGCAAATGGGCCAAATAGAGCATCGGCCACTCCATCACAACTTTAAGACATGGCCCACCAAATCAGACATAGTCAAGGCCTGTAAAAGCTTGTTAAACACTGCGGCATGGGGCTCATAAGCTTGGCTATAAGAGACCATGAAGGTGGACATAACAAAGAAAGTTAGTGCTCTCTTTAATAAACCAAACGACATATAAAAATCAAACGAGAAATCAAAGAAAGTATTCCGCATGATTTTTCTAGGTGCATCCACTAGGTACATGCAATATGGGTCAAGAGAGGCATTATACCCACTAAAGTAACCTAAGGACATAAAATTATCAACATTCTTACCAAGCATATTGAACATGTTATCCTCATAGCCTAAATCAACATTACCATCACAGATCAGGAAATTATTAATGCGCACATCGATATAATACTCGGGGAATGAAGAGGGTTATAAATACATAGGTGAAATGTGGGAGTGATCAAGAGGATTGGGGAAAACAATATTATCAACACCAAGGCTGCGAGACTCTTCATGCAAAAACACACAACGTGATCCCTCCAAAGGCATCTCAACTAGATTATGCACCTTATCAAAAGTATCTTCTGACTCAAAATATGCATCAATAATGTTAAACCTAACAACTACCTCAAAAGGTTTAGCCACCCCGAGTCCGGTGCACTGAGCTAAAGGAAAGGATGAATCAGGTAAGGTTAGGACAACATCAGCATTGTCCCAGGATGATGCAAAGTTAAGTTGAGAATAGCATGCATAATAAGGACTCCAAGGTACACCATGGTCAGAAGAATTACACAAATTACACCAAAAATGGGCATAATAAGATCTAGAATAAAATGCATAAGGATCAAGAAATGAATATCTAGAAATACAAATAGCCTTCTCAAACTTAAATGAATCTCAAGCAATCCACTCAAGTAAATACCATAATTCATCAACATTTTTACCATATAAAACCGCAATACCCTAAAAGAGCTCGAGTTTTACTATTCACATCCTCATCAACAACATCTAAAATTTTTTATTTACCAGCACAATAACCACATTGAGTAAGAAAAACATTTAAACGCTTAAAATACCTCTAAAATAATTCATGCTCGAATTGGAAAAAATGAAAAATGGCGATTGTTTTTTTTTCCAAAATTTTTTTTATCTTATTAATTTTTTTTCAAATGTTTTTTGGTTTTTTTTTTGGGTCAAAGAAAAATAAAATGCTTAGTCAAACCTATTGAGAAAAATCCTATATTCGACACTAGCTCTCAATAATGATGCTAAAAACTTGATAGGGCTGCAAACGCCCACTGGCATTGTAGCAAATCAAGGTCGTCTCTCACAAGGATTTGGTTGATCTACTAGGTTATAATCCCTTAAGATAGGCTAAGTGAATTCAAATTTGAGGATCAAATTTAACTATGCTACTTATCTAATATAATAGGTAAACAACTAAGGAATTTAATCAAATCAAGAAATTTTCCAACACAAGAATTACTCAAGCGCCACTTCTTTAGATGGGTAATTCCAAAACTAATAATCGATTTATTAAACCCCTCTACCAAGGTGGGATGAAATTCTTAAATCTAACCAACTATCATTTCTTAGGGACTTTTGATTAATCTAATATCATTAAGAACGCGATTATCAAATTTGGAGGTTTCTTAAACGGTGAGTCGTTTTCAAGATCATACACACTTAAGTCGAATCTTGTTTTTCAACATCTAGTTTCACCTTTTAGTTTTTTATCAAACATCTAAAACAAGTAAAAAATTGATCAAGTTTCCTACTAACAAATAAATGACTAAGATACAATAGAAAAAACCCAATAAATCCAAAGCACTTTTAGATCAAAATAAGAATTGATTCATTCACAAGAATTAAACTCAATTCCAAGATTAACATTTTAAAAACTTAACATAAAAATCAATAATAATCTGAACGTATAAAAATCTAAAGAGAAAAGAGAAGAGAAGAGAAGAGAAGAGAAGATAAAAGAAATGTTCAACCAAGATCGCGCTTGAACCATCGTGCAAACTCAGGATGGAATCTTTCCAAATCTTCACTTTAATTTTCAACTCTCTCTAATCTAATCTAAATCCTAACTAGATGGAATGGAATATGGAGGAAATAGAATGGATGTTGAAATGATGTTGCAAACAGCTTTTTTATAGCGAAACCTCCTGAAAATCAAACCGCTGCGAGAAATAATAGAACTAAAATTGCCTGGAAGTTGAACACTCATGAGAAAACAAATAGCCTCGGGGAAAATGAGGACACCACGGACCATGGGCACCACCACGGACCATCCATGGTGGGCTCTATTCGACATTCTTCTATTCTTTCTTCCTTTCATGGGTATAGTGACTTAGGGTGTCCGTGAGGGGGTCATGTTACACTCATTTAGGGGTCAAATCTAGGGTAAAATCATTCAAAAACCTGCAAAACATAGAAAAGAACCATACCCAAGCGTAAAACCAAAAAAGGACTGTAAATTATAACACAAAGTACATAATTTTCCCTAAAAATGGTATAAAATGACCTCAAAAGATAATGCACTTTAAGGACTTATCAAACTCTATCTAGTTAAAAGCTAATTCTTTATTATTTTATTTGGCATCTATTCATAGACTGCTAGCTAAAAAGAAGATTTGAACATACATGGTAGAATTTGCCTAAACTAGAGTTAGGGTACCTGATCTAATCCAGGAACCACCCTGGGTTCTTGGATTAGACCGGCACACAGATTCTGAGTCAGGCTGAGGAGACTGTGAGGGTCCAATATAGGAGAGATAGACCTGGTCCTGCACAAGAACTTGGTCAGGTTCTCTGGCCAAGTCTAAGGCATATTCTTCTGTAAGCCTATAGCCAAGTACTAACCAAGCTGCAATAAAAAATAAATAAATCTATAATTTCCATAAAAACATAAAATAATCTAGCAATGAGCCCGACCATTCGTGGGGGATCGCACCCCCAGGGAGGTGGACTCTTACGTATACATATTATTAAACTTATCCAGGCATGATTCGGTTAAAGGTCTCCTGATGCATAAATAAGATAAAGATCAAGTTTGTAGTGCATGTGTGAAAGGTAAACAAGTTAAAGCTTCACTCAAGCCATAAGACTGTTTTAACCTTAAGACCACTATGAGGAACCCCGCCCTCCAGGTGCCTATCCTAGAGTATGTCCCCCATGAATGGTCGGACTTATTTGCGGTGTGTTGTATTTATATTTTTGTATTAAACCAGATTTATTTTGTTTTCCCTTTTTTTCTGAAAACGAATTAGACTGACAGATTACAAGTTCTGCCTAGGGAACTAGGCCTCGCCTGTGATCCAAGAACCCAACCAAGTTATTGGACGAGAACCAGGTCTAATCCTCCTAGCTGGATCTCGGCAGTAATGCTAGCTTAGCCTAAGAATCAGGGGATTAGGCCTAATCCAAGAACCCAACCCAGAGCTAAGCCCTAGATTCTGGTTCAGATAGTGTTATTATTAAGATTCAAACCAGCAACTTGCCAAATCAAGAAATAAGGTAAGAGAACAATAAATGGAAGAAATACAGAAAGTATGAAACTTTAACTAATAGAGTTACTAGTAAGTTTTAGGAAAAACATAAAAACCAAGTCTACTTTGCGAAGCAAACCATAAACCAATAGGGACAATCATAAGGGACACCGAAAGGGACAACTAATTCACTTCAAAAAGGCTGCTGAAAGGCCTTTGAGTAATCCCTGGTCTGGGGTCCATCTTCACTCCATAGCCTTGAACCGAGGATCTAGATTTAGAGGACATAGTACGGTGATATAATCGGATGCATCACATCACAGCCCGTCATCGCTAACAGCCTTTACTATAAAAAATACGACAAAAAATTAGATCTTAATTCCGCTATCACACAATCATACAATACATTAGCATTAATCGTATCAAACAATGAAAAAAGGTACCATTTTTTGGACTAACAAAATCCAAAATAAAGAAAATAATTACAACAAGGTTTTGCCTCTCCAATGATTTACCTGGGAACAAGCAAAGTGACATCTTTTTAATGTTCAATCAGATCTCTCCTTCTCAATGCTCTCAATATATCACTCAGGATTTTTGCCTCTCTAATTTCTAGTACTATTTTGCCAGAAATCTCTCACGATTTTTAATTCTTTCTAATTTCTAGTGTCTAGCTAACAGTCAATTGATGCCTAATGGATGCCTGTAACCCTGGGGGCACCTTTTATTTATAATGATTGAGGGAATAGTCTAAATTGATTTAGAGAAAGGTGACCTAATCATAGTCTCATTAACATTAATCTAAATGAATCAGTTAATCTGAGTGGAATTCTAATTAATTGGACTCACCTTCAGATAGAAAAGGACTCAGAAAGGAAGAAAATACTAAGGAATCCGGTTGGGATCCCTATTAAGTGGACTAGTTGGGTTCTAGGAGATACAGACATCATAGTTCTGTTTTGGCCATAACTTTCACATATGACCTCCATTTTCAGTGATTCACTTTTTTTTATTGAAAACTTATTGAGTCTAGTTTCCAATGAAACTAATTTAACAATTCTTATATAAGTGTCAAAAATGATACAGGCGAAATAATGAACATGTGTCATTTTCAACTCACTTCGTAGTAATCAACTTATATCTTTTCTATTGTTTATCGAATTTTAGTGTATAACACGTTATTAGAAAGCTGATTTAGTGAACAATATTAATATATAGACTTAATGATTTTATGCTCCCTAACGTGAATCTCAACTATTTGTCGAACACCGACACTTTTAGCCTTTTAGGGCGCCTATTTTGGATTTTTTGTTTTTTCTTGCTTACTTTTTTTCCTACTCAAATTAAGGATCACTTTGCTGGACCCCCAAATAAGAAAATTAGTGTATAATTTTACCATTGGACATTTTACAAAATTTGAGATGCCATTTTTAGGCATCAACGGCCCCTTGCATTACTGCATATGGATTTATGTGGCCCGATTAGATTGTGGTAGTAAATATGTATTTACTATTGTTGAAGATTATTTTATATCTACCTAGATGTCCTCCTTAAAAGATAAAATATGCCAATTTTAAAGTGTTTATCAAGCATTATAGACAACCATAGAATATTCGAGGACCCCAACCAAAGTTGTGGTAAGGGGTCATGGAATTGAGTTCAAAAGAGAAATTATTGAATTCTATGATCAACTCAAAACATCACACAAATTCTCAATACCAAGGACTCCACAACAAAATGGGGTAATTAAAAGGAAGAACAAAAACTTAGAGTGCATGGCTACAATAATATTATCTGAGAATGAACTTCCAAAATGTTTCCATGCTGAAGTAGTGAGCACCACCAATTGTGTTCTCAACATATGCGTAATCAAACTAACATTGAAGAAAACTACCTATGAACTACTCAAAATGAAAAATCCAAAGGTTTCATACTTCAAGGCATTTGGCTGCAAATGCTTCATTCATGACAATGGCAAAGCAAATCTTGGGAAGTTAGATCCTCGAAGTGATGAGGACATCTTTGTTTGATAATCTCAACAACATAAGGCTTATAGAGTCTATAACAAGAGAATTAAGGTGCTTAAAGAAAGCATCTACACAGTAGTTGATGAAAATAATGATTGAATCATTAGCTTAACTTCCTTCTAAGATCCCAAGCTTAATAGACATGATGATAATGATGAAGAAAGAGTTGAGTCCAACGAAGCAATCACTCAGAGTCTATCCCAAGGTATCTTGAACCAACCCGAAGATACTATCAAGTCATTGAAGTTGAATTAAATACTCTTAAGCAACGCAAGAAGAAAGGTAAGACACAAATGCTAATCAAAATCTCCAAGATTTGAGGAGAGGTTATAGATTCCTTGGATATCATCATATGAATAGCATCATCTCAAACATCAACTTAAGTGTAAAGGCTCATTCTTATCTTCGAAATTTATGTGTATTCTCTACACTTATATTGCTCATAGAACCTAAACGCCCCTATGAAGGTTCAATAGACCCTACATGGACCCTAGATATGCAATAAGAACTTGCCTAGTTTGGGAAAAAAATAAGTTTGGTCCTGGCAACTTGACTTAAGAACCATATAGTCATTACAACCAAATGGGTATTCAAAAGCAAGCTAGATGAGTCTAGAGATGTGACTAGGAACAAGGCTGAACTTGTGGCTGAGGGGTACAACTAAGAGTAAGGGATTGACTACAATGAGACCCTTGCCCTAGTTACTATAATAGAAGCCTTCAGAATGTTAATTGAATGTACATCTTTTATAGGCATCAAATTATATCACGTGGATGTGAAATGTCCATTTTAAATGGTTATTTGCGAGAAGAGGTTTATGTTGAATAACCCTGGTTTTGAAAGCTCATACTATGTTAGCCATGTTTTCAAGTTGTGTATAACCTTATATGAATTGAAGTAAGCTCCTATAGCATAGTGTGAGAGGCTTAGCAAATTATTGCTTAATGACCTTAAAAAAGCACAACTTGAGAAGGCCTTGTTAACTAAATAAAGAGGAATATTTTTTATGTGTCCAGATGTATGTTACTGATATATTATTTAGTGGTACTAATGAATCCTTGTTCAAAGAGCTTTTAAAGCTTATAGCAAGGAATTTGAGATAAGTATGATGAGCAAATTGAACTTTTTCCTTGGACTACAAATCAAGTTATCCAATGATGGCATTTTCATCATCCAAGGAAAGTGTGTCAAGGAACCCTTGAAGAAATATAATCTTGACAGTGAAAGCAAGCCAGAACTCTAATAACCTCAAATTGCAAGCTTAACAAGTATACAATTGGTAAGTCAGTCCCTAAAAAGGTAAAAAAGTAGACTGAGGTATGGTTGGATCATTATTATACTTAACTACTAATAGGCCTAACATTGTATTTGGGGCATATTCTTTTCTACTTATAAGAAGTACTTATTAGTCCTTATATATGAAACATGCTGAATCAAACTGAAACATACTGACACATGCTTAATTATGTTGAAACATACTGAAACATGATAATGTTGAAATACGCTGAATAGTTAAAGAAAATATGACTAGGTAATTTCATTAAGTATTTAACAGCGCTGAATTGTGCTGAATTGTATTTAATGATGTTGAATTATACTGAATTGTACTGAAAGTTACTAAATGCTGATGATAAGTACTCATAATAAGTCGAAAAAACGTGTCCTTAGTTTTTGCTTTTAGCAAGACTCCAATCATCCCCCAAGCAATCCCTAGTCGTGTGGCACTTAAATAAGTGAACCTTAGTGGAATTTGTCCACAGTTTATGCTGAATATATTGTTATTGGTGCTTGTTGCACTCAAATCTTGTGGATCAAACAACAACTAAGGGATCTTAAAATTGATACAAAAACGTTTCCATCAAGTGTGAAATCAAAGCATTATAAATATCACCAAAATTCAGTATAGCGCTCACGAACTAAGCATATTGAAGTGACACATTATTTCATTACAGACCATGTAGAGATATGTGATGTGTTTGCTGATATGCAAGTGGTTGATATCGTCACCAAGTTCCTTGATGAAGGTCAATTCTATTTTATTCGAAGGGTACTACATATGATTGACCATATTCCTTAAATAAAAGGGGAGGAATTCCTCTTAATTTTGTGCTTCAAGACACCTAACTTTGACAACCTTGACAATATCAAGGTGGTTGAAGTCAAGTCATCAAATATCGATTACACGGAATTCTTAGATACATCAGGACTTAGGCCCTGTTCTTTTCGTATGTCATTTTATATTTACCAACCTCAACCCACTTCAACCTACTTCAACCCACTTCAACCAACTACAATCCACCTGAAAAAAAAAAAAATCAACCTCAACCCACTTCAACCCACTTCAACCAACCTCAACCTACCTCAATCCACTTCAATCAACTTCAACCCACCCCTTCATAAATTTAATAATTTGTAAAGTGTCATGTGAAATTTAATTATTTTTGTAAAGTAGTATGATTTGAAAATTGTAGAAATTTATAAGTAACTTGGGGTGGGTAAAAGGGTGAAGTAAGTTAAAATAAGTTGAAGTACATTGAAGTGGATTGAATTTTGTTGATGTGATAAATTAAACTTGGTTAAATTAATAAAAGGAGATTGAAATGGGTTGAGGTTGGTTATTTTTGAATTGACTAGATATGATTCTATTTTGTTGATTATCATGATGCATCAGGCAGTATTGATTAGAACGATTTCATTTTAATTTTTAAATTATCATCATATCTCGTTGTCACACACTTTTCAAATTACATCATGTTTTTATTATTTTCTAAAACCTAATTTTTCGTATTTTATAAAATTAGGAAAAAGCTAATGTTATATTTTCAACCAACTCCTACATTTAAAAATTAATAACAAATCTATCTTGCTGATATATTTTGTAAAACTTGCGGTCATACTGTAGGCACTAAAATTTTAATAAAATGTGCCACATCAAAAATAAATCTAAATTAATTATTTCGGTTCAGCCTATTTAATTAATTTATTTTATTTAAATAAATGGGCCAAAATAACTTCTAAGTCACCGCCCTAACGGCTACCAAGTCATGACCTAAATGACTATTAAATCGTTAGTCAAATGGACTAACAAGTCGAAGAACCAATCAACAGTCTAAGAAGGTGAATAAGTCGTAAACCCTAGTAAGAGGAGGGAATTCTTTCTCTATAAATAGAGCACCACTCCCTCCTACTTAGGGGGTGGAGGATTCATTCACTCTGAAGGCGTTCTGAAGGCGTTCTGAAGACTCAAGGGGCTAATTTCTCTGAAGGAAGACAACAAGCATAGTCAAAGTACGTGCCGTCTACCATCGAAGATCAAATAAAGCTCGTCTTGATTGAGATCAAGCCTCTTATGCTCTCTTTCAAGATCAAATCCGTTGTAGTTCATTCAAAGGAAGTCAAATCAACTAACTTGATCGGGATTCAAGTCAACCGACCCTTCTTACAAATTGGGGATTGAATCAGAGGACTTTTTATTTGTTTACTTGTAACAAATACATAGAGATTGTACTCATATCTTTTGAAATTAATACAAATTAATTTGTCCATATTTCTTGTCTTAATTTAATTTAGGCTCGAAATTTGTGTTTACAATACTATTTTCTTTTATTACATCTGAATTTTTCGAATACGGGTCTGTTATTGTCGTCGGTAAATTGGGGCAGGTAAAAGGGTGATGTAAGTTGAAGTAGATTGAGGTGGGTTGAAGTAGGTTGAGGTCAGTTGAAGTAGGTTGAATTTTTTTAATGTCATAAATTGAACTTTGGTTGATAGTGAAAGTAGGTTGAAGTAGGTTGAAGTGGGTTTAGGTTGGTATTTTCAAATTTACCCATGAAAAAAAAGGCACGTATATAAAAAGTTGTCATCAATAAATTTTGTAACCTAAATTGTTAAAAATAATTGACAAGTTGTGCCAGCCTCCAACTTTCAAAAAAATAGTTACAAAATTGTGAAATTACCATTCAGTGAAAAAATGCACTAAAAATTACAATAACTTCATAAATTATCACACATAATTACATTCTCATTATTTTAACCCACTTCAATGCACCACCAAAAAAGTATACTAATTTCAACCCCCTTCAACCCACTTTAACCAACTTCAACCCATTTCAACCAGCTTCAACCCACCTCAAAAAAAAAAAAAAATCAACTTCAACCCACCTCAACCAACCTCAACCCACTTCAACATTTTACCCACCCCCATTTATCCATAAAAAGAACAGGCCCTTAGGATCTTCTTCTAAAATAAAGACTTGAACTAAGTTTTCATTCATGTCAACTAAACAATTTATATCATGTTTTCAATTAGGAGACAGTTACAAAATCAAGGCCAAATGAGGATTCAATTCTAGGTCTTTTACTGCATAGGCTCAACATTCTCATTACCAGTAGATGTAGTACTAGCAGATAATGCAAATACAGTAGGAAACATGCGAGGAGTCCAAGTTTTCATATGAAACACATTCTTAAAAAATTCAGCATCTTTGGATTCACGTGTAGCACCAAACATATCATTATCATGAATAAGAATAAATCTATAAGTTGCACTATTTTAAGCATAGCCAATGAAGATAGAATCAATAGTTTTAGGACCTATCTTACTCCTTTGAGGATTTGGTATACCAACCTTGGCTAGACTACCCCACACTTTTGGATATTTCAAGTTAAAAGCATGTTCGTTCCACATTTCATAGGGAATGTTATGTAGTTTCTTGTAAGGCACTTTGTTAAGAATACAACATGCAGAAAGAATAGCCTCCCCCCACATAGAGGGGTGAGCAAAAAAACCCAAAACCGAAAAACCGAATCAGAAAACCGAAAAATCGAACCAAAAAAACCGATGAACGGGTTTGATTTTTCTAAAAAATTCGGTTTTGTTAATCGAACCGAAAAAATTTTGCGGTTTTGGTTTTGGTTCTGGTTCGGCCATTTGAGATTCGTTTAACCGCACAGTACCGGAACCAAAACTTACACTTTTTTAAAAAAAAAAACTAAATTTAATATTGATCAAGTGTAGATTTCATAATTATTAAAGATAAGATAAACATGATAATGTTTAAATTAAAATTTGGTATCTTAAATAGTTAAATTAATTTTAAAAAAGAGTAAAAATTGAAAGCTAATAATTTAAATTAACGGTTAACCGGTAACCGAACCGAAAATCCGGTTAACCAAACCGAAAATGCGGTTAACCAAGTTTTTCGATTCAGTTACGGTTCACATTTTTGCCGAACCGAAAAATTCAGTTAATCGATTTTCAATTAACCTAAAGTTTCCGTTTGGTTTTCGGTTCACAATTTTTGTGAACCGACTTTCCAGTTAACCGAATTTTCGGTTAATCGGTTTTGATCAACCCTACCCACAAATTGTCGAGTGAACCAGGACTTTTAAGCATGACATTTATCATATCATTAAGGGTCCTATTTTTTCTTTTTCCTATGCCATTCTATTGTGGTGGGTAGGGGACTACGATCTCATGGATAATCCCATTTTTCTCACTGAATGTTCTGAGTGCGCTCGCATCATATTCCCCTCCTTAGTCAAACCTAAGTCTCTTAATCATTTTGTCCAACTGAATTTCTACCTTTGCTTTGTATTTTATATAGTACCTTTTACAACTCCAACTCATGGTATTTTTAAAATCCCTCAAGTCACTATGTATAAATTCTAACAGGTCTGTTTGTGTGTCCATTGATTTATTAAAGGGTCTCTTATGGTGTTTTGCTTCCGCACATACTTGGCATTCATTCCATTTAGTATTTGATAAATTAGGTATTAGGCACATTTGTTTTAGTCGTTTGACGGAATCGCATTCAAATGTCCAAGTCTAGCATGTGACATTTCTGAAGACTTAGCTATGTAAACAGAAGAAGAAGCATTCTCAACATTATTAACAATCTCTCAGGGTGCATCACGTATAAATAGTTTAGGATTACAAGGTGATCTTGACCAATAGAATCACCACCCCTAGTTAGGCCTAACTTATCAAACCCAAAGAAAAGTTTCACGCCAACCTTATTTAAAAGAAATCCAGAAACTAAGTTCCTACGCATTTTTGGAACATGAAGAACATTACTCAAAGACAAAATTTTTACATAAGTGAGTTTTTTGCCAAGAATTTTTGCAGTGCTAAAGTTTCCCATGAAGACCCCTTTACCATCATCTACCTTCTAGTACTTATGGAATAGGCTTCGATTTGACTAGACGTGCCAGAAACACCCATATCCACTATAATTATTTCCTTCCGGATGTTCCATTTTAGACATGTGAGGCACATAAGTATCGGCAGGCATGTTTGATTGTAAAGCAACCAAAAATTTATCTTTGAATTGATCGAAGTATAATTTCTGAGATATGCTTAAACAATCAAACACAGTAAGAAACTAATGAGAACGAGCTTATCTGATTAGTGATGCTTTAGGACAGTTATTATGGCGTGGTGTGAGCCACCGGTACCGTGCTTATCGTCAGCAGTTGGCCTCTAGGCCACACGACGCCAACCGTTATTGTGCCCCCAATGAATATCGGTTAGAGACTGCTCACTCGAATGCCCAAGGTTTTGAGTAGTTAAAAGAGAAGACGAATTTTTTTGTGCGTTTTACAAAGTGGAGGAAGCCAGAATTTATAAGCGAATATATGAGCAAATAAGACAGCAGACAAGATGGCAGAGAATGAGGCTGAGATCTTGGGAAGGAAACCACTAAAAAACTGTCACAAAATAATTCTCACGTGGCAAGAATATTTGACGAAATCAGTTTGATCCGAGGCAAGAATATATGATGAAATCAATTTGATCTTTTCTAAAGTATTTTAAAGTGATTTCATGTAAAAATATAGCACAACACACCGTACCATATGCCTAGCCCAACTGACACGTGCACCTGTATTTGTTTTAGCTTATCCATATTTTGGACTCCAACATTATCCCAAAAAGTTTAGAAAACAAGTCTATATAAAATACCCTTAGTCCCTTTCATCTTACCTATGCCCATGGGACAAGAAGTACTTTATACTTCACTCATTCTCAACAATAATAAAACAATAAATGAACAAAATTCTGAATAGGGCTGGCAAAAATTCGGATCTGGGTCAATTTGGGTCCGGATAAATCGGACATTCGAACAAAAATTTCATACCCGGACCCTATTCGGATTATAAATCGGACACTTTGACCAGACCCGGACCCGAAGGTCCGATGTCCGGACCCGATTATCTGAATGTTCGAATTTGTGATATGATTTTAGGACATTCTGATCAAAATTTTGTGTGACCGAACCCGAACTCGATTTTTTAATGTCCGAACCCGTTTGTCCGAATTTGTTTTTTTAGAATTTTCTAAAGAATTTGGACTAAAATTACAAATAAACGTAGTTGTCCGATGTCCGAATCCGGTTGTCCGATTGTCTGAATTTGTCCGAATACGAAATGATTCAAAAATCCGAACAACCCGAACCCGAATGTCCAAACTCGAACCCGACCCGGATTTAAATTCGGACATGATCAGTTGTCCTAATTTAAAATTTGAACATAAATTTAGTGACCATATCTAATTTTTTCTGAGTTGAATAAATTCAAATAATCAGATTGAACAGATTTTTGCCGGATCTAATTTTGAATTACATTTCTGACAAAGGTAGTAAAATTAGTGTTCCATTTTAGCGAATCTTGATCGCCGCCAATTTGTTGACCAGGAAAGAAAACCCTCCCTTGTTTTCACCTCTCTCTCAATCGCTGTGATCGAATGCCACACCTGAAAGAAGACTCTGTATCATGTTTGGCTCCACTAAAATTAGGTGCCCACGTCATCTTCTCCCCAAATTCAAATTCAAACCATTCACATCTTCTTCTGCAGCTTCTACTTCACCACAGTATCGGCAATGGTCTGGACTTCAACGATGGAGAGAGAGCCCGGTGAACGAAGACCGGGTGTGGGGCTCGAAGGGCCCGGAGCCGCCATTGAAGCTTCAGCAAGTCGATATCGCAACTGGGTTGGGTTCATCTCTTGCAGAGCTTGGCGCCTTGGTCCTCTCCACAAGTGACCCGATTGCAAAATCCCAGCTCTCTCACTTTGCTTATTCCAAATTTCGCACTCACAATCTGCCCATTGGAGTCTCTGACCCACCTACTCGCCCCGCCCGGCCCGCTAAACCCAAGCTGGTAACTGCTCGCTCTGTGTGTGTGTGTGTGCGCGTGCGTGCGTGTGCGTGAGAGAGAGAGAGAGAGAGAGAGAGAGAGAGTTTTAGAGTTGAAGTTTTGAGTAGTTTTGTTTGACTTGTTTAAAAGCTGTAAAAAATTTGATCGGTTATGGTGTGTTGAGTAGTGCGATGTTGGAGATCCTAATTATTAATCTTTTGAACATTCCATTGTTCTGAATGTTCTGGTTTGCTTTTGGTCATGTTTTTTCAGTCTTTGATTTTATTGTGTGGTTGTGTGACTTGGTCCTTTAGAAATTACGAGTTTCTTGCTGCTATTTTGTTATTTGCATTTAGTGTTTGTGCTTCAATCCTGTTGCTTTGGAGGATTCATATTGGGTTTGTTGATAGTGGCATTGTTTGTTAAGTAAATGTGTGTGTTGTTAGTTTGTGCTTACCGATTATCGAAATTTATAAATGCTTGGAATTTCTGTTCATGGACTTCAACTTTTCTCATAATTGTCGATGATGTCTTCTTCTTGTTTTACCTCCTGTATGTCGGCTTGATACCATAATTGGTGACATTTGCCATTTCAAATTTAGGTATCTCCCAAGGACATTCCTGCCCCAAAAGATGCCGGCCTACCCCTCAACGCTTACATGCTTCATAATCTCGCTCATGTAGAGCTAAATGCTATTGACCTGGCCTGGGACACTGTTGTCCGCTTTTCTCCCTACACAGATCTTCTTGGTGAGGGGTTTTTTGCTGATTTTGCTCATGTAGCTGATGATGAAAGTCGCCATTTTTCTTGGTGTTCACAGCGGTTGGCAGAGCTTGGTTTCAGGTTGGGAATGCTGTTCATTTGGTATTCTGATAAGGGCTTTGTTTTCTCCTGTTGATGAGTTGAATTATTGATTGTTGTTTTCATGCAAGTAGCTATGGAGATATGCCTGCTCATAATCTGTTGTGGAGGGAGTGTGAGAAATCATCTGACAATGTAGCCGCGCGCTTGGCAGCAATTCCCCTTGTTCAGGTAGTCTTCTGCTATGAAAATGTTGTACCTTTCTTGTCAATGTGCTATTTCTTCTGGTAACATTTCTACTTCTCTAAGCTCTCCTGTTTCAAACTTGTCTTTTTGATTCTCAATACCGGAGATCTTTTGCTTTGGTTGATGCCTACATGGTCCAAATGAGAACCATGGTTGGATATGTACGATTGAATTCATACATGAGAATTGGATCATCTATGGCTAGAGCAGCATGTCATCTATTCAAATAATGAAATTTTGTAATAATTAAAGGACGCTGACTGGGATTGCCTGCATGGATAATCTTAATGACAACTCCAAGTCTGCTCTTTTGAGGGACTATGACCTTTTTGGAAGTCAAGGAAGCTGGCTCCATCTTTCTGATTTGTGCCTATTTATCTTGGTCTTGTGCTGCTTGGTCATTTTGTCATTTGTCTTCAAAACCTTCCATGGCTTCATATGTCATTTGTCTTCAAAACCTTCCATGGGTTCATAAACTATGTAGTCTTTGGCATTTGCCAATAGTTGAACTAGAAAATATATTCTTATCTTGTTGGTTTCTTTTCTTTTTTTTTTTTTGGAGGGGGGTGTGAATGTGTAAGCATGGATTCAACATGTGCCCGAACCGCGACGAAACTTCCGCGTTGGAAAGGTTTTGGAGTTGGGCGATCCGCGTTTTCATGCCGCGATAGCCGCGATATGGAACGCGATTGCCGTTTTAGAGCGATTTTGCCGTACCGCTACCGAAACCGAAATCGCGACCGAAACCGCATTTTGAATCCTTGTTGTAAGCATTTGTGTTGCCATTGGGACTTGTAGAAGACCTGGAAATTGCAACAAGACATAGGTTTGAAAGTCATATCCATGACATATATGCCTCTTTTCCAACCCAAAATAATGATTATGATTGGAAAATAGGTATGTGCTTAAACTCAAGGGCTTAGGGCCTGTTCTATTTCGCGTTTTAGAGGATTTAGTTATGAGTTTGCATTTCCTTACAGTTTCTTACATTTTCTTACATCCTTCACATAATCCTTACATCTTTTGATATCCCATATAGATTTTCTGTAATAGTCATTTATTTTAATTAAAGAAATATGTATATTTTTTAAATTATGCTACCAATATCCAAAATTTATAAATATCTTATGAACACAATATTTATATAAATATAAAAACATAATATAACGACGTAAATTATATTTGAGTTTCCATATGAACAATATATGTTATTATAAATGGAATAAGTGACCATACTTTTAAAATTATAATACAAAACTTTTTTTCATGTTTCAGTCTGAAGCATATATGAAAATTGTGAAACTGTATGTGACGAAAGCATTACAGTTATTTCATCCCTAAGTTTATCCATGGCAATTTTATTGCTATCATTATACAATTAAACATTTGTTGGTCATTCCAAATTTGGTTCCCTTGATGAGATTGATATAAACTTGTTATGCAGAATAATAAAATTTTGTGGAGGTAATTTTTAATTTTTAGCTGTTTAATATGACAATACAATTTTTGTATTTTAAGCATTGTTGAATAATGTTTTAAGTGTTTATTTATAAAATTTCTTGGTAATAATATTGACCATACATTTACATTTAAAATTGTTTACTTAAAATAGGATTTTATTTTAAGAGTTGTATTCAGTTTTATCAAAAAAAATTGTTTTTTGTTATACTTTGCTTATTGGATCAAACTAATGTAAATATAAAAAATCACTTCAAGTATACGAAATTTTCTTGACAAAATTTATGGGGTTTAATATATTTTATTGTTATGTAATTAACTTAATTAATAGTTTATTTTCAATAAGTTTATTATTTTAATATTATTGTTTCTCACCCGGAACGTTCTTGTAAAACAAACATATTTCGTTTCAATTATATTAAGAAATATTTTGTTTACTGATGGTATCAAATTTTAGTCGTAAATAGGACTAATATATCATAATTGTCACAAATTATACTATACAACTCTTTAATAATTCAACAACTCCTTACATTTATTCTTACATCTTCTTGCAGTTCCTTACTTCTTGTTACAGCTCCTTACATTTTCTTACAGCTCCTTACATCTTCTTATAACTCCTTACAGCTCCTCACAGCTTCTTATATTTTCTTACAACTTACAGTTGTATCTTATCGCAAAATAAAACAGGCCCTTAGTCAATATTCAAATGATCTATGGAAAAGAAATAGATAGTTTTATTGCGTTTGAATACAATTTATCAATTGGCCTTTGCAAATTCAGCATATCCAGGACAATGCAGACCTTCACATGTCAGGTGTATCTAGCTTTGTTATTTTTTGAACTTTTCATAGCTTTAACTGCTCATTTTTCAGAATACCTCACAGGGTTTTTTTTTCTTGTGTAGGACCTTGTAATCCTTCCTAGGCAGGGTGGGAGGATTAGATGCATAGCAACATTACCATGGAATTCTGGATAGGTGGTTTGCGTTTGAAGTTTGAACCTAGGTTGAAAAACGGTCCTCTTAGACCTACTACAATTGCAGTGACGGACGAAGGTGTTGACTGACTTGTGGTATTATGTTGATGCACGTAGAAAGCTCTTATAAAAGTTTATACTTTTCCATATGGTTTCAGGAATTTCTGATTTAGGCTAAGGCCGGACTGTGAAGCATTCTTTGGACTTAGGTGTCATTGTTTCTTTATGCAGAAAGGACCATGGTTATGCAATTTCCTTTATCCTCCCCCTCCGGATTAGCAGTCAGGGATCTATGATCTTGAATGCAATTCTCGTATTATCTGAAATGCACTTTTCAGTTCCATAAAGCTAGCGATCCTACGTCACCAATTAAATTTGATGCAGATGAGAAGTAATTGAATGTAATTAGATCGGCATAAACATCTTTTATGTATCCCTCTTGTTATTCCTTGCAATGTTATGTTCATGGTTTCTTATTAAGAGAACCCCATGGTTTCTTAGTAAGAAAACCACATGCACTTCTAATTTGAGATATTAATTTGAACATGCAGAAAAAAATTAATTTATTTATTCACACTAGTTTTAAGGTTAATAATACCCCTCTGATCTAGGCTCCTTCATAATTAGCATACTATTATCCCAAAGAAGTTCCACGAACCAGGGCACCCCATGATCCTAGAGCTATGGATTGAGCTGCATTAAAAAAGCCTCATCTCTTCATCTAGATCTCCCTTTCCTCTTCTTTCTGTTTCAAATCAAGGGGATTATATTTGCATACACGGAAGTAGCTCTGGATTGATCTATAAGAATCTACTTAAGTTTGAATTGCATTGCTTAGGATAAAATTAAGTTCTGAAATCTGGGATTCGAAATTTGATAGATTTAGTGTTAATTTGAGTCTAATCATTAACTGTGTTAGATAAATTAGTACCTGAAATTAGAGATCCTGTATTTGGAATTGAATTCTGCTTATATGTGGCAAGTTAAAATGTAAATAGATTTGGTTCTCAATTATGTAGAGAAACTGTGCTGAAAAGAGAAAGCCGACTTCCTAGGTATCAATTTCAGAATAGTTTTAGGTGTATGGGTTCTTCAACGGCATCTGTGCCTGTTCATGAATTAGCATAGATGACCTGGATGGAAGAATAGATTTACTTCTATGGATTCTGGCTTAATCGACGTATTGAATAGAGGTCCCTTGTTTTCTTTGATATATGAACTTTAAAATATGAGGATGCACATTTGTGTATAGTGTCCAGTATTATCACGCCCGTCCTGTATTTGATCTTGTTATGTGTCATTGCATTAGGAGGCCAGAGGACTTGATGCTGGACCACGACTAGTGAACAAGTTTGTTGGATTTGGGGATAACCGTACTTCAAAGATTGTGGCTAGGATAGCTGATGAAGAAGTTGCTCATGTTGCAGTTGGAGTCTACTGGTTCATATCAGTTTGTCAAAAGATGAGCCGAGTCCCATGCTTTGCTTTCAGAGGTATTAGCTTGATCATCCAAATTCCTTGCAGCACACGCATGTGGGGAAGCAATTCCAATTACCTGAGAAAGAAGATATGTTACCCTTAAAAAGAGTTGTCATCTTTTTAATAATGCTGCCTTGTTTTGCAGACCTTTTGAAGGAGTACAATGTAGAGGTAAAAGGGCCTTTCAATTATTCAGCTCGAGAAGAGGCTGGACTTCCCCGTCATTGGTAAGCACATGCTGTCATGCTGTCAGAGTGTTGGTAATCAGCCCTTATCAGGAGATAACAATGGCATTGATTTTATGCCTTTACAGTCAGCTCATGGCAGGCTTGGTCCTTGCCCTCCAATTTTCTCTCAAATGTGAATTGTACACTTGGTCTTTCCTGCAAGCTGATCTCCTAAATGGTTGCTCCTTCTATTGTTTGGTGTTTTTTTTTCCTTTGTCTTCCTCTTCGGGCTGGGGCCGGCCTTTGGGGGGGGGGGGTGTGGAGGGGCATGCTCATGGGCCAATATGGACATATTTGACTCAAGCTAAGCTTTGAGCTAAGACACTCATAGGTTGGTGTCTATTGTTAGGCAGTTGCAACATGCGCGTGCTTCTTCAGAGATGGATCATTGATGAGATGTCTGTCAGCTCCGAGCTCACTTGTCTTATAATTGCAATTTTTTTCCTTATGCTAGTTCAAATCAACCAGAAGGATATCACATGATGAGTCTATGTGTCAAGATTTTCCAGTCTTTGAAGGTTTGCTTGTTTTTGGCTTGAAGTGAAATGTTGGTCAGTTATTCATTTTCTTTGATTTTCAGGTACGATTCATCAGCCACTGGTGATCAGGAAAAAGAGCAGTTATCTGAGGTTGGCGATTTGATTATTTCAGATGCATATTGACAGCAATTCTTCTGTTTAAGCCAAAGAAATCACCAATTGATGATCATGTCTCAGGTATATGGCAGGCTTGCTTATATTATTGCCGTGGAAAATGAGAATGCCAGTTCAAGCAGACCTCCTGGGTGATATCATATGCTCATTCCTATGTTCAGAAGATTGCTCTTTTTTTCTTTTTTCTTTTTTTAAAAATTTTTGATCATGAATGCTTTTCAAAGAAGTCAGAATAAACCGATACTTCAATTTGTCCGATGGATGAATACAACGCTACCTTCTTCATGCGGACATGGAAATACCACCCTGAGAGTATGCCAACACCTGCTGCTGAACTAAAGCTATTGGTCTACTACCCAGCCATTAGATCGGGGATAATCTGAGAAGAGAGCATACCACACTGAAACAAAAATAAAAGCAATAACAAAACTCGTCCAGAGCAATGTAAAAGTTTCCACCTTCATAAACTCTTGCTCATCTCCAGTAGCCTTAAGTACTACAGCTATGGTTCGGTTGGATTTTTGGGATTTTAGTTTAGTTTATCGAGTGCCGTAACTGGAGGAGTTGGTGTTGAAGGTTGCACAGGTTAAATTGACTTTGTAATGTCGTATACATGCGTAAATTTGGGTCATTTCATGTAAATTTACGTTATTTCATTGAAAGTGAAGCTTCGTACGGTGCCTCCGCCAGAAATCTCTTCGTTCTCACGTAATGTTGGGGGCATTATTTTTGTTGTGACTTAATTGTCGCTCATTGCCAACCAAATCGGGAAAATTGTCACCGGCTTTTGCTCATTGGAGGGCAAACTCCTAACCGATGATGTCAAGCAAGAAACAATGGGATGTGGGCATCTTTAACCGGTGACCTACTTGATGGACCATCATTTAAATCCAACTCCAAAAAGTCAAAAACTCTATGAACTCGTTTTATCTGAAAAGATTGTAGAAACACGGCATGAACCTATTTTAATGCCTAAATTTTGATAGAGAAATACTATTAGAAATCTATCTATAAAGATAAAATAAATTCCGCTAATTTTTCGACAAATGTCATTCTAACAAATTTTTTAAAATAATTAATAATTTTATTTTTTATTTAAAGAAGTTAGTCCATCACATTAATATTATAATTAGTGTCGTGTGAAAATAGAAAAATGAAAATAATGTCATCTGTCATAACTTAGAACACATTGAGCATAAATGTTTTTCTTCCTAGAATAAAGGCAATGTTCAATTACAAACTCATGCTAATTTTTTCACTTAAAAATTTATAAAATTTCTCATGCATCACATGGGCACGAAAATATTAGTTTATAGTTGTGTTCGGTAACAACACTTTGAGGTAGCGGTTATGACCAAATCAATACACTAATTAGTCCATTTTTAGCATTCAATAACCTAGTGCTTGAACTAGTATTTCAAGTGACATTTAGAGTTTTAAGTAGCATTTCTGAAAAGATAATAACACTAGAGTTTTAAGTAGTATCTCATATTTTTTGGCCAAAAAATACCCTTTGAAAATTTTATCTTTGATAATTATTTATATTCTTTTATATCAATTTACATTAATCAGCTAAACTGATAGCTGAATTTACCTAACGTATTTGCTTAAACTGCTTATCTAAATATCTGTCCGCTAACAATTAAATTAAAATCGCTATTCACTACCTGAATCGCTATCCGCTATCTAGAAACGTTAATTTTGCTAAACATGCCCATATATTCAAATTCCGTGTGCATTACTCTAAACTGCCCATTTGCACCAAAAAGTGCTAAATCCTTGTGAAGAAAGAGACACGGCAATTTTTAGGATTAGGAAAGACGTATACGTACGTGTTCTCTCCCACTTCAGTCAGAACTGTCCACCTGAAAAATGGAGTAAGAGAAGTAGCAAAGCATACGATTACTATAAAAAGTCCATTGAGTCAACCAGATCAGAGGAAAAGGGGGTATAGATTGAAACTCATCATCAACAATCAACAATCATCAATCATCCTCGTATATTAATCATAATTTATAATAATCACAATAATGTGCTGTGGAGGGGAGTGCAGGCCACTGGCATTTATTCTGGGCCTTCCTTTCGCCTTCTTATCGCTTCTTATCTCCATTGTGGGCATCATCATCTGGATCCCAGGGTACGGTAATCGATTCATTTATTCATTTTATCTCTTCAATCATTTTATAGCACGCATGTAGTTTGATTAATTGAGCTGAATGTGACTTGTTGAGTAAGAGAGCGATTAATGGTTGCAGATTGTTGTTGAGCTGCATATGCCCGTGTTGCCTGTGTGTCACGGTGTTGGTAGAGTTAGCGCTTGAGCTCATCAAAGCCCCTCTTCATGTCATGGAGTGGTTCACTTCTCTCATCCCCTGCTAATTTCTTTAAACACCCCCGCCCCCAAAGGGTTTTTGCTGTTGAATAATTCTGTGAAATCTTTTGGGCATTTGCTGTGGTTAAACAGTAATTATACAATGTTTCTAGAGTCTCATTTGATGATTCTTGCTGCGTACTAAGTTAATTAATTATGTATTTTGGGTCCAGTCTCCAATTCCCAGCTATAGTTCATGAATTAGGACTGGAAATTCGGAGATCACTTGGATTAGGGTCCACGTATGTCTTCAGGAAGTGATCAAATTTGTAACAATGAAGACTCTAAGTCACTATGCATTTTTCGGCCCTGTTTGATTGGTTTTTCTTTTCATAATAGCCTACGCCAGGAAAGTCAAGGCTAAATTGATGCACTTGTCTTTGTAACTTTGTCAATTGTGAGGTGTTTGAGGTGATTGCCATGAGGCGCCTTCAGTCAACGTTTATAGCCAATCCTTGCTTCTGGTTACAGGCCCATCAAACAAAAGTGTCTCGACTTGAATTCAGATGTTACACCTATTTGATATACAAATTCAGAGCGTCCATAATAGTTGTACGTCTACCTTACTTATATTTGTTCCACATTACTAAATATAATAGTTAAAAAAAATCATACTCTAATTAGTACTTCCCACAATAATGAGGTAGTTTTTGATGTTATATATAGGTCCCATAATACTGAAAAAGCCCCTATTATTGGTTATGCTTGCAAATTACAATTAGCATGAAATCTGCTTTTATCGTTTGGATTGCCTACGTTTGATCCCAAAAATTAGGTTTCAAGTGTCAAATATGGAAACGTACAATAATAAAAATGGAATTGGATAAATCTATTTATGGGTGGGATTGAATGTAAGTATATATTGTAGAGAGTTCATAGCTTCCTTTGCTACTATGTTTTGGTTTTTTTCCATTTACCACAATGTTTTTTTTCCTTAACTAGAATACCACTATGTTTTTGTTTTTCTATCCCAAATGCCATTGAGTAATTTGTTGACTTGTGATGGCAAGTAAATCCCCTAATTTTAAATTTTTATCCAAAAAAATGTTCCAAATAAGGAATTTTAGAATATTCCACTAAAAGCAAAAAAATTGAAAAGAAATGGCTCCCCAAACCCTAGAACCACTGCCCATGCCGCGCCACAGCCCACAGGCTCAGCTACACTGGTGGCGGCTAAGAGGGAGTACAACCCGGTAGTCGGCGACCCCATCCAGTCATCGACCGCCAAAAGTATTTTGGCGGCGATGAAGGTCAAGGAGGAGATGAGAACTGATAGGGTGAAAGTGAAACAGGGGAGGAGGTACAATTCGTGCGATGGAGAAAACATGTGGACGACGAAATTGCCTGCAACGACACCAATGTCTGGTATGCGTCATGCAGCTAGAGTCTGGATGGTGAATTGGCGCTGCAAGTGGCTGGAGCCTAGTCTGTTGTCTTACGCTACTCTTTCCTCTTCTTCTCCGCTCTCTTCTCTATATCTCAAAATTCAGTCGATTTCATGGATATGATGGCGATGGGCTTTTTCCCGTCTCGCAAGAAGGCTTTTTGCCAACGCTAGGGTGGCGTGACCCGCCAATAGATCCGATAGGAGTAGAATTGTACAAGGCAAGACATGGCAGGCTCCTCCTCGTCACCAGCGAAACTGATCCTGGACGAGTGGACCCCTAGTAGCAAAGCCAGCAACGGGCTGGGGTACCAGGCACTGTGTATGGGGTTGCGGTGGTTTGGTTTTTTCTTTTTGTCCCCTACATATTTTTCGGAAATACAAAAATTATGAGTAACTAAATATGTGTTCTCAAAAAGTGAATACGATTTGAGAAAAATGAATTTTATATATGCGTATTTTTTTTAAAGGAATTTCATATATATATAGAGAGAGAGAGAGAGAGAGTAGGGATCAAGCGAGAACCCCTGTTCATATGAGAACTCCCTTTATATAGGAACATTGTATATTGATCGTTAGATTGGATTTTGTGTGGCTTAGATTCAGCCTATTTTCATAAAATTACAAATTTTGAAAAAAGTAAAAAAGATCCATCTGCTCATTCATTCTCCGCCATCATCAAATGGCCGGTCAACTTGTCTTAGTCACGCCACTGCTGGAAAATTCATTAGAGATTTGTGGCCGCCTTGCAAGATTCCGGCAGCGAAGCCGCCGGTATTTAATGAAAACCCTATCAACAAATATCTAATTTTGGGCAATATTAACCTTAATTGAAATCCTGACAAATAAACTAGTGCAAAATTGATTGTGTCGGGCTCTAAATACAACCATTTGATGCCAACAGAGGAGAGAGAATTGAAATCACAAGGGAAGTACCTCTTGGGCTTCCGTGGACTTCACCAACCCCGACAATTCTGGGCATCAACAGGGGGCCGTGGATGTCAAGCAGTGATGGGAAGGAGAGTGCCAACGTAGGGGGTAGAGGAATTAATCTCAACCATTCATTCTGTTTTAATCTCGACCCTTTATTCCTAAATGTGTGGTTAATACAACGAGTTCGTACATAAATATAGTTCTTTTGTGATTGAGGGTTCTTACTTGATCCGTTCCCTCTATATATATATATATATATATATATATTATATATATATATTATATATATATATATATATATATATATATATATATATATATATATATATATATATATATAGATGGTAACATGTCGGATTCGGATTCAATGTGTAGATATCCAAATCCGATCCAATTAATAATCGAATTTAAAAATCTAATCCAAATCCGGCTCCATCAGATTAGATGTTAAATTGGATTCGAATTGGTTTCGAATCAGATTAAATCCGGATATAATCGGATATAATCCGAATATATATTTTTATTCAGTATTTGCATAATTTTTTATTTCCAACCTTATTTTTGCTCACTTATAAGTGCAATATTAAATACTTCTTTAATGTCAAATAACTTTTTATATTAAGCATTTCAATGTGTTAAATTAAAAAGATGTTGAAAAAAAGAATGCAAATTCATTTTAGAGTGAAATGAATAGACAATAGTACAACAGTCAGAAGGAAAGGAAGAAAGTATAATTTTGACTGACAAATATAA
The DNA here is from genome assembly GCA_029747015.1 of Carnegiea gigantea. Classification (NCBI taxonomy): domain Eukaryota; kingdom Viridiplantae; phylum Streptophyta; class Magnoliopsida; order Caryophyllales; family Cactaceae; genus Carnegiea; species Carnegiea gigantea. The sequence goes on from JAKOGI010001539.1 coordinate 118,830, forward strand.
GAGAGCGAGAAAAAGATCGAAAGAGAAGAAGAAATTAGCAAAGAAAGAAGAGTGTGCTGCACATAGAGTGCAGACCTTATGCGAATTTTTTGAGGGCTATCATATTAAGATTTTTTTAATTCTTAAAAAAAGTTGAAATTATTAAAAAAAGATATCAGATCGGATGTTAATCAGATTAGATAGACTCTCCTCCAAATCCGCTCAGATTAGAGTCCAATTCAGATTATTTTTATCGGACTCTGAATCGGATTATTTTTTATCAAATTTAAATCGGATAATTTTACCTCGAATCATATTGGATTTGCATGGAACTCGGACTATACTGACATCCCTAATATATACATATATACATGCGTACACACATATATACATATTCACGCAGATATATATATATATATATATATATATATATATATATATATATATATATATATATATATGTTAATAAATGCTTTTTTAATTTTTTATACATTTTTTTATTATCCTTCATACATGTTAAAAGTTATCTTTTGATATTAAAGTATTTCTATCAAAAAGGAAAAAAAATAAAAACCGCCTACTGTAAGCAGGTTAGCATATCATAGAATGATATTTTGGACAAAATTGTTAACCACGGGGGTATAAAGGGAAGAGAAAATAACTTAATGCCAAACGGGATAAAAATTGAAAACATGAAGGGAAAATGCTTCATAAACTCTATTGTATATGTTATCAGGAGACCGCTCCAATGTCGTCTAAGGTCCTGTTCTGTTTGACTTATTTTTTATAGAACAAGTTCATATAAGTTCAATTCAGAATAAATTCAGAATAAATTATTAAATAAGTTTAGAATAAATTCAGAATAAGTCTAGCAAATGAGTTCAAGATAAGTTCAACAAATAAGTTTAGCTCAGAGTAAGTCCAACAAATAAGTTCAGATATTTGCTCTTAATAAGTTCAGAATAAGTTCAATTCTGAAGAATTTCAGCAAATAAGTTTAGAATAAGTTCATAACAAGTTCAGTAAATAAGTTCAGAATAAGTTCAAATAAGTTCAGTTTAGAATAAGTTTATACAAAAGCCTAAGTTAGCAAAGTAATTAGCGGGAATGTCAGAGAAGGTAGTTTGGTATGAGGCCACATAAGCAAGGGGCTGCCAACGACAATCACAAAGGTTGCCATAAGATAACTTGTCTGCAAAGCACCCTTTTTATCATGCAATTCGACTTCAACATTTTCCCTCCCCTTTTTAATGATTCAAATTCAAAGTTGAGCTTTCACATCTCACTTTTGTGAGAGACTATAGGATAGATCTAGCATATGATTACATACATGCTTTTCTTTTTCATCCCCTAGCCATGTTGCACCTTAGGCTTCGTCTTGCTTTGCTCGTGATTTCACCATTCGATCGAGGGTGTAAATTTATATTGAAATAAGGTAAAATTAGGAGGGACGCAAGAAAGTGCACACCGATTGCAATGCATAAAACATGAAGCATACTCATATCAAAAGTCAATCTTATTAGAATGTTAATAAAAATCATTCATGAAAAGAAAACTTAAAGGAGTGGGTTGGGCATCGTAATTGAGTAGAAAAGAATACATCTATAAGAACTTGTTGGTGCCAATGACACTTGTAACTTAGAGATTAACTGCGATCATGAATTACTGCTTTTTAAAGTTGCAGACTAAGGTAACAGATGATTTTAAAGTTTGTTGGCTATTCGAGGTTGTAGCTTTAGTTTTAAATTGTTTAAGTGTACGGGGCTAGCTCTTCACGAAAGTCGGTTTAACAAGAAGACCAAATTGCAAGACACTCAAGCCTCAAGCCAACTCTCGCACTTCAACCGGTGATTAGTATGTTGTTTCAACTCAAGGTTATTCTGACTTGACTTGGAGAGATGATCTTAAGGAGCAGCACCACTAGCATGCCTTAAAGACTCTAATCTAAGGAAGAAGCTTCTCCCTAAATAGAGCCTCAGATGCTTAAGTTACAGAGAGCAAAGGGAAAAAGTATAGTAGCTTAGTTTAGAGAGAGGTTTGAACTTAGAGCATACTCAAGTCATGGATATGACTTGTCATTTATTAGGGAATAGCAGACCTTTAAAGGTGTTGAGCTGGCACTTTCTTATTAGTTAGGTTTGTTATAACCAAGATTTTCTATCAGTGCCAAGTGGCACGAGTTGATAATTTAGGCAAACTCAAATCCGTACGGCACTAGCAAACTCACTTCAAACTCTTACTTAGTTTGCTAGTAAGTCTTAATGATGCTTGATTTAAATTTGTGAAAAGCTAAATAAGCACGAACACACTCACAAAGAGAACTTAGAGAGAAAGTGGACACAAAAAAGTTTGGGAGAATATTTTATATTGCACTTGGAAATGCTTTCAATGGCTTTGTGTATAAATCAACCCCCCTTGGGGGAATATATACACATACACCTTCTCAATGGATGGTGGAGATCTATTCGATCCTATAGCTATTATTACACATCCAGCATACTCTATATAAATATCTTGAATACGACACAAGTGTAGAATAGTGTGAAATATTCTAGAATTTCCTAGCATAACCTAGAAGGTCCTAGAATACTCCGGATGTCATAAACACTTTGGAAGTTCTAGAGTAGTCTAGAAGATTTTAGAGTGCTCCGAAAGGTTCTAGAATATTCTAGCATATTCTAGCGGATTCCAGAGCATTCTGAAGGATCATAAAATATTTTGAAAGTCTTCAGAAACTCGATCCGTGACGTTCTCCCCCACCCAATCAGGCAACATCATCGTTGCCTCTAGGTCTTCATATGCTTGACTCCTAAGTTGCCTCATCCCAGGAGGTACTTGGTTAGGTTAATATGTTGCATTTAACGCATCGATCCTTTGCGTGCTTGCGTCCCATCCTCATTCTAGCCTATTTCCTCCTTCATGGCGACTTCCCAAATGATGTTGCTGGCATGTCACCCTTAGGCCCCTTATCCCTCTTGGGGGCGGCTAAGCAACCTATCTCCCTATTCTCCGTAAATTAAAGGGTGGGTAGCACTCTTTCCTTCTCAGTTTCATGTCTCATGGCACCGCATGAGCTTGCCCCTTGCCCATTATGAATAAGATTTTAGTGTAGGGGACTATGAAAGCCATTGCCCTATCAAGGACATCAATTCCTAAACAGAACTCTCAATCATCAATAAGAGCAATGGTTATGCTGACTTTACCTCTCCATAGCCCAACTTGGATGTTAGCACCTCAAACAACCCCATAGATTGGAAGGCTCTTCGCATTAACTCTTTTCACGTAGCTCTTCTCCTATTTGTAAGGTAGGCTAATCTTATCGGCTAGCTCCTTCGCGATTTACGTTTGTCCGCTTTAGTGTCCACTGCAGCATGGAGTTTCTTACCTCCAACTTCAGTCTCTATATACATGCAGTCACCGAGTTGCTCACCCACCTTTGTCTGGATGACACTTAGTGTAACACCCCCAATACACATGTCTTATTGATTGTATACTCTTTGATTAAACCCTTAATTGGAACTGATAAACCCAATGGTTAGGACATTACACCGTCCAGAAGGACGAGGCTTTTAGTAAGTGTACTAGACATAACATGATTAAGAATGTATTACAATCATACACATTCAAACATTACCAAACCATGTACAAATAGCCACTAACTACTATAAGATTATACACCATGATAGAGTAATTATCCATAAAGCTTACAACTTCATCAAATAAAGATCTCAAAATACAATTCCCAAAATATTCTTGACTCAACATCATTATTGATCGATCCATATGTCCTTGCTCACTTACTTTTTTCAGCTTGTCTGCTAGCATGAGACTGATTTGTGGAGCATTTGCCTAAAATAAAGCATAACAAACATTTCGAAATATGAGCCGAAGCTCAGTATATACATTCCTGCATTGCTAAATGATTATTGAAAACTTGGTTGCCCTCCCACTTTGCAATTCATTTTACTTTAAAATAGTGAATGAGATGAATGTAAAACTATATTGACAGTTATTATCTGGTAGTGAACCCCTTGTAACTGTTATGATCTATAGATAGATTTACACCTGCCAAGCTGATCGATGAACCTGACTTGAGGCCGTACAGGTAACTGGAGGTTGAATGCCCTATAAATAATAACTGACTGGGTCACTAATTAAGTGATAAATCGCTGAATAAACTGATTCATTGATATACTTACCAAAACATTGTAACTTTGATAAATATATTTTGATTTCTAAAGATACAAGCAATGAACGTATCTGGGGTGTTTAAAATGTAATCTTACTTGATAATATTTATGCACAATGAGGAACGATAGACTAGACCCCTATTCCGATTATGAAACGTAATGGTAGGTATATGTAGTTCGTAAACAATGCTTACTTTCATAATTTGTAACTTTAATAGAAATTGATTAATTAAATGGCAGTCATAACTCAACATTTCAATATAAGATAGATTACATTGAGATGATTTGAAAACTAAGTAAATTAAGGCACTTTAATTCGAAGTAAAACAAATTGGAGCAAAATAGATCAAAATAAAATAATTGAGGTTATAATGAAAAGACTTTAATGGTCATAAATGGAATATGAGTTTCTGATATTTCTGAGATGAATAACAAGAGTTTAAGGCTAAGAGGTGTGTAATTTGGTTCGAGGTTTTTTTGATCACACTGACTTGGCCTGACAAGTACTGTTTTTGAGTCATTACTCTCCCCACGTCTCCAATTTCATTCTCATGCCATTTAACTTGGTTTTTCAACCAACTGAGTTTTTAACCACACTTAAAGTTGTTGAGCTCACTGAACTTTGTATTTTCTTTGCAATGTTCATAATTATTTAGCAACTTTTGATTAAGCTCCCAAAATTCTAGTTCATAGTCTTGCGATATTTTATTACCGCTTCAAGGTTCACATTAGAAAATTCAATCTTTCACCCCCAATATTAAATTAAGACATAAAATCTTAATATGAAAAGCTTAGAAAGTTCCGCAACACTTTTATTCATAGTACAAAATACCAATACCATAACACGGCTTTTAAAATTGAGCTTAAATAAAACTATGCATAACTCCAGTTTATCATGTGCAGTCTTCATAAATCTCCTATAACTTTTTCCACAAAACTCGGAATAAAGTGATTCAAAAGGTATTTGAAAGATAACTCATTGACCTACCAATCTACCAAAAATCGTAATTTTTTGACCCACCAATAATGACCAGTTTATTACCAAAATGCCCCTATTTTTGGGTATGTTTCCAGCCCTATATGTTTTTTTTGGTTCCCCCACATAATCACTCGTAATGCTCCCATAAACTCATTTACTTGCATAATAAGCCAAACAACCTCTTTTGGTCACTTTTGGGATTTTTCGTAGTGCACTAAATTTGACAAAACTCATGTAACATCATTCTTTTAAGTCAATAATACATCCAACTTCCGAATTTTACCTAATTCAATCCAAATAGCATAATTGATCCAAAATCAAATTAAATCATGTATAATCATGAAACCCTAGATTATGCCACATTCAAGTTTCCATCCAATAAATGGATTTAATAAGATCACCAATGACTTTAAATCCATTTTTCATGTCAAAGATCACAATATTAAATCAAAGAACTCAAAGGTCATCATTTTCACATCAAGCTTGCATGATCATGTATGCTCTCAATTCTTACATGTTTTAAAACTTGACCAGCCACAATAAAACATTAAACTAGCATTCATTTTTATCAATATAACATGATTCATAATCAAATCCAACATGAAACTAAGAACTAAACGAAGTTGGGTTAAGGTTTACCTCACTTCAAGCTTGAATATAAGAAGATGGAGGTGGTGTTTGGTGGTGGTAGGAGTTAGGGTTGGTGGCTGGTGGTGTTGGGGGCGGGGGCTGGTCGGTGACAGCCCCGGCTGGTGGCAGAAGGTGGCGGCAACCACCAAAATTCAGCAACAGTAGCAACAACCCGTGGGGAAAGAAAGGAGGAGAGAAAGAAGAACATGTGTGGCTTGGTTTGCTTGTAATTTTTTTAAGATTTATCTCACTTACTTGGTTGGTATTTAACATAAAAAGTAACTTTTTGTTAATGGTAATTAGGCACAAATGATGGTGATTAGTTTAATCCAAATACACCAACTTTTTGGACCTCAAATTGGGCCCAAATAAATTGGGCTCGGAAGTAAAACACTCCGTTGAAATAAAATTTTTGCGTAGCTTAAAATTAAATTTTTATGATGTTATGAAAAATAATCTAATCTCTTAAACTATATTTATCAGGGTCTACTATCGATCACCCGAAATTTTATGGTAATTAAAACCTGAATTGCAAAGTGGGATTCAAATGAATTTTTTCCAACCAGGATTATTAAATGCGATAAATAAATGTAAGAAAATTAATGACGTAGCTTAATTAAATAAATAAATATGATTTAGAGTCGGACAATTACACTTAGGAGCATCATCGAGCGAATATTCGTTTCCTCTTCATGTCTATCTTCTTCCTGGATAAGAGCAGCAAGCTTGCACCACTTTGGACATTTGAAGACCCGGTGAGCCCTATTGTGAGGGAAATATGAGATCCTCTTTGGCATCTCATCTTTCTTATCCTTCCCCTTGTTCTTAAATGTTGTTGGCTTGTCCTACCTAAGAGACTTGTCTTGGTTCCTATCACTACCACTATCGTCCTAAGCCTTCTTGCCTTGTACCGTTGTGGACTCCCTCTTGAACTCAATGAGTGACTCGGCGGTGGCAATCACCGACGCGATGTCTTGCACCCCTTATCTCTTTAGGTGGATCTGGTGCATCCCTCAAGGTCATCGATGAAACAAAAGTGTGTGTCGCATTCTTCCATACTCGAAATCTCCAAGAGTAGCTCTTGTAACTCCTTGACATACTCCCAAATTTGGCCATCTTTATGCTAAAGGCATCAAATCTTGGCCCTAGCCTCATATTGTGCATCATCGGGATAGAATTGTTTCTTGAATTTTTTATTGAACTCGTCCGATGTGTTGATGGGATTGGATCCCCTCTAAGGTCGTCAAACCTGCGACGCCACCAAACAAGTGCAATATCCTTGAGGGAGAAAGCAGCATTACTCATCTTTTGGGTGTCATCCTCGATGCCCGTTGCCCCCAAAACAAGTTTTGAGTCCTTAAAGGAAGTTCTCTATCTCCCTTGCACTCTGAGCCCTACAGAAGGTAGGAGGCCTTGATGCATTCCGCTTTGGAGTGGTGGATACTTAGACAGACTCACCATTGGTCACTGCAGTCATGCACCCTTGAGTTAGGCTTCAAAGGCCTCGATCCTTGCCTTAGATGCATCAATCTCGACCTTGCAAGCCGCAATGCCAGCCTTACAAGCTTGGAGTTCGCCATCCTTGGTAGCCTCCGATGCTTGGAGGGCTTGGATTTCCTTATTGATGTCAGCTATCACATAGCTCATAGCTGCTTGCATCTTCCCACAAAGCTCTTCCATGTCCCGCCTGGGTTCAAGCCCCTCGATGCTTTTGTTCATATCGTCAACCCTACTCCTTAGGATCCTTGAGTGCTCTAGAAGGTTCTAGAACATTCCCGTGTATTCCAGAAAGTCTCAGAGCATTTTAGAGGATCCCAAAATATTCTGAAAGTCTCCAGAAACTCGATCCGTGATACAAGGCTCAAGCTCTCTCCCTCTAGGTTGCTATACTTTCTCCTTGGACAAGCTACCATTGTTTTTAGAAAATTTAATGTAGCTGGGCCAACTCTCATGTTTTTTCCTCTTTGCATATTAGTCGAAAGCCCAATGATTTGAGACTAGCCAGCTTAATTACATACACTTTTTGTAATGGGTGCAAGTGTACAAGTTATGCACACTTGGCAAAGCAGCTCCATTTACACCGCAAAGTACAGGCCATGCATCTCCTTTTTACTAACAAATTTCAATTGTGTCAATACATCCATAATAGTCTTAGCTAGATTCGATTATAGTAACCCTTGCTGTATCATTCTGATGCTTTTATCAGTAACCTAAAATTTTTAATTTTGAAAAATTTTAAGTAGCAGTATACCTTAATAAATATATGCATCCGGAGACAAATGACAAAATGTAAATACATGTTAACAAATATGCGTATGGAGATGAAGGGGAAGATGTGAACAGATATGAATAAACTAAGCTGAGGAGGACATACACTTACAATTGCAACAATCAGCTCCATTTATGCTGATTGAATCGATGAAAATCCAAAAACTTAGCAAAAGACTGACAATAAATCATACACACAAAATCCCAATTTAGCTACAGCCCACAAATAGACAACTAAAAAAGAAAGCCTAAGTAATTAGTATGAATTGACAAGAAGTGCATAAAGAAGTTGGTTCCAAGTATCAGGCAATCCAGGCAAACACCAATGGCTACAATCGGCTCTGCCCTTACTTAGACCACTGTAGATAGAAGGGTGGGCATCTTTCCTGTATTGGGATAACATTGTTACGTCAAGCCAGTAGACTGGCTTGTTTATTCTGGTCATCACTTTCTCCACCACCACCCATGCCAATGGTAACCCTGCCGGGTATTTTGTTCCGGAGAACGGCTGCTTTTCACTCGAGCATGATGACTTTGATGGCTCGTCCCATTCACTTCCTCTGCAAAAATCAGGGCAGTTAGTAGCTATTCTCATGGTTCTTCATTGTTTGATTTCATACAACAACAATAGCAATACCTCCCAATGTGAATCCTGCTATCACGAGGTCCACCTAAATAGTTCGTTGTTTGATTTTATGTCAGTGCCAATAGTCTCTTTTAGATCAAATGAATATTGTATATAATGTTTGTTGGACCTCGAGTGTTAAGGTGGAGAGAGCACTAAATGTTTTAATAATTGTTGAAGTATCAAAGCAGTATTTCCTAGACGATCTATAGGTAGCTTCTTTTAGTAAATCATCTTTCTTTGCGTACTTTTTAAAAGAGAGATGATAAAGAAGCGTTTGTGGATTTACTAATGATTGAGACACCTAAAGTTGAGATATGTTCTCGCAATCAAATAACTTGTCAAATTAAACTAGCATCATTGTCATTGCTATGCTGCCACGAAACTGTAAGAAAGTCAATCAAAACCAACGCGACGCGAAGACTTTTTTTCCTAATGCTTCATACGTTGAGGAATTTCCCACTCTTAGATTTTCAGCAGACTTCCAAAATACTTTGAGAGGATCAAATAAACAAATTAATATCATTTATTGCATTTAATTATGACATACAAGTTAATGAAACTTGATTTTGAGTTTTAGCCTGAATATACATTATAAGAAATATTATCGGCTAAGTTAATTAATTACATACTAACAACTTTTGTATAAGATAGTTTACTTTAAAGATAATATAACACAAACACCCTCGATGTCACTTTTAATATTTCCACCTCACGCTTCTAAAAGGTCATTTCTAAAGAAGTCTATTGTATTGTAATATTTTCATGAGATGATTTAGGGTGTGTTAAACAGCTAATTTTACCAAACGTATTCTTCTTGAACAGGTAGTTAAACAGCTATTAGCCATCCGCTAAAACTCAACAGCTATCTGTTACTCAAACAGCTAATTTTGCTAAACAAAACCTTAACTTAAAACTCTGTAATTGTGATAGATTATTCTGTATAGTGAAGAACTAGGAAAAGTGGACAAGATAATTGAAGAAAAGATGGCTAATTAAGGTTGCATTGAAGGGAGAATCGAAGGTAACTTACATATAATGGGTTGGGGAAATGCCGGTAAAGAAGACCTTAGTCTTGGAAGGATCAACATAACGGTTAACCCATCGACCCCAAGTAGTCAGGCCTTTGTAGTATGCAATAATTCGGTTCATATCTTTGTACAGCTTGTCCCCGTCTTGAATATAGTCCCACCTGCATTAAATTAATCTATAATTACTTCATTAATTCCTGTCTAATAATTTTGTTCCTTTGAAATTAAACGGATCAAATTGCCATCATTTGGGCGACGTTTTTCTCCAAAGCATACTAATGGTTCAAGGCATGCATAGTGGGCTTAACTACTAATTAAGCTGAACGTACGCCTAAAAATGCCTGAATAGTGAATACTAGTAACTTGGGGAGGATAAGTGAGGGAAATTAAGTCTTACGGCTGGGATTGGCCGGTGTGGGTCCACCAATGCCAAGTATTGAAGACGAGCAGGTCAATGTCTTTCCAAACTCGACCGCTTCGCATGGAGCCCAGCTTCAAAACGCGTCCAACCTTCTGGCTCACAAGGTCTACTAGGTATGGAGTCCGGTATACCATTAGGCTCACTCCATATTCCTGTTCATTGTTGAATCCAGGCTCAAATATTAATTGTCTATTTTTAGATATGGCAAAACTGACCTGGGATCTGAAATCCAAACCAAATGACACGGACTCATATCCGACCCGACATTTGAAATAGGCTCACCTGATAGTGAACCCAAAACCTGAATTGACTTGAACCGAATCAGACCCAACTCGAGATTTCGGACAAAGTTGCTTATCTTTGCATGACAAGTTTTTTGAACCAAAAATCAATTGACCCAAAATCAACCAGAATCAAAGTTCACCCGACCCACATCGAACCGACCCATAATATCGCTTAATCCGAAATATGACCCGATCCAAACTTAATCCGACTCATACCCGAACCAAATGACCTGCTTGTTAGTTCTATCTATTTTTCACTACTATCCTCACAGACATCAAAGAAATCTAACTTTTTTAAAGATATGTTATACGTAATGTGTGACGTATATAAGTAAGATTATAAGGTAGGTCGGATCTTATTGTACGCAGTAGGCCTACAAACGTAATAGAAATACACAGGGGCGAAGTCAGGGAATTCAGAGAGGGGGTCGGAATTCGGAGAGCGGCAGCCGACAGATGATGCCGTGGTGGTCTAGTGGTTGAGAGTGTGGAGCCATGGGTACTGGGTAGAGGCGCAGAGCCGTAGAGGAGCGCTGAGGACTGTTGAACAAAACAGAGGAAGACTGGAAGAGTGAGTAGGCTTTAAAAAAATCGAAAAAAAATAAAACGAAAAAAGGGCAGGGTAGAGGTTCGAACCTGCGACATCATAAATAGGGCAACTTACAAACCAAGCGCCTAGAGACCACTGAAGCAAGGGAGTTTTCATGTATAATTGCAACACATCTAATATATATAGTTAACAAATGGTTTTTTAAATTCTCAAACGTATATTTTTTTTTTCTTTTTAGAGGGGTGTCGGCTGACCCACTGACCCCACGGTGGCTACGCCACTAGAAATACAGCAAAGGTACCGTGGAATGAGTAAAAGTAATTATGTTCGGCTTTACCATTAGCATAATAATGTCCAGTCATGGTTTTTGCATTGACTAGAGAATTTGGATAGGGACTTTTCAACATTTGGCCGTTTGAATTTTTTTTTTTTTTAAAAACAAGGAACGACCTATAGTAATTGTTCAGGAATACGGATACAAATGAGCTGATGAGCAAAGCTCAAGCCTAGGAGGCTCAAGGCTTGACCCACGAACAATTATGTGAGCTCGGCTTTGTAGCTTGAAAATTGGGGTTGTGGCTCAGCTCGTTTAAACTCTTGAGTCCTTACAAACCTCTACAAATTTATGTATCACCTATTCTCATTGAATCTTGTTACAATACAAAATGAACTACGTTGAATTTAAACCTTGACGAGAAGAAAACCCCGAGTCAATGAGACAAGATTGAAACATAATTGGGATGAGAGAATATAATTAGAAAGGAGAAGGAAAAAGAATTTTATAGTGACGATGAGTATGATACATGGTGATGAATATGATATATGGTTGAGTTGTTACTGGGGGTGGATAATGAACTAGGTCAGGTCGGATTAGGATCAGGCCGTTTATGAAGTAGATCGGATTGGGTTGTCAGCTCTGACTCATTGTCACCTCCTAGATCAGTGCATGCTTTTATTTAATGCCATAACGCAAATGGAAGGAACATTCGCAGGATTTCGCAGACAAAGCTTGCAGCCAAAGAGGACACTTTGAGAGTCTATTTCACACTAAAATCAAATTTTTTTCAAAATTTTGCTCCCCACTGACTCTCACTTTAGAAAAAAGTAAGTCAGCATTAGAAGATTGGATGTCAGAAAAGCTGGACGTGATTACATAAATGAGAAAGATCATTGTTGATTGATAAGATATACCAATCCAACTAATATTGTTTTGTTATAGGGTAGTGATATATATCTTGCGGCAAGATACTATTAGGTGTCTTGCCTCATCATAATTAACATATTTTATGATTTAAAATCGTAAATTTTTCAATGATTACTCTTAATTATGAATTATAAACCTTAAATATTCGTCGGCTACGCTAATAAAATATTAAATGATACCCTAAGCGCATTAACCCTATCTACAAGTATATATGATACGCGTATTTTAGAAATGTGATCGATAAATTATGGATAAAAAGATAATTTTATATAATTTATAAGTTGTAATATGTTTCGGCTATTCGATCTTACCATTTTTTCCAATTTAAAAATGTAATAGTATGATTTTTAAGTCACAACGAGACACTTATGAAGTGTCTTGTAGCAAGACACTTATCATTTTACTTTGTTATAACTGGCTCTCATCTTGTCATGCATGAAAGTAGCACTTGTAAACCCTTTTTTTTTTGTGGTTAAACATGGAAATTGCCAATTGCAGAAATCTTAGATGGAAGTTTTAATTAGATGGTTATGTGATCTTTTATTAGATTTTGCTATCTTGTTTTATCATTTTGGCTTTACTTAACGCATCCAATTAACAATTAAAAAAAAAAAAGCATCAACCACAGAAAAGAAATGATCTGTTGTTTGCTTGTTTGAATAAGAATAGAACTATCTACATTTAAATGTGACTATCTGCATTTACAAGTGATTCTTCTTAATTATTTTTGGACATGATTTTATGCATTTCTTTCAACTTATGTAGCCCTACACTACCCATGTAGTGGTCCATTGAGAAAACTATTGAATTCTTTGTTGCAGTTCGTTTTCTTAAGATATTAAATTTTGCCGTCACTTTCTTCTTTTTATTTAAATTTGGTGGAAGAATTTTGCATATGTTTATAATTTAGAGGATCCTTGTAAAAACCAAAAACCATACCAGTAGCTTATCTCTAAATGGCTTATGTTGCATAACTTGCTCCATTATTTCAAAAGTATATTTGCAGTATCTCGAGGGACTAAAGAGACTGTGTACAATTGAATTACATGAACATCGAGTAATTGAACAAGTACCTAGTATTTTTAAAGTCTCAAATTTATTATTCGATGAACACTTTGCTGACAATTTGTTTAATCTCTTTATGTGACAAAAAATGTGTACATATATTGCGTATGCAAAGTCCATATGCAAAAGAAAATTAAAGGTGTCTAGAAAGATATTACCTAAAATTTCCACCTCAGATCTACTACACAATTTGAAGGATCATCTTTGCTATATATGGGGCTAGTTTGTAGGTGTAGATTAGAATACAATCTATTTTATTTGCCAATCTTTTCTACATCCGTAAAAGAAAAATATATTTACGTGTCTGCTCTCATATGTAAGTATATTGTAATTAGGATAAAATACTCGTCGATCTTAATGGGGAAAAAAAAAATTGCACCAACAATATACAAGTACCTAAAACTTGAAACTTTGGCATTAAAGCTTTAAGAATTACTACTGCTTTCCATCCCATGTTTTATAATGGTGTATTAAAACTTCTGGTTCATATATGACATTGAAACCGAGGAGGGGAATAAAAAGAACTGTGAAGGCGCTAACATTCCAACATGCACCGTAGTTTTGGGCCGTGAATTGCGGAGTTCATTACAATTCGGCGCGAAGTGTGAGAGATCCGCTTTCCGCGCCGTGTGCATGCATGTACAAATATGAAAGGGAATAGCAACATTTTTGAAAAACGACTTAATTCAGCAGGTGGAAAAAAAAAAAAAAAAAAAAACAGAAAAGGGGAACACATCAAGTAGACAAGACCTTATTGAATTTTGAAAAAGCATTTCCCTTTAAAAGCCAGGCGTTTGCCCACTTTCACTCACTAATAAAGTCTAATGAATGCTTCACATTTTGAAAAGGATGCCCCACCCACATAGAGCACATAATAAAACCTTTAATTTCACATGCATTGGCTGCCCATTTGTAGTTACACATAATTCTTATCTTATTTTATATTTTTGAAAATTTTCCTAATCTAGATTCCAATTTTATCATATCTAATCTAGTAACACGTCAAATAAGGGTAAGCGGTTCTGAGTACCCGGCCAAAAAATTGAAAATCATAACCAGAACCGATCAAACAGGTTTCTAACTTTTGAGAACCGGAACTACCTTAGGTTCTGATTTCGATTTTAGGATACCCACAACGCCTAGTGTTCAAATTTTAAGACCTACTAAATTATGGAGGGGAGAGGGGATTTTTGATATTTTCCTACTTTCACCTTCTATCTTTGCAAAAAAGAAAATTAATTTATTAAGTCGTATTTTTTTTTATCTTAGCTACTTGAAAAATATGATGAATCATCCTTCACTTACCAATAGAAAATTAATTGATATTACATTAAATTTGCTATTTGAATATTCAATTATTGTAAGGAAAAAAATCCAAAAAAAAAGAGTAGAGAAAAGAAAGAAAAGTAGTAAAAATTCAAAAGCTTATTCATGTTCATCTCTCTAAACAGGTTCCAGGTTCTAATTTAGGGTATTTTTTAGAACTGAAACTGGAACCGATTAGACCGATTTCTCTTTTTTTACAACCGAAACTGGAACTGTTTGATCATGTCCCTACAGATTCCAAGGTACCCAAGAATCTTACTCATACCCTAACGCCAAGTTAACAACAAAAGAAAGATTAAAAAATAAGTAGACATCCCTATGAAAGATTAAATTAGACCTGACAAAACTGATTCGAGACCCGAAATCCAAACCGAATGATTCGGACCCGTACCCTATTCGACACCCGATATATACTCACCTGAAAGTGGACCCGAAGCCCAAATTCACCCTAACCGAACCATGCCCGACCCGAAATTTTCTACAAAGTTGCTTGTTTTGGCATGACGAGCGTATTTGACCAAAAATTGGTTGATCTAAAATTGACCCGAACTGAACCACACTCGACCCGAACCGAAATGACCCGAAATGTCATTTAACCCAAACATGACCCAACCCGAATTTGACCTTACCCGTACTCGAACCAAATGACCCATTTGTCAGGTCTAGATTAAATTACTATGTTATGTAAAATCAGGTTCTCTTTCGAGAGATGATAATGCCACACTCGGATTTTATTCTCTATGGAACTTTTTTACAATTGAACAAATATAACCTTCGCCAAATGCGAAAGTCACGTGTTGTAATAATCTTCTCCACATTTAACTCAGTCTTCAGTTAAAATGCCCCTATGGTTCAATTTTGTTTATATTTTTAAAAATCTCTATATATATAGTGAATATGAACCAGTACATAAGGGTGACTGATATAATAACAGAAAAAAAGAAAAGAAAAGAAAAACAGATATGCCTCCTGAATCTTGATCCGCAAAATCCTGGAGCGAAGGTAAGAAAGGACGATGGTTGATGCACACATGCGTCCAACGTTACCATAAGCCCAGCCAAAATAACTGCTCCAAATTTAATGTCACTCTTTTTTTTTAAAAAAAAAGAAAATTTAATGTTTCTTAAAGCTAATTATAAAATGACACGCACTACTATTTTAAAATTATTATTTTTTAAGCTTTTCAATGTAAATTTCAACATGTTTGTTTTTATAAAAAAATTGAATATCCACAATTGTTTTAGCTTGATTTTGCAGTGGATTAAAATGAAATAATCGTTTAGCTGTATTCTACTTCCATTTTACAGCGTACTTAATTTATAATTTAATAGAATTAATTTCTTTATAATTTTTTTAATTTATAATTTAATAGAATTAATCTCTTTATAATTTTACAATTCAGAAGTAATTTTATCATATGGAACTCCACACCCTACCTAGTAATCCAAGTGAGACTATAAGTGTACATTTAATTTTGAATTTGGCAATCACTTGTTAGCTGTTCGCTGTTAGTTGTTTGCATTATATGTTAGCTGATGTTATTAGTTGTTTAACTTAGTTGATTATATCAGCTATTTCTAGAGGAAGTGTTTGGTGAAATTAGTTATTTGTAACAAAATTATTTGATAAAATCTCATTTATACCCTCAATTCCATTTCAATGTTTTTTTTTAACATAACAATGTTTATAAATTGCATATTTGTTTTTCTTCTCAATATAAATTAAGAATTATATGTGTGATATATGAAATACATTTATAGCTTTACCCAATTTTTTATGACGACAATACTTTTCTTCATTGTTACCATAATTTTCTTTTGAATAATACTTGAAATTTATGTGACAAAAAATGCGAAAAGGGAACCTACTGTTCAAAGATTAAACCCCAGTTTCAACCAACGCACATCAATTAAAGGAAGAAGAAAAGAGGAGCAACTAAAAAACAAAGTTCAAACAGTTGAAGACTTGAAGTAAATCTCCAACCCAAATCTTTGTTTTAATCTACCTAATTGTTGAAGATTGAAGAAGGGAGGAAAAAAAAAGAAGCGATCAATAAAAAAATAAATAAATGGACGGAGCGCAGAAAGGGAGCTAAAATTGATTCAACACAAAATGATAGCTTTTGTTACCCATGCCTTTTGAAGTAATTTTGTAAAAATAATTGCAAATAATATGATCATTTATATATCCATAGCACTAAACTATTTTAAAAAGTTCTTCTAAAGAGCTCTTTACAAAAGAGTTTTTGGTATAAAAAGTCAATACAAAAAATTTATCAACCAAACACTCCAAATAACTTTTAAATTTATCAACCAAACACTCTAAATAGCTTTTTTTGACTGATATCAAACAGCCAATACTCTCAAAAAGAGCTTTTTAGTCCAAAAACTCCTTGCCAAACCCCCCTTGGAAATGCAACATTTATGTAGTCAGACAACAAAATTAATAACACTATAACATAGTAGTTTTGAACCAACTAATACTTGATCAGACAACACCTAGAGTTGTATTAGATCTGGCAAAATTAAGCCGAGATCTAAATCTTAAACTGAATGACCAGGGGCCATACCCAACCCTATATCCGAAATAGTCTCACCTGAAAATAGGCCTGAAATCCGAATTGATCCAAATCGAACCATATTCGACCCGAAAGTTTCCACAAAGTTGCTTACATTTGCATGACAAGCGTATTGGACCAAAAATCGATTGACACGAACTGAAGTCCACCCGACCCAGACCGAACCGATGCGAAATGTCACTTAAGCCGAAACATGATCCAACCCAAACTTAATCCGACCCGTATCCAAACCAAATAACTCATTTGACAGGTCTAAGTTGTATTTATAGCAATAAGACTCGTTGTGCAACTCAAGTCATAACAAGAACATCTACACAACGAATTGGATGAAAGATTGCTCAAGTTTTCTACCAGTTGAATGCACCTTTTACTTATTTCTGCTCTTTTACTAACAAGACAGAACAAAGGGAAAATTGCTAGAAATGGATGGGGCAAAATCTAAGAAATGAGGAAGCGGAGAAAAATTAGTTACCTGGAAAGTTATAGAGGTAACAACACCTTCCATAACCAAAGTAGTCTTGGCATTTGGTACCCAAGCATGTATCATACAAGCCAAGGACTGAAACTGGTTCAATACCAATGAGTCTCCTACAAACATTATCTTCTTACCCCTCCATTTCCTTAAAAAATACAGCCCATTGAACCTGAAATTCATCACACAAACCAGTCAGGCTGCAAAGGCTGCTACATCTGAACCTCCCTAGATTTCATTACCAACAGAACTCACACTGGGTGTTGTTGTTGTAATTGACATAAAGAGGGAAATGGAAAGTTAAGAGAGAGAAAGAGAGGAGAATGGGCTTATACCTTGGCAAATTACAATTGAAGGGCTGCCACCTGAATTTCTGGTAGTATTTGTCAGGGCGGTTCTGGCAGTTGAATTCAGGGTAAATGAAGGGACATCTTGAAGTATCATAGAAAGGATAAGAAGGATCAAAAACCCATTTCCCCTGAAAAATGTTGCAGTTTGCTTTATCTTCTGCAAGTTTACTTGAGAAAATGCTGGTTGAATTGGTCAATTGGTACAGCCAGTTTTCTGCTGTTGTTTTTTCTTGAGAGACTACAACAAGAAAAACGGTGTAGGAAAACAGGGCATTCAAGAGAACACCCATCTTTGGATCCCTATGCTCAATGGATGGGGGGAAAACAGGAGTTCGCTTTATGTAATGAGCACAGAGAGGGGAGGAGAGAGATGGAGACAAAGTGTGAATACTCCAGCTTTTTGGTCAGCCGCAGTCTCACAGTCCCCTAGAGCTCGGGGTGAAGTTTACCTTTTTCTCTTTTTTGGATTTTACCTAATGGTTGATTTTATTTGCAAAGTAAATGATAAAAGCCTTAGTTAATGACAAAAGCCTTTGTTTAAGATAAGGCTTTTGTCATTTATTTGTTCAATGAGTGAAAACTGTTTAATCTTATAATGTAAGCTTGTGCATATACCTAGTAAAAACTGATCCGATCTAAAAATTTGACCTAAATCTGCTCGAACATTTTGAATTTTGAACATGATTTTTTTCGACCTGAACTCGAGATAAACCGAACCAAAAAATCTGCAAACTAGCGGGTCAAACCCGACTTGAACCCAAATCCGCTCGTTTGGCCCGAATATTATATCCTTATTTTTTTCTAATTTGTCCCAATTAACAATAATGATTAGTCATTTTTATCGAATAGTTTAAAGAGACATTATGCAACCATTGCATCCCTTTATAATTTAAATATTAATACACTTTCTTTCCCTCTCTATTCTTTGAAAATAACAACGGATACAACTTTAAATGCAAAAAAGGCTAAAAATGAACATGAAATTGCATGAAATAACAATTGAATCTTCAAAAAAATCAACTTATAAGAAGATAAATATTAAAGATACACCAGTCATACCATTACAATTTAGTAAACAAATATATCTAATTATTTTTTAAAGTAATTACTTTACAATAATCTAAATTTTTGATGTTATAACTAAAAGCTAATATCTTGTACTTCTTTAATTCCATTTTATTGGTTTTTGGTCTAAGTAGTCTTGAACTATGAAGCTAGTTGCTAGAGAAAGGTTAGTCGTGTTCGTATTAGGGTTGGCTCATTAGTAGAATTTTACTTGATTGAAAATTGATAAATTAGTTAATAAAAATTATCAAATTATTAAATGGATTACTAGCGGGTCAAACTGCTCCAAGCCTCCAACCCATTAACATACTCTAGACGGACTGACCCATAAATGACCAAATCTGCTACTAACCTTCTTTTAATGTACAAGTTGATCTACCCAATCCAAAGGGGACTTGATTTTTTGCCAGCCCATACATAACGATCATATATCATAATGAAAACTTTGAATATTTTGAGTATTCTTTTTAGAAATTACAATTACTATATTTTTGATTAAATACTGACAATTTTGAGTAATTAATATGTAGAATTTTTATCTTTGACAAAAGAAAAATAACTTACGTAAAAGGCACTCTGAATCCATAAAATAGAAATACACCCACCTGTATTTTACCCGAATCTGAAATATATTCGATCCTTATTTTATTCAAACCCGAATACATCCAACCCATATTTAACCCGCTCGTCCAAATTGACAGGTCTAATTGTACCTAATTTTATATGGATGCAGCTAGGGGTGGGTAACAACCAACAGGTCAGGTTAGAGTTGGCATACTAGCAAAGTGGGTCGAATCGATTCAACATTGATCTATTAACAAATTGAGCCGAGTCAGACTCTTATATAAATAAATGAATCGGTCGGCCCAACTTAGGGTCGGGCTATTTTGGGACCATTTAAAATTTGAGAAGAGATGCACAACAAATTTAAGTGTAATAATTATTATTACACATAAATTGTTACTAAAATAGTTGTCTAACTGTAGTATGTAAATTAGTATAATAGATAAGTTAAAAGAATATTGATTTATTAAATAGGCTGCCAATGGACTGATCCGTCTAGGCGCGTTAATTTTCTTAAATGGGTCAATCCATCATTAACCTGATTCGTTATTAGTTCAATTCAAATGGGTCAACTTGTTTGACCCAATAGAAACTCGACTCTTTAATCATCCCCAAATACAGTTATAATGGTTGTCACTATATGATAACTACGACAGTCAACACAAATTGCGAAGATCTAAGTCATACACTTGTCTTTACTAGATCTCTATTGTCAATTTTTTAAACTTTAATTAGACTACAAATTAGCTCTTAAAATTAAAAAATGTTGACAAATTCAAAAAAAAAAAAAAATACTAAATCCATTTCCAGTTTTAACCCAACTAGTTATTGTCGGCAAACTAGTTGCCCCCTCCATACTTTCTGATAGGGGTGGGCAATGGATCGGGTTGGGTCGGATTGAACCAACCTATTAACTAAACGAGCTAGGTAGGACCCAATACATTTGTTAATGGACCGGGCTGGGCTGAGTTATAGGCCAAATGAACCCACCCCGTCCATGGCCCGCCCATTACCACCTAAGATGTGTTTTTGGTGAGTTAATTTTTTAACTAATGTCTCTGTAATTTTTCAACCAAACTAAATTAGCCCAAATTCAAAGTTAGAAAATACACAACCAAGCTAATAAATGGGTCGGGTCGAGTCGGTCTATAGGTGACCCACTCTGGGCCCATTTAAAAGTGAAACAAACTTACGCAAAAAAACGGTGTATAATAATTATTACTATGTACAAAGTATTAGTAATAAACTTAACTAGTTGGAACATGTACACTAGTGCATCAAGTAGGTTGCGAAAATTAAGGGGTCACTAAACGGGCTGTTAATGGGTTAGCCCGGTCCAACTCGTTAATATACCTCAATGGGTTAGCCCATTATTGACCCAGTCCATCGTTGAACCAGACCTTTATAAGCACCTATTTTATACACGGCGGCTGCTTCACCTAAGGGGTACCTGGTCCATTACCCACCTCTACTTTCCGATGAGGGGGGGGGGGAATCCCAACTCTCCGTTGTTTCTAGCCAAAGTCCGCTGCCCGGCCATATTTTCTGGTGAGGAGTTCTTCGCCTCCCATGTGTCCAAAATCCACCCCCCAAAAAAGATCGATGTAGAAGGCACCCACCCACCAACCCTCCATTTTTTCCGACAAATGTTCCCCTGTTCAAATTTTTCAGGCGAGAAGAGCACGCCCTCCCCTTAGTTCTGGTTTCCATGTCCCTTTCATCGTCCACCCATATGTAGCTTATAGGCAGACTATACGACCCTGAATGGCAAAACCAAGGGGAAGGTAAGGCTTAGGGAAGTAATGAAAGTGAACCAGCTCACTGAGCCCTCAGGCTCAGCTCGGTCAAAATTCGGCTCAGGCTCGCATCAAATGGAGTTTGAGGAGCCTAATCCAGCTCGGAAGCATAGTGAGCCGAGCCCGTGTCTAGCCAGGCTCAGCTTAACTCGACTCAATTAACCCAATTAATATGTTTTTTCCTATATGTCTGTGTAGAAAGCATCAAATTGTTGTCCTCATAAACAAAATTTTATTTTAATCCTTAACTCTTGAATTCAATGCAAAAGTCTAGAATTAATTTGGATTGTACCCTTAAATTTAGAAACTTTTTTACCAAAAACAAACAAAAAAGAAGAATATCGAGCCTGATCCTAAACTTCATAGGCGCTCGGTTAACTTCAAGCCGAGTCTGAGCCGAGCTTTTAACAAACCGAGTCAAGCTCGGACTCAGCCCTGGCTCTTCTTGTCGGAATAAGTGGATTTGTGTTTTTTACATTGTACAAGATTAATAAATTATCTACAAGTTTATTTTATTACAATCTTGCACTTATGATTTTCTTCTGGTCATCGAAGGTGTGGGCATGGAATACACGCATGTAGGCATTCTTAGGTCGCGCATTCTACCGTCTTTTTGACTGCATGCCTAATTTTCTTCATTTGTTAATTGAATCATAGCTACATGATGGAAAGTTTTAGGTCATGTATTTTCAACTTCTAATAATAATAATGTATTATTAATCAATACTAATTAATGCTTATTAATATTGATCAATGATAATAGGTATTCATCAATACTGATCAATGCTTAATATTAGAAATTGTAACTAAGAAATATGATTAAGTATTAATCGCTATTGATGAATACGGATTGATGTTGACGAGTGTCAATTAGTACTAAATATTGATCATAATTACTATCATAAGTTGGGGAAAAAAGGCTCTTATTATTAGGATACAAAAATATCACATGGCAATTTAGTTTTTGAACGTTGCGAAAGTTTTCCTTCTCTTTAATGTCAGTATTTCAATTGTTAAAATATATTAAAAACCCCTATGCATAGCTCAAAAACTTGATGCAAATTCCTAAATAAACATGTATTGATGTGCGTTGTTGGCTGATATATGATGACATGACATAGCAAAATCATTTAGGTCATTTTATTTTAGGAAACATTAAAATTAACTGATTTTGTGGCTTATTTAAAACTTCCCTTTTTTTTTTTTTTCCTGGAAGAAGGTTGACTTCATTGTCTGTTTTAAGCAACCTCAATATTAGACCTGGCAAATGGGTCACGCGATTCAGGTACGGGTCAGGTTAAATTTAGGTCGACTAATGTTTCGGGTTAAGTGATATTTCAGGTTGGTTCGATTTGGGTCGAATAAACTTCGGTTCGGGTCAATTTTGGTTCAACCGATTTTTGGTCCAATACGTTGTCATGCAAAAATAAGCAACTGGGTAAAAAATTTCGGAAGAGGTATGCTTCCGTTCAGGTCAATTCGGATTTTGGATCTACTTTCGAGTGAACCTATTTCGAATGTCAGATTGGGTATAGGTAAGGGTTGTTTGGTTCAGATTTCGGGTCTCAAGTCAGTTTTGTCAGGTGTATTCAATATTTACAATCTATAGCATCGAATTGATAAAGTCACTTTCTAAAAATGGTTCCTTTCTAAATTAGATTTATATATGTGTACAATATTTCATCCAGTCTATTTCTTTCGCTGCGCAAGAGCTCAAAAAATCTATTCTAAATTGTACAATCTCCTTTACACCGCAAATTATTACATAAAACTGGGTGGATAAAAGCTATCTCCGCCCATTCTTTTTTTGGTTATATAATTGATCCGCGCCAAGTCGTGGCAACAAATGCAAATGTTCTAGTGGTAAGGATCTTACGCTACAATACAAGAGGTTAGGGGACTTCTTTGTTTTTGAAAAAATCATTTAGCCTAGTTAATTAAATTATTTATTTGGACGTCATTTGCTTTGCTTATATTCCAATCAATTAAGTTTGCTCTTTTCTTGCAAATTTTTGTAATTAAGATAAATTTAACATTCTTAAACGCCATTTATTTATGTATAGACGTAGTAATAGTAGTAGTCGCAGCAACACCAACACATTAGAAAATGAATATAAAGTATTGCTCATTGATATACTACATACCTCACCAAATTTGTGGTGCAGCTCACTTAAAAAATATCATACCTCAATATAGGAACAAGAATGTGTATGTGCTAACTAAAATTGTGTATTATATTATTCATTTGCTCTTTTTTTATATTATGAATACTTAATATTGCTCATTAAGTCATACTGATCACCAAACATATTTCATAACTCACTAAATACTTGTCACAATTTACTAAATAAATAGCATAACTCACTAAATAAATAACATTGACTAACTAAAATAAATAGCACAAAATGTTAGCAAATAATGTTTTTTAAAGTTCTAGAGTTACATCATAGCGTACGTATTTTTTATTATGACATAAGAGCGTCGTATTATATTTAGTAAGTATAATATAAATGTAGCTGAACTCACCAAATATAGTCCAGTTCACTAAATATATATATCACACTCATTAGATACATGTCACAGCTATTTGCTCATAAGATACATAGTATTTTTCCTGAACAAAACTCGAGTATATAAGACGCACTAGTTTGGGTCTGACTACTCACTAAAAACATCTATTAGCTCACTAAAAATGTGCCTCAGGTCACAAAAAAATTTTAGTAAACTATACAGTATTTTTAGTGAGTGAAAATGGATGTACAGTTGTATATTTAATTGGACTATACAATATTTTTAGTGGGTCGAAATTCGATTCTACAACTGCTTCTGTATATTATATCTTACCAAAACATAGTAAATCAATAAAATATAATTTTTTTCAAGTATTTGCTCATTAATTGTTTATTTTAACTCATCAAAATATAATATAAATAGCTCAGTAAAAAGTCACAGTATAAGTAATTGAAACCTTTTCATGTATGTCATTATTACGCATTTAAGGAATCTTATATTTTAGTAACCCACAAATATATCATAGCACATTATAAGATAATTATAAACCACTGCTCACCAAACATATACTATAGTTTACCAAAAGTCATAATACAACTTACTAAAAAATCGTATGTCAAAATATGAATAAGAATGTGTACGTGCTCACTAAAATTATGTATTATATGTTTGCTCACTTTTTTTTTTTGGTTATGAATAATTAGTACTGTTCACTAAATTAATGATATTGATTACCAAATATATTTCTTAAATCACTAAAGAACAATTATAGTTCGTTAAATAAATATCATAGCTCACTAAAAAAAAGAATAATATAGATAACTATAATATAATTTAGTGAGTTTCAGATGCACCATAACATTTTTGGGTATAACAACACATTTTCATATAGTATTTTTGCTGAACAAAATTTGTCAATATAAGAGCACTGCTTTGGGTCTGACTACTAACTAAAAGTATCTGTTAGCCCACAAAAAAGGTGTCTCAACTGACTAAAAATATCTATTTAGTAAGTTATACGGTATTTTTAGTGAGTAAAAATGGATATACAGTAGTATATTTTAGTGAGCTACACAACATTTTTATGAGTCAAAATCTGGTTGTACAATTGGTTTCGTATATTATATTTCACCAAAACATAGTAAAATCAATGAAATATAATTTTTTTTTTCAAGTATTTGCCCATTAATTGTATATTTTACCACAACAAAACATAATATAAATAGCTCAATAAAAATTCAGAGTACAAGTAACTGGAACTTTTTCAAATATGTCATTATCATGCATTTAAAGAATCTTATATTTCAGTTAACCAATAATTATATCAGAACACATTATAAGATAAATATAAAGTATTAGTGCTAAATCCATGCTTCGCATGGATTGGTATAGTTTTCTACTTTAACAAATTTCTATCTAATATGCCAGTATATATGTAATAAATATATTATCTGGTAAAACTCTTTTTGTCATCCATTAAAATAAATTAACTATTTTAATAGATAATAGTCCAAAAGCCCAATATAATTTTAAATCAACAATTGAAGTATATAAAGTTAATATAGCCACTAATGCACATTTACCCACAAATTGTGAAATACGACTTGTAGATTCCATCATTGCCTTACCCTATCATTCACCGACTATAACTACACCTTTTAAAAGGGAAAAAGTTGTTACAGTTAATTAAGGTTAACATAATAAAATTAATCCATATATAATAAGTTAAATGAAAAAGTTCCAGTTACAAATATCCATTCATTACAAAAGTTTGATTCAAAGAAATTAAAATATCATTAATTAAATATACTTTCCTACAAAAATATGAAAAGTATCAAAGCATTAAGGAAAATTGGAGAGTTGAAGGGCATTTCATGTATGCTTAATTAATATTACGACTACAACTAAAACCTAATTGTTTTATTTAAGTTGGCGAACTAAAATATTTGTAAAATATATATATTAATGAAACTATAATAAAATAATTTTAATGTAAATCATAATTTTTCAAAATGATTTGCATAATATTATTGATCTTTATTTTACGATTATACTTATTATATTAAAACTACGAATATAAAATTTACGCATGTTTTTAGAAGATACTAACACTTAATTTTTTTTTTTAAAAAAAAGAAGAAATACAAAATTGAAAACTCACTAACTTTCCCAATACAAAGTGAAACCTATAAATTGAATGCCTACATTGGTATGATCTAATTACTCTTGCTAATACATCTCAATTAATATCTAAAATCAACAATTTAGAAAGGATAAAAGAAAACAATATTCACATCTAATGAGTGATTACCAAGTGTCTAGTCAAGGTATGATCACTCAATTTTAAGTATAGTTATTATATATTATACAGATGGATTGCTAACTAAACATATATCATAACTCATCAAAAGTCATAATACAGCTCACTAAAAAATCGTATGTCAAAATATGAACAAGAATGCATATGTGCTTACTAAATTATGTATCATATGTTTGCTTACTCTTTTTTTTGGGGTCATGAACACTTACTACTGTTTACCAAATTAATGATATTGATTACCAAATATATTTCATAAATCACTAAAAAACTATTATAGCTCACTAATTAAATTTCATAGCTTACTAAAAAAGGAATAATATAGATAACTATAATATAATTTAGTGAGTTTCATATACACATTGATAATTTTTTTTGATACAACAATACATCTTCATAAGATACATCGTATTTTTACTTAACAAATTTTGTGTATATAAGACACGTTGGTTTGGGTCTGACTACTCACTAAAAATATCTATTAGCTCACTAAAAATGTGTTCCATCTCACTAAAAATATCTATGTAGTGAGCTATATAGTATTTTTAGTGAGGAAAAATGGATGTACAATAGTATGTTTTAGTGAGCTATACAACATTTTTAATGAGTCTGAAATCCGATTGGGCAACTACATATATACAACCGATTGTATGATATAATAACTTACTATATACTATTACAAGAGGTTGTCGCACCTGTTGGTTCTCCTCAAAAATTATTTCATTTATGTCATGCCATATCTAGTGATAGATGGCAGTAGAAAGGCAAGTTTTCATCTGTATGTTATCCTTTTGCAATTTACCTAAAAAGAGTTTCCTACGCCAATTCATCAAACTTGTAGACTTCAATCACTTATTTCAGTTATTTCCATATCTCCTCCTCTATACTGGGGTTGAGAGGTTCCGGATACTAACACAAAAAATTTGGAGGTGGAACGAGTCAAACTAGTTCCTAACTTTTGGAAACCAGAACCTCAAATTCCGCTTCTGATTTCAGGGTATCTGTCGCATTTAACTTTGAAATTATAGCTCCTAATAAACTAATTTTTTAACCTCTAAATTATTGTCCTCCTTTTTATTTTAATTAGTATCAATCTGGCTATCTTAATTTTTATTTAGTCATTGTCCCTGAATGTGATACTCCACGTTACCCTTAATTAAAATAAATAGACAAGTTAAATATGAGGGAAATTCAATTCCATATAAAAGACAATGGGAAATTTGGGTTAAAGTGAAAAAAAAATTACATAACTTTTCTGACTTGTTTAATATTTAGAAAATGTCAAAAGCACAGTAACTCAGATCAAACGGAGGGAGTACATTGCTTAGGTAAAACATGTCCACAACTCATAAGTGAGCATGATTTTTATCATGAAACTATACCGGAACTGATCAAACAAGTCCAGTTCCAACTCCAATTTCAAAATCATATCTGGAGCCTTAAATGGAAACCGGTGTTTTAGCATGTAATTGAGATTTTTCATAACAGTAAGAACTTTTGAGGCCTTTTTTTTTGGGGGATCTTTAGGTTATGAATTAAATTGTTATTTAACATAAGTTTTGTAACTTTTTGCATATATAATTAAATATGCTTGTTAGGAGTTTCCATCTTTCTAATTTTCTACCAATTTTATAGTATTGCCTGGGGCTATCAAAAGCTTATCCAAAACGATTATTGACCTAAATCCAAAGTGAAATTAAGTACGTATGGGTAAAGATTTTTAACCAATTTAATTAGAAGGGTTTATATGTTTAACATACTTAGTTAATTGAGTTATGTTCAAGTTGAGAACTTTGACATGAAGAAATACTTATTTAACTTGTTCAAGTAAACGGCTTAAATTTGTTAACCCGTATATCCGGTTACCTTTTATGCTTTGGGGCGAATTGCCAAAATGCAAGATTTAATCAAATCCCATATGTGTTTGTGGAGTTGTGGTCCCAATGGATTGTGGACAACGGTTGTATTATGATGATATATCAAACTCAAAATATTGATTTATAATGCTTCACAATCGTACTTTAGTCGAAATATTAAGCATGTAAATGGGTGACCGGATAACCAAAATTTGACATGTTAATTTCAGGTCAACACGTTTAAAACAACAAATGGATACCACTTATGCGATGTTTGGTTGGATGTAATGTAATGACAATGTAATGCAATTAACTTTGCAATGCATTCATAATTACTTAGTTTTTGATAATCATAATTATAAGATAGTTCTTTTATTACAATACTCTCGTAAAACCAAACTAAGTAATGCAAACACAATTGCAAATTTATTTATATTATAAGGTTGATTACATCTAACCAAACATTACCTTAAGATTATCAATCCATTTAATAAAGAGGTTAAGCTCAAGTCTAGGGTTTGTCAACCCGTTTAAATTTGACATGAACACCAACTCAACCCGATGTAACCTATATTTGAGAACCCTAGTAACGCCTTCTTAGTTGCTTTTATTTTTTAAACTATAGGGCATTGGAGGCTACTATTTTCAACCAAAACTTTTATATTGGGCATATGAATATCCAACATCCTCCAGCCTAAAAAAAGATAAAAAAGATCCAATAACCTACTTGAAAATTTTCAAATTGCGGCACAATAGATGTTCAGTTCCCAAACTCAAGGATTGGTTTGATCAGTTTCAGCTCGGGTTCCAAAATTATTAGGTAGGCTCCCATAACCACTCCCCTTATCTACACCATACAATCTCGGCCCAAGCGACCAACTACTTGTCCTTTAGAAGCATTTTATACCCTTTTCTTGGTTCATAATTGTAACACTCCGAGTGTGGTTCAAAGGATTTAAGTGGCTACTTGTGGGCTCCTATATCACTAATAGTGTACCTTTCTTTTGGAAAACCCATGTTTAAAAACTCTCTAGTTAAGCATGCTTGTTGTGGAGAAATCTTGAGATGGGTGACATCTCCTGAGAAGTCTTTCAGACAGCATGTGAGTAAGGACGAAGTTCTTCGGAAAGACTTATGGTGATTTGTAGGACCAGTCAACGATCCTTCAATTTGTTTCCAATAACTATCCGCGACCCATGAGGAGGTCGAGGCGTTACAATCATCTTTAGGGACAATGTAGAATAGGTTCCTACTCCTCCAAACCTTTATTTTGTAATTCACTTTGTCCACAAGAACTTGGCATTTCATTATAGACAAAGTAGATGAGGAGATGCATAGACTTATAAGTACTTAAATGATAGAGATGTGAGAACAAAGCTAGATACAACAATCACTTCATCCTTCTTCTCCGTCAACACCATCAATAACAAAGTGGGACTTTTTTCATTAATGGTAAGATCAATGTCCCTGAGAATGCATTGAAAACATCCCTACGCATCCAATAGAGCCAACATAAGCTTTACAGAACCTAATAAGTCATCTGAAAAGGATAATTAACTCAGTTGGATATGCTTGCACCAAGGTCATATTTAAAATCTTTAGCAGTCATTTTAAATATTCCGTTACATGCGCAAAAAGAAGGGGGAATGCCCGGTCCCCCACCGCAATCCCTTCGCCCCTTTTTCCCCGGGGGGGGGGGGGGGGCGCCATATTCACCTCAATGGCTCAATTGAATACCAAAGTGTGAGTTCAGACAAACAAGTCAGAACCCATTTCTTAAACGTATCTAGATGAAGAAAGCCATCAAGGACCTTTGCCAGTTGCCACACAACTCCAATGGATAGGGTCATAGGTTTCCCTTAAAGGCCGATTCTTTTCGTTGATTTTTTACAATTTACAAACTTCAACCTACTTCAAACAACTTCAACTCACTTTAAACAATTATACCAACTTCAACCCATTTCAATCAACTTCAACATATTTCAATAAACTTCAACCCACCTTATTCAAAATTTTATTCTCACTATTTTAACCAACTTTAAAAAATATACTAACTTCAACCAACTTCAACACACTTCAACCTACCTCAACTAACTTTACCCTTTTATCAACCCCAATTTACCAACAAAAAGAATAGGCCCTAAGTTCACCTTAATCACACATGCATCTTGGACTAATATTTTTCCTCGAACAAACCATGACATTATAAACCAATGATCTCCCTTGAGCAAAGGCATTAACGTAAGTGGTCCAAATCAAGCTGAACATGCTTCAGTCTACTACAGATAACCTTGGATATGCACTTAATTACATATCACATTGGAGCAAAGTATGGGTATAAATTCACTACTACCTATGGGATTTTGGAACTTAGGTATGATCACTAGATTGTGAAGTTCACATGTTTCAATAACTGACTAGTGGCAAGAATTCTTTGAAAGCATGAGTAACTAGATTCCAATTTTCTTTGCAAAATTCACTTGAAAATCTGCACCAAAAAAAGAATCACCTGGAAAATCCATCTGATGCAGGGAACTCATTGTGTGCAATACCGAACATAATATATTTCATCTCTTCATTAGACATGGACTGCACAAGTTAAATTTACTGCTCCGCAGTCAAAACGTGTCCTTAATCAAAGGCAAAAACTTAATGTTCTGCTTTAACTTTAAAAATAAGTGTAATTTAACAATTTCAAAAGGTGCATCAATCTAAAATATATCTGAATAAAACAAAGACGAGTAGAAGAAAGCCCTCAAGTTTTATTTTTTTATTGATTTAATTGTATCTGCTTAGCTCATGAGTGGTGCATTTGGCCAGGAGGATCTCGTCATTAGATATTTGATTAAAACATGTGATGATTTTGCTTCAGAGTAAATCATGGGGGTTTTGGCCTAATCACTTTAAAAAAGCCAAGCAATTATTTTTAAATTCATGGATATGGCACGCCATGGGCTTGGCTGTCCAATGATGTCGCGCAGAAGTTGTTTATTGGTCGCTGTGGCCCCAAGCCCAAGCCAATCATAATCGATCAAGCATAGAAGCCGCATTGATTATGTCATGTTCCCTCGTAAGTAAAAATGTCATTCTAAAATTTGGCACCCGGATAAGCATTGGACTAATATTTTTAAGTGAATCTAAATTAATTTATTATGTAATTTAAAATTAGTATTTTTTTCTTGCGCAATTCACAAAATAGTTTTTGAGTTTTTGACTTTAATAAATATTTTTACTCTATGTTAGATATTTATCGATTGATTTACTCGGACAACGTAATATAAGAATTTTTGTAATATAATGTATTTTTTAATTAAAAGAAATAATGCCTAATTTTTGGCCTAATGCATTATCAAAATATAATGAATTATCTTCTAATATATTTTATAATAAGGGTGAAATTTTTTAAGAGGATAAATTATGTAAGGTGGACGTGTCAAAAAATTAGAAGGTTTTATTTTGTTTTTCTATACCCATGCAATGCATCGAAAAATTTTGAATTTTCTTATTGTAATAACTATATGTAAATAGTATAGTAAAATATATTTTTAATTCATGTAATCAGTGAAAAAATTATTTAAGCCTCCATAAAAAAATACAATAATTTTTTTAAGTTAAGTGGAAAACCCCCTCTCATAATTATTTGTGAATAGGAAAAAAGAAAAATCAATTTATAATCTAAAATAATTGTGGATTTTTCACAGCTTTTTAAAAATTTATTAGGTACAATCGCTTTATGTAATTCATTAATTATTTATTATTCATGTAATAAATCATTTGTAATAAGCTCTCAAGGGTGTTGAATAATAATTATTATTATTGTTATTATTTTTAGGAATCTTTTTTATTTCTTAATAATGTGTATTTATAGTAAATAGGATCCATATCTATCATCATTATATATTTATGTCTCTAATTTTTCATATTTATGATAGTGAATATTCTTTATTATTTTAATTAACAGTAGTAATTTATGTGATTTGGAATTAGGTTTAAAATTAAATTACAAAAAATCTAAACCTCTAAAAATTTGGCATATGTCATATGCGTGCTTAGGGAGGCTTGGCTTTAATCCATATAAATAGATTATCACATTATCAATATAAATTCAATATTCATCAAGTACGTCAATGGACACAAATGATTAATAAGCTCAAACTGATGAAAGAAGGATCCTATATGTAATTTAAAATTTTAAAATATTGTGCATATTAAGGTGTATTAATTCTACACAATTTATAAGCAACAAAAGTCTTTTCACTACCATTTTAATTCAATTAAAGCATTGTAAAATAATTTCTTAGCTTAATTAGGATACTTCTTTTATCTTACATGACCAGATATTTATCATTTTCTTACATCAAAATTATGGATATTAGTTAGTTTAACAGACAAAATTGTCACAAGTTATTATTTGAAACCATATTTGAAATGTCTTAACACAACATTCACATTGAAGATTCTCTGACTAGAACAAAACTAAAATATCAAAGTAAATCTTTATTACCAAAACTAAATAATAGACTTAGTTAATATGAGGCTTGAAGTGAATGCTCGGGTTTGAAGATGTACGATTCAAAGACCCCTCCGTGACTTGTACTATAATTAATATGGGGAGCGGCTAATATTTCATCATGATACCTCTTGCTCATAAAGGTTCTGATACCTTGTTTAGGAACCAAATCCACTGAAAGTTTAAGCTGATGCTATGTTAAATTTTTATAAATCGTTTTTGAATTAACCGAGCAATGCATATTAGTGCAATGAAGTTTCAATCTAACACTAATTGACGATGAGCGAAGTTCATTAGCTTATAACCATATTCAATGACTCGTAAAGTTGTCAATGTAGTACTAATTAACCTGCTTTTTCTCTTCACATGTCTCCTCATGCATCGGCTACTGATAAAACCCAACATGTGTCATGATCCGATATTGGAAGCACATGCATGGGCTACTGATAAAACCTAACATGTCACATGGTCCGATATAAAGGATGGTGGCAAATCAAGATGACCAACCCGCTATGATATTATACATACTCAAGAACCACCCCAATTAAAAAGTTTAAGCTCATAATTAAAGTTTAAGAAATAGATTTTATACTCTAGTACAAAGAAGCGTGAAGGCGAGGGGAGGAGCAAACTAAAGAAACCCCTACTGTTGTTGGAAATTTCGATCCCTTGTTCACTGATAGTCGCCATCGCATGTTAAATTGCATGAGTGGTGGAGTTCGATCATCATCGATGATAGATTTTTTTTCATATGCTTGAAACAAGGTATCGTATGAATATAAAGCACGGAATACAAATTTACAAGATATCTAATCTCATCAAATATATTGTTTAGAAAGATTTTATTTACAATGAAAGTAGTTGTACAAATAAAGAGTTTTGAGTTCAAAACTCTGGGGGTAGCTCTCAAAAGCTTTATCATATTCGCTAGCTGACACTGGAATTTTAAAATGTCTATTGATACGTACTGATATTGTTAGTTATTCAAAAAATGTGAGACCATTTGGTTCTTAATTAGATTTACGAGTAGGTTTTTTATTATATTGTCCACAACGCTTCAATTTATTTACAAATGTAATTTTATCTATGCAACAAAAAAAGTATTTGTAATAGTATTTTTTAACTTAAATACTATCCTATCATGTGTTAGATTGAAATAGTGGAAGGAAGTTACAATTCATAAATTGTGTAAAATTACCTTTTGATCCTTAATACATTTTCACGATTATAAAATTACATGTGTAATATGTCCTTGTGGATAGGCTTGATTCAATTAGGATATCATTTATACTTGTCAGCTTTGTCGACAAATGCTCAAGCTTCAAAAGTTATAATTAATTGTAATTATTGAAAAATAGGTGATTTTAAATCATGTAACATATAGGATTATACCCTTACTATGTAAGAGTGTGAATTAAATAATTTTTAAATATATTATTAAGAGAACATATTTTTTTATAAAAAAGCAAACAATAAATTGATGTATTATACTATTTTGTTCATGCAAAAGTAAAGCAAGTCCTCTTTAGTTTTTTCCCTACCAATAAAAGCAAATAATTAATTGATTTATTATATTATTTTATTGATGCAAAAATAAAGTGAGTATTCCTTAGTTTTTTTTTTTTCCTTACTAATAACATACTTTTTAATTCTTAATTAATATCTAACTTATATTTTTTGTTGTATTTGCATCATTAAATCACATATATTTCATAATTAAATTTTATTATTGAATAATAGGAAGGTATGTGCTAAGTTATCTTATTAAATATAATTAATATTATATTGAATTTACATCCATCCTACATAGTCTTTTGTTTTTATTTTAAATCTCATATAGCATCCTATGTTGTATTAAAGTATCACACATGACTATTCTCTCCTATGTGGCATCCTATATGACAAGTTTACGTCTTACTCATACATGAGTTCAATCTAACTTTTATAATATATATATATATATTATATATATATATATATATATATAATATATAAAATTAATCTAGTTAAAATAAGACGCTTAAAAAGTTTCTTGCAGCAAGATATATACCATCAATAGTTGTAATATTGATAGATTACATGTCTTTATACAAGGGAAAAACTCTAAGTCTCCATTTGGACTTTGAAAAATTTAGTAGGAAGAAAAAAAAATTGAGAAAGTTACTTCTTTTCTTATGGTTGGTTTAGAGAAAATCACAAAGAAAAAAAAAATATGAAGGAAAGTTATGTGAAAAAATTATTAGAAACAAGTGATAAAATTTTCCTCATAAAATTGCGAGGAAAGTTTGAGGAAAATTCTCACCCTCCTCCAACCTCGCATTGCTTAGATAATATCAATACGATTCAAGTAGTTCATCAACATTCAAATTTCTTATCCAAATTCTTGTATTTTTTTCTCAATTCAAATAAGAGAAAAAAACTCATTTCCTCCCTACTTTTTTTCCTTCAATTTTTTTCCTTTAACTTTTCTTTCCACCAAATTTTCTGAAAACCAAACGGTGCCTAAGAGTGTAATTTATTTTCTATTCGCAACATTTGGAGCGCTTTGGACGCATGCACTACCAAAAAAAAAAAAAAAAAAGGCAATGACTTGAAGATCTTGAACGCCATGAAATCAATTATAAGCGCATCATATCAACAATAATATTGCTCATTTCTAACGTGGTTAAGTTTCTTCCAATCAACCAAACACTATGTATGGCACATGAGTGCGTACAAAAGTGCACATAATAAGAGTGTGGCCCTAATTAGTGGTTTTGTACGAATTGAAAGAAAAGGTAGGCCCAAATTATTAGAGAAAATTTATAAATCACGCAATTTTGGCGTTGATTTCCTTGCATTTGAAGTTTCTGCTAACTTTAAGCAAAAGATAGGATCAAAAACTTGATTGATTTGTTTTTCATCAATTGCATATCGCAAGGATTTGATTGAAGCATGTATCTGATTTCTGATGCCTTCAAAATTTATGTTTCCTACTATGTTCATTGGAGGTGAATGCACTTGATACGAGTCACGTAACGTAAACATGGGTAAGGACCACTTCTAGAAAAGGGTGGTGAATTGGCCTATTTAATATATAGGCCAACCTTTACGTAGTTGTAGTGATTGATGCTGCTACAAGGAGTGCTGTTAATATCAGGGGATAAGACATGGCAACTAGATTAGATGTTCGTCAATTTATTTAATAGTTGTATCATTTTTTTTTTGTGTGTCTCGATGACAATCCAAGTTAGCTAAAGAGATATTAAATGACTAATTTCATGCTAAACAGTCAAAACACGGTGGTTTTGAGGCAAATTCAAGTTGCATTACATATCATATCCTATTTCTTTTGATAATTTTGACTCTTTGAGCCAACTCAAATCATATTAGACTTCTTAAACTCTAACATGAATGTTGTGTTCTTCAATTTAAGGAGTTGACCCACTTACGATCCATTGTCCCTCGCCCAAAGTAATGAACAAATAGAGGTAATGACTCGTGAACAATAGTTTAGAGACTTGTTTGATATGTGCAACTGTATAAGGATCAGGAGCTCATCTTCAATGACGGCAGTTGGTAGAGCAGGGGACCAACATCACCTTTCACTCTACTGCCAAATGGAAACCCTAAGACATTCTTTTTGACCACACTCACAAAATCATTGATTGCCTTACTTCCTTGGAAGACAAGCGGAAAATAGAGTGGAAATTATGGGCCCTTATGATGGCAAATCCTATTTCATACTTTTACGCTGCATGTTTTTCATTGAGGAAGCACGTGTTTGAAGAAACCCATCCATATAGGGGTGTATGTTATTTGGTCCAACACTGGATCGAATCGAAGACCGGCTCATACCAGACTGGACTAGTATGAACCAAGTGCATTTGGTCCAGTCCTTGGTCCAAAAAATTCCCTTATCCGGTTCTCCATCCGGTCTACCCACTCCACCGGTCCGGACCGAGGACCAACCATCTTTTTAAAAACTAAAATAGGCGCTTGATTTGCTTCTTTAAGTACATCGCATGTTCAGTTGCATCGCTTTCCATTACTGGGCCTGGAGCAAGGAGCAGGCTGTTGGGGGAAAGGGGTAAAGGGGGACACAAGTCCAACCCGTTGCACATCCATGAAATCCTCACGACTCGAGAAAGTCGCTCCCTCCCATATTCGAACCTAGGAAGTGGCATTTGCCAGATGAGTTAGATGCCACCAAGATATCCAGCTCATGGGCACGGTTTAAATTGTGTCTCAAATATGAGTTCAAAACTTTTTGTCCCTCCACTTTCAACTTATTCTCAACTTTTGACTCCTTGAAGTCGTCTGAGCTCAGTTTATCTCGAAACAGGTGGTGACATGCAGCACGTCACCCATTGGGAAGCATTGCATCCCATCGTTGCCAGACAAATGGAGGATGTGAAGACCTGTCATTCGAGATCAATAACGACTGACAAGCCCAGCGAGTGTTCCTGTGGTCTACCACAGTAGAGCAGTGGTACAAAGCCACCTTCACTCTATTACCAGAAGCAGATCCTAACTCCGTCCACTTCTGAAATCAGTTGCCTTTGTCTTCCTAGTAGGTTGTAACAATTAATAGATTTATTCAACCAAGGGAAGGGCTATGATCAGCCTCTTCAACTATCAGTAGGTCCGGGATAGGACCAGGAATATACCTAAAAGCAAGACCAGACCGCTCAGCGGCTTCACACTACGCTGTTTCTTGTTATGGAATCCCTTCAGTACCGGAAACACATCCAGGATTTGAGTATTGATTTCTTTTGGTACCATTATATCTGCCCTCGCACCACCAGCTCTGCTGGTGGTCCAAAGTACAAAAGCCAAGATCAAGAAGCATCACGGACGTAACTTGAAATAAGCAAAGGCCAGGCCACCAACATCATCTTCATCTCTCCGACTAAGTACTACCGCCGTCACTGGTTCTTTGGAATCTAGATCATACAACCATATCCTACAATATTTACATTGACAGAACAACTGCTTTTTCGTCAATGACCAGAGGAAACACAACTAGGTAATGAAATTACAACATGATGGACAATGTACGTTTCCTTCAATTTCAAGCTGCTTCTGCAAATCCAACTCTTGCGTTGCCATAGTCGAAAACAGTGTGATAGGCACCCATGAAAACATCCCCCAAAATCCTGCACCAAATATCTTATATTAGCATAATCTAACCAAGATAATTGCTGATACAAGAAAGACATTGAAGATAAGGTCGTTCTTCCTGCTTTGTCAAACTCTTGTGAATAAGGTAGAAGCAAATCTATCCCAAGAGGCGCCCCCCCCCCCAAAAAAAAACAGAGGAGAATTAAATAATCACCAGCACCATCCATGCAGCGTAATAGTTTCATCTGCTCAACGAATAATGCGAACAAAGAAATTGAAAGATACGATTTGAAAGCAGTTGATTGGGAAAAGAATATACCAAAGAGGCCCACGAGGAGGTGGCACATCTAACGCAATGAATCCACTGAGGCATTGTGCTGCAACCCCTTCACCCACTTTGAGAATATACTGTCAAACGGTCACAAATATCAAGATGTGAATAAAAAGAAATGAAAACCACAATTAAATAAAATTACTAGTAAACGCACGGGGAAGAGATATCAACATATGAATAAAAAGAAACGAAAAGCACAATGAAATAAAGTTACTAATACAGGCTAGGGGAAGCATCGATATGCAATCAGCCATTTCACTAATCATCAAACCAAGTCCTTGCAACAGTGCTCAACCACCAGAGAAGCTTATATGTGAAGCCATGTCATGCAAAATATGATTCTTCAATTTCTATGTCATCAGTACGTCCCCCCCCCCCCTCTTACCTGTCAATGTGCAATTAGAAATGATGGGAAAAGTTGAAGGTAACAACTCATGAAGCTCGATCTGCCAAAAAGTTCTTTATCAAAGCCAAAAAGAAGTTGACCCACTTCATTCAAACAAACTATAGACAAGGTATGTGAGTTTGAGATTTCTGAACACATTTAATGAGGCTACCACATTTAAACACTGGTATTTAAATTAAATTTATTAAGTCCAGGTTGATGCTTTCAACCCGAACCGAGCATTTAAACAAATTAATTAATTAAATGGATTAGGATAAGGCTTCAGATTCGGACTTTCAACTGGAGACTGACATTCCAAACAAAATGGAGACTTTACGACTTAAAACTCATGTGTTCTAACCCGAATAATTAAATGAAATCATATTATGCCAAGTTAGCCTCCCATACTTGTTCAGTGTTCATAATTTTAGGTATGAGGTATACCGAAATATCATGACATCATCTCTGATTTCCTTGTAGCAACGGCATAAGCAATTCCTTCAACTTCCCACTCATTCTCTCAGCCCTTTTTCCCACTCATTCTCTCAGCTGTTTCCTCATGGATCTCCAGATTTGACCCCTTCGCTCTCTAGAAGCTCCAGACCTCCACCCTTCTTTCACAAGGCAGACTGAAAAAACTTGAAAACCAAAGCCATAATAGTGTTGCAAGCAATCACGGAAGAGTTCTCTCTCCTCTTCTCTCGCTTTTCTCTTGCTAAATAGTCTTTTCCACACGAAATTTCCCGCTACTATTGCACTGTCTCCCACCTTCAGGTTTTGCAAGTAAACACAAATGAATTCAATCTAGGGTCCACCAGAAACTATCCATTTCCCAGACAGTTGAAGAAGCCCCCCCTTTCTTTTTCCAACTTGCATTATAGCGGAGTGAAGCCAATGCCCTCTCTAAAGTGTATTTGATTCCTTCCTGTGGAGTATAAAGCAGTCGGAGTTTTTTAATATAAAATCTCACAGAACAAACCTTTTTGCAATTCAGGGAGGTCCCACAGCCCACCCCATCTGCACAGGACTTCCAGGTTGCAGATTGGGATATGTATAAATATCAAATGAAAATGCACTAACGCCTAAGACTCAGCAGGAAAATTACAAGTTTTCATCTATTAATTGACAGCATTCCTCCCTGCTCGCCCACCTCTCTCTCTCTCTCTCTCTCTCTCATGTTTTGCACTTTTTGGGTGGTGGCCTGGTGGGGACAGGGGATGTATGTGTGGGTTAGACCCCAATTGATCACATTGAGGGTACAAAGGTTCATGGCTCTCTATTACTACATCTCTAAGCCTTCCAGAAGCTAAAGACATTTGTTGGAAGATAGACTATTTACAAATCAGTTCAGAAAAAAGTTTACTGTCATAAAAAAATTTACCTGATCAGGACTGAGATCAAATGTTTTTCCAGCTATAGTGAAGGAGACAGAAGGCAGTGAAGAAAGAATGCCACAATCCACAGCCGACTCTCCCATTGGACTAGGCAGCCGCTCACAGAGCTGCAATAATGATCACATTACAAACATAAAGCAGGAAGGGAAGCATTTCTAACTACTAACAAATCAGAAGTCAAAATTTGTTTCACCTCATTAGCGTAATTGAGAATTCGTTCTTCAGTCTGATTGCGTCTCAGCTGATTTTGCATCCATACAACTGCCATCTCACAAGCAGCACACATAGCATCATGAAGGCCACCAGAAGACTTGCCAACATTCATATCGACCACACTTTCTATGCCCAGGCTGCGCAGAAGTACACAAGCTTAACAGACTTGCAAACAAACTAGAAGCAGCAGAAAAGTTCGGAATCAGTTGGAA
The DNA here is from genome assembly GCA_029747015.1 of Carnegiea gigantea. Taxonomy (NCBI): domain Eukaryota; kingdom Viridiplantae; phylum Streptophyta; class Magnoliopsida; order Caryophyllales; family Cactaceae; genus Carnegiea; species Carnegiea gigantea. The sequence continues at coordinate 159,042 of JAKOGI010001539.1, forward strand.
GAAGGTTGTCCATGTTTCCAATGACCTTAATCGGCCACTAATAAGCACACACACTCTCCTAGCTAGCGGCTTGATATCTCGGACACTCTCAGACATATCCCAAATACACAGAGGGGATAGTTTATTACACACACCATGAGCAATTTGAGAAATTTGTTACTGTTCCCAACCAAAGACAACCCTGTCAAAGGTTGGACAGATGAAGAAACTATGATCACATATGTAATTAAATAAATATTTTCTAATCATTACATGTCCATTATACAAGTCATACCCTAGTTTTTTTCAAAACTTACATGTCCTGTATTTAGTGTCAATGTGCCATATCGTGTCCATGTCACACATTTGTGTATGTGCTGCTCGGATCAGCCAGAAGCTTAAATTTACAACAATTACTGATGTTAATATTTTTCACATACAGACATCTATTTCCCCGACAAACAAACAGTAGAATAGGCTGAACCAACCTAATGCCCTCCTCGCCATCAAAGGTGCATAAACCAATTTGGGAACAGATCTTCATAGGTTGAACCTGACATACAATTAGCAAGAAATAGAATGTCAGAACTCCATTCACAAAACAGCAAAACAGGAACTAATACACCGAAAGTATTCAAGAGCTATACAGTCACTAAAGAAGAAATATACCTCTAATATTAGCGAATCAAGTATTTCTTTTCCGTATTGTGTAACCACTGTCTTGCATTCCATGCTTACTACCCCAGTTGCACCAAGTGCATGATTAATTTGTGCAATCACACCCTGATAAACGCCAAATGACTGTGGTAAGTTCCCAGCATGTATGTAAGGATGATCAATGCCACAGGATAAGCTTAAACAGAGATTACCATATGTCAAGTGGTGATGACTTATTCTCATACATATTAGTGATTAAGATTAATCAGGACAAGTTCATCATTGTTAGCAGACAAACTCAAAAAAAACGATAGCAACCTGCTTTGATCACTAGAAATCAATGCAGCAACTCGACTCTTCAATGTACAGAAATGAACATGATGAAGCTGCCAACCCCCCCCCCCCAAAAAAAAAAAGAAAAAAATTACATTCCTTAAAAAGACTCATTGACCACATAGAGAGATATACCAGCACAAGTTCACAAGAGAAGAAAAGGACAACGAAAGAAGATTTGGAACGAGGTTATCATAGTAGAAAGACTTATTACTAGCATAGTAAAGCATCCTAGCAATTGCTAGTAGGGCTAGAAGAGAATCAAAGAAGAAATCATGTGCAACTTACCAAGGGCATAGCCCTTGATCGGAGTTGATGATGGTCTAGGATGTGGGTTGGGACTTTAGACAAGCAACTACCCATTATCTGTCGCTCGGGTACTTTTCAATCTCTCCTTTGGCACCTAGCAAACACTTGTTAGGACATCCCCTATGACTTCATTTCCACCAATTCTTATAGGATCATTAAATTATCCAGAATTTCTTACAGATTCTTCCAGGTTTCTGCATATTGCCACTCATTTCTAAAAATCTCTATATGTTCTTAACTTACTCGTGAATTTTTTTGCATATGCCTTTCTAAGTTTCTTACAGTCCAAGAGACCATACCCTTAGAGTACTTGAGTTCTTTCCATATTTCTTACTAAGTTTCTAACAGTTGAAGGGACCATACCCTTGGAGTATTAGGCATGCATACTTCATTTATCCTTTTCTATTTTATTTTTTTTTTTAAAAAAAAGGCGGGCCCAACCCTCTCTACACCTGGGGTTAAGGTAAGGCGACCACTTATAAGAGGGGAGGGGTAGGTACCCTCATATGTGGTGGGGTTGAAACCATGATTTCCAGCTTGGAAGATAAGTATCTACTACCTCCTTCACCAAGTTTGCATATTTACGTCCTAATCCCTATAATTCGTTCCTTTTCTACTTGTGAGTGTGGTATTGATTATCAATGAGCTTTATGGTGCTTCCCTTGGCCCTTGTCATGCCTTCACGTCTTGTACGACACCATGCTAGTCAAGATGATATGATTGCTTAGAGAAATATTTGTTTTCTAATGCTTTGTACCACCACTGACTTGCATATATTTCACTTCTCACTGTTATCACCTTGCTTTCTATCTCGTTTCTGGTTTACCAAAGTGTTTTCCTTAGGGCCTGTTCTTTTCGTTGGCATTTACCAACTTTTTCCATTCTTTCCCAGTTCTCACCATTCTTTCCCTAGTCTTCCAACAAAATTCCAATTCTTCCTAGTCCTTCCAAATATTTACCAATCCTTCACACATTGTTTTCTATTCATTCCCATTCCTTGAGAAAATAATTTCTCAACTCTTCTCAATCCTTCAATCTTTCACGATCCTTTCTATTCTTTCATAGTCCTAAAAAACATCCAATTCCCTCCCAGTCCTTCCCAAATCTTACCAATCGTTGCCTTTTCCAAACTCTCACTTACTAACGAAAAGAACCGACCCTCAAAATCTATTTTCCAAAAACTTTGTATGACCATAGAAACAACCTTGAAGGGATTAGAGGGATTCGACTACAAAAAATTAGATCTTGCTAGACCCTGCTTCAAATGACATTGGAAATTTTTGTTATTGTTAAGCAATCCACCAGAAGAGATGATAGCACTTAGAAATTATTCTTCCACTAGATAATAGGCTTAGTCCCTGCTTAGAGCCCCCCAACTCTGAGATCAACCACTCTATTATTAGGTTGGACTAGTTACAAGATATTAGAGCTTTACTACTCTTAAGATCCCACCTTTTATATCAACCTCTTGGTTATACTTGAGCGAGTCAACCCTTCAACTTCAAACCCCCCCCCCCCCACCCAAATAAAACTCTTAGTGAATTGGAACACGAGTGTACTCTAAGGATTTCACCTTTTATACCAGTGTACTCTAAAGATCTCGCCTTTTATATCGAGCTCTCGATTTAAGCTTAAGGGAGTTGACCTTCGACTTCAGAGCCCCCCTCCCCCGAATACAACTTTAAGTGAACCAGAACACAAATGTTTCATCAATCGTAAGGGTAAGCTCAAGTGCGCTCCTGATTGTTTCGATGCATTGGACTGCTTTGCATCAGCTAGTGTTTATAGGAAGAAGAGAATCACATAACCATTGTGAGCAAATTTTCCAGAATCTGCATCTTTTGATTTTGTGGATAAGAGCTAGAGCTTTCAAAACTTTGAAGCTTATTTCAAAGCCTTGATGTTGATCTTCATTTTTGTAAGCAATTGGTGATCTGCAGTCATACTGCACCGTAGAAACATAATATTTGTCACAGGTGATCAATCTTGCAAAATATTCCTTGATATTATTTGATTAGAATTCAAACTAAAATTAAAAATTCTAGAACATGAAAAAATAATCTTAGAGGATCATATATTATACATTAAGATATCGATCAAGAAATGCATCAAATAATTCACATAATATCTTTAGGATAGTAAGGATAAACAATCAAAGAATTTTCTGAAATTAAATACTCCCTCCGTCCTATATTGGTGGTCCAACCTAGGAAATATGCAAAAATAAGTATTAAATGCATTTACATGGTTGAAATGGTTTTTTCCAACCAACAAAAACAATGTTAAATTTTTGAAAAAGTAAACTTTGAAAACAATATAGGATATACAAAAGGATATTTTTGACAATAAACATGGGACAGATGGAGTAATATCAATCAAATAAGCCATATAATATGTTTGCAAATAATCAATCAAATCATATAAATATTAATCAAGATTACTTGAAAATATTTCATGTGATTTTATCTTAAATTATACTTCAATCAAATATTAATTCATGAAATAAAATGGGCTTATTATAATATCAATTTAGATGACTCTTAGCTCATATTTTACAAGACTTCCAAGCAATATGCACGACCTATACTACTTGAATACATGAATCATACATGATCTGATTGAATGTCAAAGGAAGTCAACAATCTCCCTCCTTTTTGATGAAAGACTAAATTATTAAACAAGCACATTATTAATAAGCATAAGAATCATATAATAGATATGATAAGCACGTGATAAGAACAAACAGGTTATAAGTTATAAGACATTAGCTTAGCATAATCCAACCAATTTCCTATCAAAAGATCAGCATAAAAGTTACATGTTAATGATATACTGATAAATTTGTCTTATTTTTTGCCATTATCAAATCAGAAACAAACAAATACAGAGAACTAGTTCATAATACCTACCAAGAGAACATAATATTCAAACATCTATTATCAACCCAAAATTCTCCCCGTCTTTCATTAAAAACAAAAGAAAAGAAAGGAAAGTGGGTGATAGAAACATAGATTCAAAATGTGGCCGAACCACAACGAAACGGCCGCATTGGAAAGGTTTTGAAGTTGGCAACCCGCATTTTCATGCCGCTATAGCCGCGATAAGGAACGTGATTGCCATCTTAGAGCGATTTTGCCGTACCGCTATCGAAACCGAAATCGCGACCGAAACCGCCTTTTGAATCCTTGGGTAAAAATGTTTTGAGTTTTACCAATGGGGGTTTTAGAACAATTAGAGCAGTCTAAAAGCATTTCAAAAACTTATTTGAAAGAAAAGCTTTAAGATGCTATAGCCATGGAGAGAACGATAGGCTTTAAGGAGGTTTGGCAGCATTGGCAACAATGTTACTAGCGCAACACGAGCTTTCTTTGTATTGTCCAATTTGATAGCCTCAAGAGCACACTTCTGGCTGATGGTGACATCCAAATGAGATAATTCATTTAAAAAGGGGGGGTCTGATGGTGACACTATATTAGGGCCAAACCTGATTACTCACAATTCCATCTATGGAGTAATGTTGTTGATAACATATTGGTTAAGAGACCCATCAAATCCTGCAGGTCAATAATTTTCCCAAGACAATTAATCCTCTCATTGACTACTGAAGTTGACAATGAGGATCCAAAAAAGGTAGAGGACTCTTTAAGGTCAATTCCGAGATCCTTTTTTCAAAATTGGTCATCGCATCCACAAACTTCCACACCCTTCCTAAGTTTTTTAGAAAACGGACATTCTTGGGTGAGTCACAAGAGATAATGGGGACTGGATTGGACACTTCTTGTTCATATTCAGGGGGGGACTCCAAAGTGTTGAAAAACCAGGCCAGTAGATTGTTATAAGGGGGAGGACAGTTTCATTAACATCATAGGCCTTAGATAGTTGATCTACAATCATGTGATAGTAATTCACGTACCGACCACTTATGAGAAGGAAGACTATACTAGATGTCTAAAAGCTGTGATGTTAACCTCTCCCTTATAGCCATATACTCACCAATGTTTTTCAAGACTTTGAAGACCTCTTGAATCTCATCAGAAAGTATTCAATCTAGTCACCATTATCTCTAATGACTCCCTCAAGAATGTTTGCTTCTTAAAGCTCGGCACGGAATGTGGAGATTTATGGATGAGTTGATTGTTACTGGAAAAAAAAAAAAAAAAAAAAAAAAAAACAAGATCTTAGGATTGACCTTAAGACTCTTATGCCTTTCCTGGACCCTCACTGTCTCCGCCATCAATAAGAGGATTAACTATCTTAAGGAGAAAATTGTTCACCTACAGGATTAAGTGGGTTAACTAACCAATTTGTAGTATCAACATGACTCCACAAATACAATTGAACATAATCATGCTCTTATTCATACATCAAACCTATGATCTGCAACATAAATTGAATAATCTCATTGGGATTCACAAAATTACCAAGAAGGCTACTCTCAAGGCTGTCAAATTGGACAATAGAGAGAAAGTTGACATAGCTTCATGCGCTTGTAATGTTGTCACTAATGCCTTCAAAGCTAAGAAACCTTAAAGCATGTCCTTCTCTCCATGACTACAACATCTTAATACTTTTCCTTCTAATAAACTTTCAAGAAGCTTATAGACCTATTTCGGTTAAACAAACCCCCATTGGTAAAACCCAAACATTTTTTTTCATTCACTTCCTCCAGTTGTACAAAACAGGGGAAGAACTTTCGGTTGATGAGAAATGTTCGGAAATTATGCTTTCGTGCAAGATATTATAAACTAATGCTCAGCAAGTTGCTCATTTCTGATTTGATACTGACACAAAGTAAGATAGCTTTAACATTATCACATGATCTTTATGCTTATCTCATGATAAGAACCAGGTTAGATTATGCTAATTACGTATACTTATAACCTGCTTGTTCTTATCATATGCTGATCACGCCGATTATATGATTATCATGCTTATGGATAATGTGCTAGTTTGATAAATTTGACTTTCACCAAATGGTAAGAGCTTGTTGATTCCCTTGAGCAATATCACCGATTTTTATGAAAAACATTAATTAAGGCTTTAGGATATGGGGAGATACTGTGAAATTCGAGTTGAAATATTGATGCCTTCCGCATTCAACTAGAACAATATATGGGTCGTGCAATCAACTAGTGTGGGTTATATAAGGGTCGTGTACCCAATTAGTGTGGGTTACGTATATACGCTGTGAGCATTGATCCAAATCTGGCCGATCTGCGATGAAACAGCCACATCGGAAAGGTTTTTGAGTAGGCCAAACCGCATTTTTTCCGCGATATGGAACGCGATTTTCGCATTAGAACTTTTCCATATCGCGAATGAAAGTGCATTTTGAATCCTTGGCTGCAATTTGCCATGAAACATGAGCTAAAAGTCATCCAAAAAGATATTATAATAATCTCACTTCATTTCATCAAATATTTTTTAAGATAAAATCACATGAAATATTTTCTTTAGTCTTAATTAACATTATATGATTTGATCGATTATCACAAAGATACAATATGCTTGTTTGATTGATATTATTTGATTTGAGAATATCTTTGATTGATTAATCCTAATAATCCTAAAGTTATTATGTGGAGTATTTGATTCATCTTAACTCATATCTTAACGAATGATGTGCAATCCTCTAAGATTCTTTCTTAAAGCGTTAAAATTTTAGTTTGAATATGAATTCTGATCAATTAATATCAAGGACTATTTTAGGAAGATTTCTCACATGTGACAAATATTTTACTGAGAGATTCTCGAAGATATTCCTGATGTGAATTGACTGCCATTTCTATGACCAATTAATCACAATTGGATCAACTTTAAGGCATTGAAATTGAACCTTAAGTTTGCCCTGTTTGCAAGATTTGTTCAAAATGGCTATGTGATCCTCTAATGCATACAAATAGAAGCAAATGCAAAAGCTATACAATGCATCAAAGCAATTAAGAACATACTTGAGCTTAAACTTGGGATTGATCATACTCGTGTTCTTATTCACTACAAGTTGTATTGGCTAGGGACTTTGGAGTTGACCTCGAGCTTAAATCGAGAGTTTGATTAAGAGTTGGGATCTCGAGAGTAACAAGGCTCTAAGAACTTACAACTAGTCCAACCTAATAAGAGAGTGGTTAATCCTTAGTTTGCAAAGGCGCAGATAGGTGAGAGGCGCACGGCCGATCGCCTCGCCCATACCCAAGCACAGCGTATTCTCGAAGCCGTCTCTCGAACCCACCAGAGGCGAGCGCTTCAAGGCACCTCGAGGCGAGAAGCAAGGCGTGCGAGGCGAGCGCCCAGTCACGACCCCTTAATTCGAAACCCTAAAGGGCTGCTTCAGTGCCTCCAACTTGCTCGCTTGCTTCAGTGCCTCCATCGACTCCGTCCTGCTACTTCAGTGCTTCTGTCAACTCTCTCTGTCCATCTTCTACAAGGTATACTTCCCTTCTCCTTTGCTTTCTCTTCTTCTTCTTCTTCTTCCTTGCTTCAGTTATTCGGTCGACTCTGTTCTTCGCTTTTTTTCCTTCTTCTTCAGTCGACTGCTTTCATCTTCTTCTCTCATCTTCTTCAACGGCTTTGTCTGTCCATCTTCTACAGTTTTCTTCTTCTCTTTAACCCTTCTTTTCTTTCGTCTTCTAATGGCAGCTCTGCTTTCTTCTTCGGGCCCTGCTGGTTTTTTTTCTTTTCGTGATTGTGAGTGTGACTGATTCTTTGTGTGACAGTGAGTGTGTGACTAAGTGTATGTATTTTTCTTTTCCGGTTTTTTTTCCGTTTGTACTTTTTTTTATTCAAAGAATGTAATTAGTTAATTATAATCTCTGATTTATTTATTTGTTGATATTGATTGTTAATTTGCTATTGAATTAGTGTTAGTTTGGGACTTTGACGTATTGGCGATACTTTTACTCCATTATCATATTCTCATCCTAAATTAACTTATTGTCATGCTAAATTAACGCATCGTGGACTATTTGCAATACCTAGTACTTACATTGATGTACAATTGTTTCTTTGATGCCATTATTTTACTCCATTATCAAAAATAGGTGATGAAGATCGTTTTCAAACCTTTTTTGGCTAAAAAAAGCTCGCCTCCTTGAGAGGCACGCCTTCGCCTCGCGCCTCGTGCGTTGGGATCCTCTGCGCCTCAATGCGCCTCGTGCTTTTTCAAACTACGGGTTAATCCTAGAGTTGAGTACTCCACGAGGGGATTAAGGCCCAACTTCCTTAACAAAGTCTATATCTCTCTTTGGCAGTCAACCAGGGGAGAGGGGGAGACATAGAAGAGAGAAACAACAGGCAGCAATTTTGAACGACAGAGTCACAAGTATCATTGAACGACAGGTCATGTTCACAGATGAGAAACTAAAGCATATTTGGGGCAATGAAGAGATACCGATGGGCCAGCCAATAAAGAAGTCCCAGAATCAGCTATTGCAGAACAACCACCAGCACAAAAGCCTGAAATGTAATCAAAATGGCATTTAGTGAACAACATACTCAAATAAATGCATCAAAAAAAAACTGCAAGTGCAATTTACCAGTTGTCTCGCCATCAACCAGAACATCATCCATGTCAAACTGCCATGTAAACAGTTAAAATTTTTATCAGTCAGAAGACAAATTGAGGTTTGAAACATTAGTGATTGTTGCACTAACAAAGAACAAGATGAGCAACCTGCCAATAACCTTTCTGAGACACAGGAACCCATATGTGTTCCCCCTTGTAATGTGCGGGATCTACCCCACCAAAAACAATTTCACCGCCTTCGTCATCATCAGCATTTCGATTTAGCCAAAAGGAAAACACAGGCTCTTTTACAAGCCCCTGGTTGACCATATTGTACCTAGGGGGTTGCACCACAATTTATTAATGGAATAACCCTATAAAGGTTGTCATTCAGAATCTTGAAGAAGTTACAATTTGAGTATAATATGAGCTAAATGATCCAAGTCAGCAGTTCAACAAGGGGAGGGGGGAAAGAATGAAATCTGAGACCGAAGGTCATGAATGCAAAACAATAATTGGCATACCATACTGGAACAGCATTTCCAACTGAGATTTCCTGAAATCCAAGCCCAAGTATACCATCAAATTTAGCAACCAAAAATGTAAGGCTAGGCTCCCTTGTTGCTTCAATAAAGTCCTGGTTAACAAATGCTGTCCGTAAGATAAAAATTATGAAAAGCAGAACACAATTGCGCACTCAAGATCCTTGTTTAACTAAGACACCTGATCTTCAACGACGAGCTCTCCAAGTGTAACATGATCTCGACTGAAAAATCCTGAAATGGCTCCAGTACCATAATGAATTGCAGCAGATTTCCCTGCATTATGTGAAACATAGCCGACCATGTGTAAGTGGCCAAGAGTAATATCATTAGACTGAATAAAAATCACTGTTGCAGTACCAATGCAACCACTATGAGCTCACAACATATGAAAGCTACTTGATTAACAAAGAATCTGGTGTATAAGTAGAGCAGTGGGTCCCCCTTTAGCTGCACGGTTCAATTTCAAGACTTGCACACTTCGCAAGGTTTAAATCCACTCCATTTTATATTTGTCATCCACTTTCCCCTAGATGGAGACAAATATCTAAGAAGAACGTATTCAAACAATCACATCAGAAAAAAAGGGGCATGTTTTGTATTCTCTTTGAATTGCAGCTATCAGATAAAGGTACAAAATGAGACAAGAAAAATGAAGAAGAAACCCCAAAGATATTTATTTCAGTTCAAAATCCAGAAAACAAGACTCCCAAGAGTCCAAGCCCCCAAGGAGAAACATTCTTCATAATGATTACCATAATCAGCTGGATATGATGAAAGATATTCCCCAACAAGTACAATAACCAGCAAAAAGATCACTTGCAAAAGAAATGTCAAAGAGTGTCCTGGTATCCAATGGTGTGAGGGTACACATGGCAGCATAGAGGTTTGTCGTTACATTTCTGGCCTACATAAATATACACTCGGTGGCACATGGCATTCAAACAATCACATCAGAAAAAAAGGGGGCATGTTTTGTATTCTCTTTGAATTGCAGCTATCAGATAAAGGTACAAAATGGACAAGAAAAATGAAGAAGAAACCCCAAAGATATTTATTTCAGTTCAAAATCCAGAAAATAAGACTCCCAAGAGTCCAAGCCTCCAAGGAGAAACATTCTTCATAATGATTACCATAATCAGCTGGACATGATGAAAGAGTATCCCCAACAAGTACAATAACCAGCAAAAAGATCACTTGCAAAAGAAATGTCAAAGAGTGTCCTGGTATCCAATGGTGTAAGGGTACACATGGCAGCATAGAGGTTTGTCGTTACATTTATGGCCTACATAAATATACACTCAGTGGCACATGGCATTCACCCACCTTGACAAAGTCTGTATGCATCTCTCTTTGGCAGTCAGCCACTAGACAGTTCCGTAACAGTATAGGTAGAGATCATCGTCTTTGGCCCCTGCTTTCCTGCTTCTAACTTTCACTTCCTAGACCTCTTATCGGATAACAGTGTTTTAATATTGTATATTCACCTGTTATCAGTTTTCTTAACCTAAGGTCCCAATTCAACACCTGCTAAAGCATATTTGAAACATACAACAGTGGAATTATCCTCAAAAAGGCGTGCACTTCAAGAACAAGTGCAATGTTATCTAAAGACATTGACTTTTTAAGGTAACATGAATACAATATATATTATTAGCAACAAAAGATAGAAAATGGAACAAAGACAAACCATTCTTAGTATAAGAAGTTGATCTCCTGGCATTGTACTTGGAGTGGAGAAGGCAAGCAATCTGCATCAGGATGCACAAGCAATATATCAACAGTCAAACATTATATGATGAGAAATTCAACACTTTAATCAAAGAGAAGAACCTCTAGTACTCACAGAGAAATGACACTTAGAAGACGGGACCCAGAGATTAGAACTTCCGGTGTCAAATATCACAGTAAATTTTTGTGGAGGAGTACCAATTGCAACCTCGCCAAAGTACTGAGCATCCAAGTAGTTCTTCAGTGAGATGATATCTGCGTCATCATAGCCACCCAGGCTGTTCCCAAGTCCATATCTGCCCAGAAACTTCTTAACTGATTCTTCACTGCTAGAGCTGTACTGCTTGGTGAGCCGGCTGACCTGATCAAACTTTTTCTTTTTCAAACCAACTCTGACTAGCTTCTCATTCGATGTAGCAAATCCCAATGGAGAAAAAAGAAGCAAAAGAAGAAGGGATGAAAGCATGGTCCTCAATACAGTACCCATCCTGTGAATCACAAAGCACCAATATCCAAAATGACTGAATCAGCATCACTCTTCAGCCAAAAATTACAAACAAGAACCAAAGCCCATCAGCCCTAATGTTAACAATCAGCTCCATATTAGGTTAAAATTTCCTAAAACAACAGACATAGGATTCAAGCTTTAACGTGACTATTGAAGTAGCTGAGAACAACAATCAACGCAAAAGGGAAAGAAACTGAAATAAAGTTCAGAGATCATCCATCAATCAAGAGTAGAAACGTCACTTGTTAAGTAGCAAAACACCAACAGAATCAATCAACAAAAGTATGAAGGCAGCAAAGAATCGAACATAAAGGACGAAATTAGTGAAATATACACTGATAGTAAGAGAGATTCCAGCAGCTGATGGATCGAAGGAGGCTGGGATTGCGAAGAGTGGAGAGAAGAGATTGAAGGGGAAAGAGAGAGACAAGGAAGAATATGCTGCTTCCGTGATGTCAACACTGGAATTGCTTAGTATGTATGTATACTCGATAGTAGGAATGGTTGAATTTTGAAGGCGTTACGTGTGTTGATGATCAGCGTGCACGGTTGCCGTTGGCTTTATATTCACTACATTTTTGATTTTTTATTCTTACATGTTACATGAATTATGGATATATATAATCAGTGCCACACATGCAGCAAGTCATAGCTCAGTTGGTTAGAGCACTCGTTTAATAAATGGAAGGTCTTAAGTTCGACTCTCAACGAAAGTATAACACTTCAATTGTGCACTGTCTCTCTCCTATTTCCCCGGTCTTCAACTTTTTAGCTCACAATCTTCACTCTCTCCAATGCAAGGCTCACCACTTTGGCTTACCAAATAAAATAATATCTATGAACCCCACACGAAATCATATTTAATTAGTTTTGTTTTTATGTTTTGTTTTGTTATTTAGCTTTATTATTTATATGCGAAATAAATTGCACGTAATAATTTCGAAACTGAATTATTTAAAGACGCATTTTTTTTTAAAAAAAAAGAGTCTTAAATTAAAAAATATTAGACATGCTTGAATGTAACAATTTAAAAAATACTTTTGTTTTGTTTTGTTATTTAGCTTTATTATTTATGTGGAAAATAATTTGCACATAATAATTTAATAATACAATTATTTAAAGATGCATAATATTTTATTTTTAAAAAAAATAGTATGTATATAAAAAAAAAAGTTACACGTGCTTGAATGCACCAAGCCAAAAATATTTTTTGTTTTGTTTTCTTATGTAGGTGTATTATTTATGTGGAAAATAATTGCACATAATAAGTTAAAAACAAAGGATTATTAATTAAAAAAAATTAGACATGGTGGAATGTAAAAATTACAATAGGCCAATGATTAAAACCTCTTCGCCGCGAGCCCGAATTTCGCTTCCATATCTCCTCAATCAAGTCCGCTTGGAGAGCTGCATGTGTGTCAGAGTTGCGAACTTGGCATGACCGTTGAAAGTACGTATCATAGCATGGATGGTGGGCGTGGTTAACAATCGGCTCCAGGATAGTTCCGTCCACAACATCGTAGTCAAATGCAAGCCCGTAGTTGTCCCGTGCGTCCTCAACAATCATGTTATAGAGTATCACACATGCTCTCATAATAATACCAATTTCTCTTTGATCCATCAGGCGAGCGGAGCCTCGTACAATGACAAATCGAGCTTGTAACACACCGAATGCTCGTTCAACGTCCTTCTTAACCAACTCCTGACGTTCTGCGAAGAGTTTATTCTTCGGCCCTTGGGGAAGAGGGATAGCCTTAGCAAATGTCACCCACTTCGGACAAATTCTATCTAAAAGATAATATTCTATATTGTACTGATACTCATTGACGACATACTCACATTTTGGAGCCCGATCAGCATACAACTCTTGAAAAACCGACGAGCGGTCGAGGACATTTATATCATTGAGACTTCCAAGTAACCCGAAGAATGCGTGTCATATCCAAAGGTCGTATGATGCAACGACCTCAAGAATAATAGTTGGCACCTTATAAATTTGCTTTTGAAATGATGCCTTCCAAGCTATCGGACAATTCTTCCATTCCCAGCGCATGCAATCTATGCTTCCCAGCATACCGGGAAAGTAACAGGCTTCAGCAACCTATAGTAAGCGATCAATATCAGCTTGATTGGGTTTTCTCAAATACTTTTCCCCGAAAACCTCAATGATTCCTAAGGCGAACTTCTTCATGCATTCCATTGCGGTGCTCGCACCAATCTTCAAGTACTCATCAACGCAGTCGGTCGCTACACCATAGGCAAGCATTCGCATGGCTGCGGTACACTTGATTAATGGTGTCAACTCACGTTTTCCAACCGCATCGTATCTAACTTGGAAGTAGTCTGAATGATGGCCAAGTGCTTCCACAATGCAGAGAAATAAGTGCCTCCGCATTCGAAATCTGCAACGAAAATGATGATCATTGTACAGTGAATCTTCGGCGAAGTAATTTTTATATAAGCGGTTGTGCGCAGCTTCTCTATCCCTCTTAATAAATCTCTTCTTTACCGGAGGCCTAGATGCCGAAAGCGTCAACTCTCTTGCTGGTTCAATAAGTTGGAAAAGGGCGGCCATATCCTATTGAAGTTGTTGCTGATGTTGGAGAAAAGCACCCATTACCATGATATCAGTATCTGATGAAGATGAGCAGGATGACGAGGATGAATCTTCCTCACCAGGTAACTTCTCAACATTGAAAATTATCCATTTCAAATATCCTGTGCAAGATTATATACAAAAGTGTTAAAGTATAGAAGAATAATAATTTGATTAAACAACAAAGACATACCAATTTCATAAATTAATATCATAAGACGATTACACCAAATCATATCTAATACAATACATAGTAAAATAAAGTTACATACTGTAATCTTCGAACTTCATTTGAGCAACATTGTTCTTATAATCTATGTAATGATGGAGGAGGAGAGACATATTACTGAGATGATGATGATTATCGTGATCTTCTTCTCATGATATGTGCTCTTCTTTCCTCATAATACGCTGCTTGTTCAGGACTCAACATTTAGGTATCCATCATCATTATTCTATCCTCTTGGACCCTCAGCTTTTCTTCCCTCATCATCATCTTCTGTGCCTTTTCTTGTCTTGCTAGTGTGATATATTCTTTGAACATTTCATTCATATCACTACTGTTATTGCTCAAGTCCTACAACTTAGTTGTGACTAAATCAACAACAGTGGTATTTGCCTTTTGGTTTAGCCTTCTCTTCGCCACTTGTCTCCCCTCGGGTCTTTCACTCCCACCGGCACCTTTCTCTCATGCCTCTTCGGTGTCGAGATGTAACTTTTTAGAGGATCCTGACCCTGACTTTGATGGGTCACATATAACCCTCCATTTTGGTTGGTCTCTGAGCAGCTCATACCAGTGCTCGAGGTCGAACTTCTTCCCCGTACGTTCTTTGTACAACTTATGTGCTGCCTCTAGAATTATAACTTCGTTCCATCCACTTTGGTTGATACGCTCAACCTCTAACGCAATACCCGCCCATTTACTGACGAGCGGGGAGCATCGACCCCATCGGCCATTGAGCGTCTTCCAAAAGCGAGGCGAGACTCCTTGTGGACGATGGTCATTGAAATTGGAGGTCACCCTGGCCCAGAAGCCAGACTTCTTCTGATCATTCCCGACAACGGCGTCCGTGCCTATGTTAATCCAAGCACGTATTAGCCGTTGATCCTCTTCAACTGTCCACTTCTTTGCATCAATACTTGTACTTCCTCCACATCCTCTTCAGTACTCCGGTCAATATCGGTCTCAGAAATTCCTAACCCGACTATTGCCCTGGTTGGAGTAGATGAAGGTGTAGAGTTGCTCCCTATAGACAAGTAATTCAGGGTGGTATGTGGTGAAGGATAGTAGGGAGGGTAATATGGGTACTCACTGTGATGCACATGGGGATTATTATGTGGTGGGGGTAATAAGGTGGAGGATAATTACAGGAGTTTTGACCTGAGCTGCCACTTGGATTCCTGAAATGGAGTTGTGGTGGGTAATATGGTTGGTATATGTGTTGGTTGTAGTTAGGCAGTGGGTATGAGGGGTAAGACATGTGGGGATTACTTGGAGTAATAGGAGTGGTACTATTCATCCCAACTTGACGTGAATCGTCTCCCTCAAGTAAACTAGTAAATGATGGGGGAATGCTAGGATCCATAATCCAGATAAAATTACGACCTACAAGCATATTAATCATATTAATTAAAATATTAACATCTGTTATACATCTAACATAAAAACCTAATAAATTTTAACTAACATGTCAAATACATAAGTTTCCTATAATTACCAAAGAATTCATCATACCATTCCAATTCAATTATTTCCCTTCATTTTTTTTTTCCAAATTTGCAACACATTTTAAATTAGTAAAT
>JAKOGI010001539.1:180000-205000 GCA_029747015.1 Carnegiea gigantea
TATATATTTTTAGTGATACTACTAATATACAAAATTTATAAATATCTTATAAACACAACATTTATATAAACATAAAAACATAATATAACGACGTAAATTATATTTGAGTTTCAACATGAAATATATATTATTATAGATGACCATACATTTATTAATATTTACAATTATTCACTTAAAATAGGAATTTATTTGAAGAGTTGTATTCAATTTTGTCAAAAAAGTTTTTTTTTGTTATACTTTGCTTATTCGATCAAACTAATGTTCATATAAAAAATCTTGGACGAAATTTTATTCACCAAATTTATGGGGATTAATATATTTTATTGTTGTGCAATTAACTTAATTAGTTGTTTATTTTTAATAAGTATATTATTTTGATATTATTATTTTTCATCCAAAACGTTCATTGTTGACAAATTATACTATACAACTCTTCAACAATTCAACAACTCCTTACATCCATCCTTACAGCTCCTTACAACTTCTTACATCTTCTTACATCTTCTTACAACTTTTTACATCTCCTTACAGCTCTTTACAGCTTCTTACAGCTCTTTACAGCTTCTTACAGCTTCTTACATCTCCTTATATCTATCTATCTATCTAAAACGTGAAATAGAACATGCCCTTAATGCAATATAAGATGCTACCTGAGATTTATCATAAAAAGAAAATGCTATATAGGATGGATGTAAATTTAATACAATATTAATTCTATTTAAGAAGATAACTTCTCATATACCTTCCTATTATTTAAGAATAAAATTTAATCATAAAATATGTATGATTTAATGATGCAAATGCAACAAAAAATGCGAGCTAGATATTAATTAAGAATAAAAAAGTATGTTATTAGTAGAAAAAATAAGGAAGACTCACTTTACTTTTGTATAAACAAAATAATATAATCCATTAATTCACTGTTTGCTTTTGTATAAAAAAATCTATTCTCATAATAATATATTAAAATTTTTTTAACTCACACCCTTACATCGTAAGGGTATAAACCTAGTTATTATTAATGTTACTGCTAGTATTAACTAGTTGCAACGATGGAGTAGTTCAAGCCTGTCCTCTAGGGGGGAAAGGGGTTAGGAAGATAGTAGGGTTAGATAAGTTGCCGTTTGCATCTTGAAATATTGAGTCCCTTACCAGTAATTCTATAGAATTAGTTAAGACTTTATGCAGATGTAAGGTCGACATAGCTTTTATCTAAGAGACTAACTGGGTAGAAGCCAAAGCTCAAAAAATTGATGGGTATAAGTTGTGGCATTCTAGGCGGACTAGAACTAGAAATGGAGTTGGTATTGTGGTCAAAAAGGAGTTGGTCGATCAAGTTGTAGAGGTGAAGCATGAGCGTGATCACATCATGTTAATTAAGTTAGTGGTGGGGGTAGAAATCATCAACATGGTATGTGCCTAAAAAAAGGGAAAGCCCGGTGCACAAATATCCTGCGTTTACGTAGGATCTGGGGAAGGGCCCCACGCCAAGGTGTGAAATTTAGGCAGTCTAACCTGACTTTGTTAGTGGTGATTCCAAGGCTCGAACCCGTGACTTTTTGGTCTCATAGAGACAACCTTACCGTTGCTCTAAGACTCCCCTTCTGAACGTGGTATGTGCCTATGCACCACAAACAGGGCTGATGGATGAAATTCAGAGGGAATTTTGGGAGGGGTTAGAAGAAGTAATGCAAAGTATACCTTAAAGTGAGGGACTCTTCTTGGGTGGTGATTTTAATGAACATGTCGGAACTAAGGCAGATGGGTATGAAAGGACGAATGGAGATTTCGAATATGAGGAAAGAAATAGAGGAGGGGTGTCAATTTTGGACTTCACCGTTGCCTATAATTTGACGATTGCTAACACCCTTTTTAAGAAAAAGGGGGATCACTTGGTGACCTTTAGGAGTGGCCTTACTAAGACTCAAATAGACTACTTTCTAATTAAGGCGAATAGTAGGATGTTGTGTAAAGATTCGAAGGTGATTCACAATTAATATTTGGGGACTCAACATAGACTAGTGGTAATGGATGTGGTGATTAAGAAGTCGAAGAGGAGGAAGACGTGTCAGAGATCCTAGAAATAGATGGTGGAATCTTATTACAGAGAATGCTGCTATATTATCGGAGAAGATTAAAGTAGATGGGAGTTTGAAGCAAGTCGAGGATGCAGATGCAATCATGCAACATGGGAAATAATGGTTGAGTACATTCGAAGGCCAGCTAAGGAGGTCCTAGGATTCTCTAGAGGGGGTGGAGGTAGGATAAAAAGAGCTTGGTGGATGGAATGAAGAGGTGAAAGAGAGAGTTAAGGAAAAACAAGATGCATACAACACCCTAATCCGTAGCAGCTCGATCGGAGAAAGAGAAGTTAATTTTGTTAGGTGCTAGGAGGCTAGAAAGATAGCAAAGTAAGTTGTCACTTTAGCAAAGAACAATGCATATGGAAGGTTACATCAGAAGTTGGAGACTGAGGAAGGGGAGAAGGATGTCTTCAAGTTAGTTAGGCCGAGGGGGGAAAAAATCAAAAGACTTGGGTTCTGTAAGGTGCATCAAAGGGGATGACGGTAAGATTTTAGTATAGGATGCTAACATAAGGGAGAAATGGCAAAGTTACTTCTCTAATCTCTTTAGTGGCGAGCTAAGTGAGTACTCATGGAGAAATGAGAAGGGTGATCAGAAGGGGCAGCAGGACTATACGTTTTGCAGTTGTATTAGTAAAAAGGAGGTTAAAGACGCATTAAGATAGATGAAGAATGGACAGGCGATGGGCCCAGACCGTCTCCCTATGGAAATATGTAAGTGTTTGGTGAAGAGGGGGTAGAGTGGTTAGCAGAGTTTTTTAATGTCATTTTTAGGGGCGAAAATGCCCTGCGAATAGAGATCCAGTATAATCATCCCGCTTTACAAGAACGAAGGTAGTATTCAAGATTACAATAATTATAGAGGGATTAAATTGCTTAGTCACACTATGAAGTTATGGGAAAGGGTGCTTGAGAGAAGGCTAATGAAGGATATTTCAATTTTGGATAACCAGTTTGGATTTATGCTGGGTATATCCACTACAGAAGCAATCCACCTCTTAAGAAGAGTCATGGTATTGTACAGGGATAGGAAAAAGAATCTCCACATGGTGTTTATAAATTTAGAGAAGGTGTATGATAGAGTGCCGCGTCAGGCGTTACGGGAGTGTTTGGAGAAGAAAGAGGTATCAGAGACGTATATCCGAACTATCAAGGATATGTACAATGAAGTAAAAACTAGTGTAAGGACCTCAGGAGGAGACACAGAGGACTTTTCTGTTAACATTGGGTTACATCAAGGGTCATCTTTAAGCCCATTCCTTTTCACTGTTCTTATGAATGTACTTAAAAAAGAGATTCAGGACGAAGTACCTTGGTATATGCTGTTCGTAGATGATATTGTTATTATCGATGAGATTGGGAATGACCTTAATAGGAAGTTAAAGCAGTGGAGACTTACCTTAGAATCTAGGGGTTTTAGATTTAGCAGGTTGAAAACTGAATACTTATGATGTGGGTTCAGTGGTGAGGAAACAAGTATTGGGAAGCAGTCACCATGGGTGGTGTAGCAATACCAATAGCCGAGAAGTTTAGGTGTTTGGACTCGATTATTAAGCAGAAAAGAAATATTGACGAAGATACTAACCATCGTATTAGAGTGAGTTGGCAAAATTGGAGGAATGCGTCTAAAGTACTGTGCGAGAAGAAAATTCCTGTAGGATTGAAATGGAAAGTTTATTGTATAGTAGTTAGATCAGCTTTGCTATATGGTTCAGAGTGCTGGCCAATCAAAAAGCCTCAAGTATAGAGGTTGATGGTAGTAGAGATGAGGATGATTAAATGAATGTGTGGGCATACGAAATTATAGAATTAGGAATGAAGTGATTAGAGAGAAGGTAGGAGTTGTACCTGATAAGCTCGTAAGCACACGGTAGCGCTGTAGTAAATCAAAGTCTATCGCACAGAGACTAGGTTAATCTCTTAGGCTATATTTCCTCAAGATATGCTAGGCGAATCCAAATTTGAGAATGAAATTTAACTAATCTACTATCTTATCTAATGGACAATTAATCAAGGAATTTAATTAAACTAAGCAATTTCCTAACTCAGGGATTAATCAAGCGCCTTCTCTTTAGATGGGTAAATTCAAAATTGATAATTGATTTATCAAACCCCTATTTGAAGGTGGAATGAAATCCTTAAACCTAATCAGCGACCATTTCTCAAGGGTTTTTGATTAATTTAAGATCATTAAGACATGATTATCAAATTTAGAGGTTTCTTAAATGGTGAGTCTTTTCTCAAGATCTCACTCAAGTTGAATTTTAGTTTTCCAACATCCAGTATCACCTTTCAGTTTTTCACCATATGTCTAAACAAGCAAGAAATTGATCAAGTTGTCTACTTATAAATCAACATCTAAGATTCAATAGAATAAACCCAACAAATCCAAAGTGCTTTTAAATCAAAACAAGAATTAATTCAGTCACAACAACCCAACTCAATTTCAGGATTAACAATCAAAAATTAACATAAACATCATCAATAATCTAAAAGCATAAAAATATAAAGAGAAAAGAGAAGAGAACGGATAGGAATTGCTCAGCCAATGCGTGCTTGAACTGTCATTTCAAACTCGATCCGGAATCCTTGTAATCTTCACCTTCAGCTTGCTCTTCCACTAATCTAATCTAAATCCTAACTAGATGGTGGATTATGGAGAGTAGAATGGGGATTGCATGATGAGATGATGCCTTTGTTGCTGTAAAAATGGCCCTATTTACAGAAAAACACAATCAACCTTAGCCGCATGATGAGGGAAAATGAACAGGCTAGCAGTTATGCCTCCATGACGGACAGTGGCATCTACCACGGGTAGACCGTGGTGCTGGCTGGAACTGGAATTTTTCTGTTCTTCTTCCTCGATAGGCATAACAACTCAGGGGCAACTGTGGGGAATCAAAATACGTCCAATGAAGGTCAAATGTTGAGTCAAAATGGCCTAAAATTCTGCAAAACATATCAAACAATCATACCCAAGTATAAAACGGGAAAAAGAGTATAAACTATAACATAAAGCACATAATTTTTCCTAAAAATGGAGGAAAATGACCCTAAAATAATATATACGTTAAGCACTTATCAAACACCCCATGCTTAAACTGTTGCTTGTCCTCAAGCACACATTAGATAAAACTGATAAGAAGAGATGCATATATGACTCAAAAACATAACCACCTCCTTAAAGTAGGCAAGTTATAACATATCATAAGCAAGAATGCCAATCAACAGCAACCCCAAATAGTGTGTAAAACATTTCAGAATTTGGAGAAGGAGAAGGTTTTCGAAAAAGTACGAGACCACAAGCTCGATATCAAACTTGATCAGCCCAAAAGAATCACAAAGCACATTATGCAAGCACATGGAATTGAATCGAGCCAAATGGACTGGTAAAACCTCGCATTTGGGAAATGTTGAACACTCCCACTCATATGTTTAAAATATAATATAGGTTCACTCAAAACTCATTCCAAAGATGCAATTTATCATAGGCTTGCAAAGACTCTCAAATTCTCTACCACTAAAAATGCAACATACACAAGACAATCAAGATGACTTTATTTGGGTTGTAATGTGGGCTAGAAGGGTTAAGGAAAAAGAGTGGACAAATGTATTTGGGACAATGTATAGCTACTTAGCCAAGTGTCTAGGGAGCAACCAACAAAACACCCAAAAAAAAAAAAAAAATGAAGTTCACCAACACTCCAAACCTCAAAGTACAATGAACATATTCCAAGAAATTAAGTAGGAAATAAGTTGACAAAGAAGGAACACAAGCTTTGTACATGCCCAATGCCAATCAACTTGTTTAATTTCTTTTTGCTCTTTTTTTATTTTTTTTCCCTATCCTCCCCCTTTTTTGCTTCTTTCTTCCATTATTTTTTTTTCAGCATAACTTTATCTTCCTTTTTTTTCTTTTTTTCTTTTTTGGTGAAATGAAACAAAAATTACAATTATTGAAAGGCATAGGACCACCAACTATCAACTCACAATGAAATATATTTACACAACCTAAACAAGAGGGAACCAACACCAAATGCTCAATATCATCATTCCCTCAACAAACCAATCATGTCAAGGCCACCTTAAGCTTAATAACTTCCAAAACCACCCATTATAGATGAAGTGATTCTCCATGGGCTTGGCTTAAAGGTAAGAATATGTGTTTGGTCAAGGGCTAATATGAAGGGATCACAACAAGAAAAGGATTTAAGCTCCAAGGGGCTAGCAAAGGGGAATAAACATGTAATACAAGGGTGGGCTATTTGGCTATGTGGCTAAAATGGCCAAAGAAAGAAATGCCTCTATTATCTCATTAATTATGCACATGCTAATGTAGCTTTGAACAAGAATCTAGGCAAGTTCTAGAGATGCAACATGAAAGAGTGACACACATGAAAGAAATATGAGACTAAATATAATGAGTTAGTCCAAATAAGGCTTACAATCTCACAGGATATCTACCAAAGTCTTATTAAGCTCATAAAATGACTCTCATGTATCAACATTAGTGCTAATGATTCCAAGGGATAAAATAGTTCTCAATCAAGAAAGGATCAAAACAAGAAATATTTATAAAACCTTCACAAATTTTACCGCCACAAGGGATTACACATCAAAAGTTATTCAAACTTATGAAAGCTATTTTGTCTAGCAAAAACATCATTGGAGGTTAACTTAAACCAATCGACACCATCCCTACACGCAATCCTATATGCAAACCTAAAATGCAACTAAATGCAAAACTCTAATGCAAACAAAAAGAAACCTAAAACTATATGCTCTAACGAGTATGCAAACTAATAACCCAACTAGAAAATATAGAAGGTACCCTTCCCTTATGCTTAAATAAAGCATTATTATTCAAAGTAAGGAAACTTAGAGAAGGGGAACAAAGGAAACAATCTCACCAGATTAGGTGCAGAGTGCACCTAAGCTATGCAGCCTCGTAATAACTGGGACACATGGTAGCATCAGCCACTCCATCACGATGTTAAGACTCGGCCCATTAAATCGGACATCATCAAGGCACGCAGAAACTTGTCAAACTCCTCAGCATAGAGTTACTAAGCATGGCAATAAGAGAGCATTAAAATAATCACAACAAAGAAAGTTAGTGCTCTCTTCAACAAAGCTAAAATCATAGAAAAATCAAAAAAGAAAGCAAAGAAAGTGTTCCACATGACTTTTCTAGGCTTGTCCACAAGGAATATGCAATACGGATCAAGGAAGGCAACATAACCACAAAAGTATCTTAGGGAAAGAAAATTATTAACATTTCCACCAAGCATATTAAACATTTTAACCTCATGGCCCAAGTCAACATTAGAATCATAAATCTTAGGATTATCAATGGGTGCATCAATGTAATACTTGGTGGAAATAGAGGGTTGCAAACACATAGGGAAAACATGGGAATGATCAAGGGGATTGGGAAAAGAATAATTAAAATAAAGGCTAAAAGACCCCTCATGCACACACTCATAGCGACAACCCTCTAAAGGAATGCTAACTAGATTATGCACCTTATCAAAAGTATCTTCTGACTCAAAACATATATTAGCAACATCAAACCTAGGAATAAACCTAAAAGGTTCACCTACCTTAAGCCTCATGCACTGAGCTAAAGAAAAGGATGAATCATGTAAGGTCAGGACAACATCAGTATTGTCTCAGGGTGATACAAAGTCAGGTTGAGCATAGCATGTATAATAAGGACACGAATTTATATCATGGTCAGAAGAATTACAAAAATCACACCAAAAAGGAGTATAATAAAATCTAGAATAGAATGCGTAAGCATCAGAGAATGAATATTTAGAAACATAACTAGCATTCTCAAACTCAAATGAATCCTAAGCAATCCACTAAAGTAAATACCATGCATCATCAACATTTTTAGCAAGAAAACCTCAATACTCTAAAAGAACTCGAATTTCACTATTCACACCTCATCCACAATATCTGAAATTTCTCATTTACCCACACAATAATTCATGCTCCAATTGGCAAAAATGAAAAATTGCCATTGTTTTTTTTTCCCCCATTTTTTTGGGTTAATTTTTAATTTTTTTTGATTTTTTCAAAGAAAAACAAAATGTTTAGTCAAACCTATCAGGAAAAATTCAATATTCAATGCTAGTCCCCGACAATAGTGCCAAAAACTTGATAGTCCCGCAAGTGCACGGTGGCGTTATAGCAAATCAAGGTCGATCCCACAGAGACTAGATTGATCTATTGGGCTATATTCCCTCAAGATATGCTAGGCAAATTCAAATTTAAGAATAAAATTTAACTAATCTACTATCTAATCTAATGGACAATCAATCAAGAAATTTAATCAAACTAAGTAGTTTTCCAACTCAAGAATCAATCAAGCGCCTTCTTTTTAGATAGGTAATTCCAAAACCGATAATCGATTTATCAAACCCCTCTTTCAAGGTGGAATAAAATTCTTAAATCTAATCAACTCTCACTTCTCAAGGATTTTTGATTAATCTAAGGTCATTAAGAACGCGATTATCAAAGTTAGAGGTTTCTTAAACAGCGAGTCTTTCTTAAAATCTAACTTACTTAAGTCGAATTTTAGTTTTCCAACATCTAGCGTCACCTTTTAGTTCTTCACCATATGTCTAAAATAAGTAAGAAATTAATCAAGTTTTTTACTCGCAAATCAACATCTAAGATTTAATAGAATAAACACAACAAATCCAAAGCACTTTTAGATCGAAGTAAGAATTCATTCAATCACAACAACCCAACTCAATTCCAAGATTAACAATCCAAAAAACTTAACATAAACATCATCAATAATCTAAAAGTATAAAATATAAAGAGAAACGAGAAGAGAAGAGAGAGGAATTGCTCAGCCAATGTGTGCTTGAACCATCATTGCAAACTTGATCCGGAATCCTTGCAATCTTCGCCTTCAACTTGCTCTTCCTCTAATATAATCTAAATCCTAACTAGATGGTGGATTATGGAGAGTGGAATGGGGATGGGATGATGAGATGATGCCTTTGTTGCTGCAAAAATGGCCTTATTTATAGAAAAACAAAATCAACCTTAGCCGCACAATGAGGGAAAATGAACAGGCTAGCAGTTATGCTCCACCACGGACCGTGGCATCCACCATGGGCCGACCGTGGTGCTGGCTGGAATCGAAATTTTTCTGTTCTTATTCCCTCCACAGGCATAGCAACATAGGGGCACCTGTGAAAACTCAAAATACATGCAATGAGCGGCAAATGCTGGGTCGAAATGGCCTAAATCCTGCAAAACACATAAAAAAATCATACCCAAGCATAAAATAGGAAAAAAGTATAAACTATAACGTAAAGCACATAATTTTTCCTAAAAATGGAGAAAAATGACGCCAGAATAATATATACGTTAAGCGCTTATCAGTACCTATAGAAGATAAGCTGAGAGAGATTAGACTAAGATGGTTTGGTTATTTTAAAAGAGGAGTGAGAATGCACTAGTAAGGAGGCGTGAGAAGATTGACCTCTCAAGGTGTAGAAGAGGTAGGGGACAACTAAAGAAAAATTGGCACGAGGTGATTAGAATTGATTTGAAGTCGGTAGATCTAAGGAGGACATGACCCATGATAGAGGCCTGTAGAGATTTAGGATTAAGGTTGCAGATTATAGGTAGCATACTTCTAGTTCTTCCTTTGGCTTTTGTTTACATAGTAATTGTTGTTTTGTTATACTGGCTATTATTCTTTCTTGGGTATGATGCATTCATGTAGGCTAGTAGATTGAACTTAGTAGGAGTGTTATTATTACACCTCTCATTGCTTGAATCGTACTCTCTTCATAACTGTGGTGCCCACCGTTATCGATCAAATTAGTAGTATGGTGGCACTTGCTGCTCTAGGTAAACAAATCTCTTATCCCACGGCCGCCATTCATGTTAATCTATGTTTTTTTTTAATAAGTAATTAGGCCCTGTGGTATTAAATGAATTTTAGATCATCAATTTTTCAATTTCTAAAGCACATTTCTAAAAACTTTTTATGTGAGTCTATTGAAAACGATCTCTCTACAAGCAGTAATGCATGTAGGGTAAGGCTGCCTATATCTGGATCTCCCCAAATCCCTCGAAAGCGGGACCCACATTGGGAGTTGTTGTTATTGTTGTATAATCAATATAATACAGTATTTATTTATTTATTTATCTATCTATTCTATGTTACATATAAAACCAAGATCTTCTTATGATGCATAGTTTTTGTTGTCCTATTTTTACTCCTTTTTAATAACAAATGGTAAGTGTTAGATTTACTCACACAAGGACACAAGATGGGGGGTGAATTGTGTCCTCCTATTTTTCTGTTCGTTTCAAAACACTCATAAGACCTGTTTAGAGACGTGTTTGCAGTGAGGCAGAAACGAAACTAATTGCGGAAATAATAAAGGAGACAGTATTTTTACGTGAAAAACCACCTCTAACCCAATTGAGGTGTAAAAACCACGACCTATCTCAGTAGGATTTCAGCAACACTTTCACTAACACGGGCCGAATTTGTTACACATGTAACTCACACGTGACAACGTCACACACGTAACTTAGTCTCCTCCGAGACCCTCGTTACAAACACGTAACTAGCCTCCACTTGAGAACTAGTCACACACCACGTCCAAAGTCTCCCAAGACTTAGACACACTCTAGACTTAACTGATGATAGAAAAGAATAGAAAAACACCTTACTTTTATGCTTCTAACCAAGCTGAATGTAAGGTACAATTACAAACCCCATTATGCCAGAAAGAACGACTCAATTTAGCACACTCCTTGAAGGTTTTTCACTCAGAGAATAAGCTCATAAGAAACTCGATATTTGTCTTGAAAAACCCGTTTTGAAGAGATGAGAAGCGAGTGCTTATATACCTATAAAACGCAAGGATTTGATTTCCATAATAACTCTGAAAATACTCAGTAGATAATAGGAATAAAATTTCTCAACAATATCTTTTTAGGAAATCATATCTTAAAAGATAAGATAAAATCTTTTGAAAAAATCTTTTTAGGAGACCAATATTATTTAGGAAAGTACTCTTCTTAAAACATAATACTATCATAAAATCGATCCTAAATATATTAGAAATTTTGGCAGTAGGAAAACTCTTGAAAATCTTTGAAAACCGATTTTTTTCACTCGCTGCCCTCAGAGCACTGCAGACCTGTTTGCTCAATTGTTCTGAGCAGTGTCCTGAGTCAGCTTAAATAATTCCTTCAAGGTGAGTGTTAAGTCAAGTTCTTATTTGGCATATTAACAAGAATCTAGACAAATATAACCAGTAATTAGCCCTAAGACTCTAAAGACTCTTGTGCTCTGCAGATGATGTAGACATATATCCACTTTGATGATTTTAGCTTCTTCGACCTGTTCTTCAGAGTGTTTGCAACTTCTGTCGCTTTCAACATACACTTTTATCACATAGCTTCAAACATGATTTTTCGAAATGATCTCCAGGATGTCTGCAGTTTGTCTTATCACATGATTCTAGCACTCAACTCAAGCCAAGCATAATTAGCACATTTGGACTATAATCATCAAAATCTTATATAAGATTGATTCAATAAATTCTCCCTTTTTGATGATGACAAGCCAAATGACCATCAAAGGTGAGACATAGCAGAGGACAAAAACATTAGTGCCAAACTTAGTTCAGGAAGCCAATTCACATAAGATAGAATAACAAGAATAGGAAGGCAGCTTAAAATAGGTAGACCAATCAAAGCATAGTCAGACTTATCTTCCCCCTTTTGACATCATTGAAAAGGTTGAGGGAACCATCTGCATAAATTCAGTAGGGATGCACCCACCACCACGGGTAATGAGGGAAATGACCGCGATACACTCAAGTGTATGGTACAGTAATGATATTGGCCATCCGAGTCACGCACAAACAGGTAACACATGCAACAGGCGAAGTTATAGCATAAATGGAGATCCTATCCAAAAACTGCCATAAACCGTTAGTAGGCACATACATAACCAAGTATTTGAAAAATAGTGTTGGAAACAGGAGAAGGAACAGGTTCAGGTAGAGGAAGGTGGAGGAGGAAATTTGGGCTGTGAGGGCAAGAAAGACACTCAGCAAATCCTCGTGATGCTTTGCATTAAGAGCTTTTTGCTTTGTAAGCGCTTACTTCACTTTAGCTATCTCCCCCTTCAAAGTGATCGAATCCCGCAACAGAGTGGTAATGTTAGGACCACTGGATCTGGAGGCATCACTGGGAACAAGGCCAAGAGGTGTTTGGAACCCCTGTTCTGAAGGTGCACTGCTATCTTTTGTAATCTTGAACCCACACCCAATCAATGTACGGTTGCCAATCTCATCACTAACATGAAGGCCTACTCTCTTCCGCAATAGAATCCCAAGCTTCTCAAACACGGATGTCAGCAAGAACCAATACCCCATGTTATGAACCTTGGTTGTGTTGACAATTCTCCCAATATGGCTAATCATGATTGTGGGCAAGTTAATTTGCTCACTCTTATCCAATAAATCAGTGTAGCACATAGCCATGGGATTAGCAAGGTTGCGTCCCTGACCTCAAGGAACAACATTTGTAATCACAAACCAAAACAACAACTGATGCAAGGCCATCATTTCCCCCTTTCTCACAGAGCGGGACACAGTCAGATGAGGCTTTGGCCAGTCTCTGAGTCAGCGCCGATAGCTGTTCTTCACCTAAGATGCTCTTGTCCTCTCTCACATACGCATCAAAACCTTTAGAGGACACCCCAAGTAACTCACCCAACTTCTTAGCATCAAACCGCACTTCATGACCATTAACGATACTTGGCACCACTCCATTGGTGACAACACAGTTTGCGTAGAACTCAGCTAAATCTGGGACCAAACACCCTTTCTTAGGATCTGTGAGCAATTCTAACCATTCCTGGGCTTCTAATGTCTCTACAAACACCCCAAGCCCCTGTTCCTGAAAGTATGACACCTTAACTACCTTCTCCCGAACCACAAATTTCTGGAGAAAATTCTCATATCTCTCAACAAGTGTCGTGTTCTTCCTCACTTTCTTTTTCTTGGTTCATTAGACTCTTTAAACAGTTCGGACACTTATTCTGGGACAACCCGTTCATCCTCATTACTATCTTCAGCATCCTCAACAATAAAATCATGACCCATACGTTCAAGATCAAAAACCCTGTGATTCCTTAACCAAGTTGGCTTCATTGCCCTTTAATCTAGACTCGGCCACAACCGGGTCATATACCACTAACTCCCAACCCGTAACTGGGCGTACTAAGGGTACTATATCAGGGTTCAAATCAACTGTCTTTAACTCTAAGCTTTTCAAGAACCCAAAAATGGAGGAATTAATGAAAAAGAAAGTGAGGGAGTATTTTCCATACCAATTGAGGACGTTTGTGGCAATGATGCCGATGATTCTTCCTCAAAATTCATCCAATTTCCTCCCCTTTTCCTTGATAATTGGTCCCGTAGTGATCCTGGGTGAGAAGCCTTGTGCTTAGAGGATTCTTGACCACCACGAGTTCTTTCCATTGTGAGGATTTGAGGTGATTTGGAGTTAGGATTTTGACGAGGTTTAAGGAAAGAGAGGGAAATCGGGTTCTTGGTGTGGAGAAAGAGAGATGGACGGATTTTGGAGAGAGAGAGTATTTTATATGCAGCACATCATTACACTAGTTATAGTATAAATTATAGGTTAGGTGTAATGAAAAAGGAAATTTCGGTTTTCAACATTCCTTTAATAATGCCACTTGGTCAGCACATGATACAAACAGTGGTCAGGTCTGTTCCTGGAGCCTGTTCTTATTGTTAACAGTTCGGTATCTCAGGACACTAAGGACAATATCATTAGACCTCAACAAGTGTCAGCATGTTACTTTCCACACATATGCCAGTAAAAGCACAAGAATTGAATGCATCCATTGGAACAATGTATTTGGCCTAACGACCCTTAACTAGTTAATCATTGGGGGTTAATTAAGCATGCTCAAGCTCTTTTAATCAACCCAATTCAAGCTTATTCCTTTTAAATTGATCTCTACTTAGTGCCTTGGTAAAAATATCAGCAATTTGTTTATTAGTGGCACAAAAATTCATTGAAATCAAGCCCTTTTTAACATTGTCTCTCAAAGAGCGATGACATATGTCAATAAGCTTAGTCCTTTTGTGTTGATACGGGTTTTTGGCAATGTTAATTGCACTTGTTTTGTCACAAAATATAGAAATACACCCAGTGTCAATACAAAAGTCCTTGAGTTGTTGTCGTATCCTCAACGATTGAGCACAACAAGAAGCAGCTGCCACATACTCTGCTTCTGCTGTGGACATGACAACAGAGTGTTGTTTCTTGGTTGCTCAAGAGATCAAACAGGGTCCAAGAAAATGATTCATACCTGAGGTGTTTTTTTTCCAACCAAAATTCAGCATAATCAGCACAGTAGGTGCAAATAATCGATCCCTTCTTCTTGATTATAGCCCTGAACCACCAGCCTGACCTTGTTCCAAGTGGTTGTTCCGAACTCATCCAACTTGTTTTTGAACACCCACTTGGTTCCAATAATTATTCTGTCCTCAGGCTGTGGTTCAAGGTGCCAGACCTTGTTCCTTTCAAACTGATGAAGCTCTTCTTGCATGGCTATAACCCAGTTAGAATCTGCAAGAGCTTCATGAATATTTTTTAGCTCAACGTTAGACAAAAAGGCATAGAAAGTACAAAATTTTTTGAGTTTAGATCTGGTTTGTACCCCAGTGTTGATACCAGATATAATCTGGTCAAGGGATGCGAACTCTGGTCATTTTTCAATCTCTCCTGAACACTTGATGGAACAGATCTTGGATCTGTTTTGGTGCCTGTTCACACAACTGTTCGAAAAGGTCAGGTTGAGTGGGTCAGTTCTGTCCTAAATCAGGTTCAGCAACGCTTCCCCCTGACTGGTTTGCTCCCTGCCCACCTTTCATATTTCCAGATCCAGGACTTGTTTCACCTTTAGGAGACTTACCATTATCCACCATAGAGTTTTGAGTGAGTGAGAGGTCTTTTCTTACAAGACCATTTTTAAACTCTTCATCCTGTATATCATGCTCAATCAAGGGGTTAGTTTCATAAACGATACATGCACATTGTTGTGTTACTTCCCCCTCAACACAATACCTTAGTAATGATATTGGTAATCAAGTATTGATCAAAAGAAAACCCAACGTAATTACCTCTAGCACACAATTAAGACGCACTTAGCAAATTATGTTGTAAATCATCAACCAAGTACACATTACTAATAGAGTGAGAGAGTGATTTACCTATCTTACCTACATCGACAATTGTCCCAGATTTGCCGTTTCCAAATGCCACTCTCCCTCCATCAAAGGCTGTAAGTGAGAGGAAGTTTCATTTGTCTCCTGTCATGTGCCTTGAGCAACCACTATCCAAGAACCATAGTTGATTGCCTCCTCTCACTTTAGCCTGCAAAACAGCTAAGTGTTTGTCTTGGGAACCCAGATCCACTTGGGTCCCATTATTTTCTTTGTCATGAAATTTAACTCATCTTTTCTAATCCATATTTGTTTAACATACAATGAGTTTCTTTCCATGGCCCTTTTTCTCAAGGGGCAAGCATATCGATAATGACCAGTTTTTTCACAATGATAACAAATTATATTTTCTGGCAAACCAACATACTTCTTGTCTACTGGCTTAGTAACACGCCTATTCACAAAACCTAAACCTTTTCTGTTTTGGTTATGATGAGTATTAAGCCAGTTCAGAGCTTCTGAGGAACTGTTCCAACGCTTGTTTTAAGTGAAGTCAGTTTCAGCTCTCTGGACCTGTTCTCGAAGCTGTTTGTTGTCATTCATCTAGGATTCTAGATTATGCCTTAGCTTTGAAGACTCACTTTCCAGCTCTCTGATTTTAGTGTTGAGTTCTTCCTCTTTCTTATCACTTAGGTCCATAAGGATGTCTAATTCTTTACTTAAAGCAAGAGCCTTTTCATTAATTTCAAGCTTCTCATACATAAGAGCCTTATTCATATGTTCAAGTTCTTGCCTTTTTCTTTCTAGTCTCTTAATATCCTTTCTAAATCTGAGCAGGTACTTTTAAGCATGCAATTTTCAGAAGTTAGAGCTTCACATTCCTCCATCAATGAAAAAATTAATTTTTCAAGTTTTTTCTTGCTAAGATTACGTACCTCCTTTTTGAGACTTTTACCATCAGAGTCTGAGCCAGACTCACTTTGAGCCATGAGAGCCACTGCTTCTTCTTCATCCTGAGAGTCTTCTTCTTCTTCTGAGGTGTCTCCCCAAGCTGCCATCATTGCTTTGGTGAACCGTTTTTCAGCATTAGTCAACTGAGTTTTTCTGTCTCTGGTTCGAACCTGTTCTGACCTCTGTTCTTCCTTCAACAAGGGGCAATTTTTCACTACATGATCTTGCCTTCCGCACTTGAAACATCCTGAGAACTGATCTCGGTCACTGTTTTTAGCTTTGCTGGTGTTGCCCTTTTTGTATACGCTTTCGGTCTTCTTGAAAAATTTCTTGAATTTTCGTGCAATCATGGCCATTCCTTCTTCATCAAAATCTGAGCTATCACTTTCCCTTGCCTTTAGTGCAAGCCCACGATCTTTCTTTACTTCCCCCTTCATCTGAGAGTTTCTTCTTAGTTTATATGTTTGTAAGTTCCCAATAAGCTCATCCAAGGAAATCTCATTCATCTTTTTTGCTTCTTGGATTGCAGTGACCTTCGCTTCCCATGATTGAGGTAAAAACTGTAGGATCTTCCTTACTAATTCTTCGGTGGTAAAGGATTTTTCCAACAATTTTAACTCATTAGTAATATGGGTGAATCGAGTATACATGTCCATGATTGTTTCTTTAACACTCATCTCGAATAGCTCACATTTCCTCACCAGCAGCTCGATCCTGGATTGCTTGACTTGATTGGTTCCTTCGTGAGCTACTTGAAGGGCATTCTATATCTCTTTTGTGGATTCATACTCTGAGATATGAGCGTACTCGTTAGGTCTGAGTCCAAAATATAGCAGCTTCTTGGCTTTGGCGTTTTTCTCCATCTTTCTAAAATTATCTGAGTTAAATTCCTTCGGCTCCTTAGGAACAGTCTTCCCATCAGTTGTGAATTTCACTGGAATGTAAGGACCATTCATAATGAGCATTCATAACTCATAATCCTCAGCTTGGATATCATTCTCCATTCGATTTTTCCACCACTTGTAGTGCTGCCCATTGAAATATGGAGGTCTGGTCACAGATTGACCTTCTAAGATTCCTTGTGGAGCATTCATCTTTTCAGGATCTCTCAGGGTGTTAACTTAACTATGAGAACTCTGCTCTGATACCACTTGTTAGAGACCAAACAGGAGAACTCATCTCAAAAGACTAGCCTCCACTTGAGAACTAGTCATACACCACGTCCAAAGTCTTCCAAGACTTGGACACACTCTAGACTTAACTGATGATAGAAAAGAATAAAAAAACACCTTACTTTTATGCTTTTAACCAAGCTGAATGTAAGGTACAATTACAAACCCTATTATGCCAGAAAGAATGACTCAATTTAGCACACTCCTTAAAGGTTTTTCACTCAGAGAATAGGCTCATAAGAAACTCGATATTTGTCTTGAAAAACCCGTTTTGAAGAGATGAGAAGCGAGTGCTTATATACCCATAAAACGCAAGGATTTGATTTCCATAATAACTTTGAAAATACTCAGCAGATAATAGGAATAAAATTTCTCAACAATATCTTTTTAGAAAATCATATCTTAAAAGATAAGATAAAATCTTTTGAAAAAATCTTTTTAGGAGACTAATATTATTTAGGAAAGTCCTCTTCTTAAAACACAATATTATCATAAAATCGATCCTAAAAATATTAGGAATTTTGGCAGTAGGAAAACTCTTGAAAATCTTTGAAAATCGATTTTTTTCACTCGCTGCCCTCAGAACACTGCAGACCTGTTTGCTCAATTGTTTTGAGCAGTGTTCTAAGTCAGCTTAAATAATTCCTTCAAGGTGAGTGTTAAGTCAAGTTCTTATTTGGCATATTAACAAGAATCTAGACAAATATAATTAGTAATTAGCCCTAAGACTCTAAAGACTCTTGTACTCTACAAATGATGTGTACATATATCCACTTTGATGATTTCAGCTTCTTCGACCTGTTTTTCAGAGTGTTTGCAACTTCTGTCGCTTTCAACATACACTTTTATCACATATCTTCAAATATGATATTTCGAACTGATCTCCAGGATGTTTGCAATCTGTCTTATGATATGATTCTAGCACTCAACTCAAGCCAAGCATAATTAGCACATTTGGGTTGTAATCATCAAAACCTTACGTAAGATTGATTCAACAGTAAGGATAAATTAATCATACCAAATTATCTTCTTTCTTGTGTCACCACTTCCCCCTCCACTATAAAAATAAATAGATCTTCCTTCCCTAATCTATCACTACGTTTAAGGGGTTTAGGCGTTCAGCATTATAAGAGCATATGCAATGGTAATTCATGATTTTGGATCATAAGTGGGAGCCCACATCATCCATATCATCCTACAAGTCAACTTTTTTTCTCTTTTCTACATCCCAAGAATCACCAACTTGGATCACCAAATAAAATAATATTTTATGGACCCCACCGGTAACATATTATTCGGTAAACTTTTTTTTAAAAAAAGTTTAAGGCTTATCTAGCCAAAAAAAGGAAAAAGGGTGGTGAGCAGATCATGACCATGAGCCGGACTGTAGGGCAGGCTAGAAGGATCAGCAATGCACACCATTTTCCGGACTACGGGCAGAAATGTTGGACTACGAGCTTAGCATTGCAAATGCTTTAATAGCCCAATTTCTATGTTCAATGTGCGTGCACCCAAGAAATATGTAATTTTTAAAAAAAGAAAATAAAACTCTTGTAGTTTTTCTTTCCCTGTAATTTTTTAATTATTTTTTTACCTGCCTCCCACTTCTCCATGTACTACCATATGAATTCTCATTCATTAGTCACTAGTCTAGGCCTGTGCTTTACACGATGCATATTCAAATAAATAATTTGTAGATATGTCATTGAAATAATAAATAATAGTTATTGTAGATATGATTAATATTATAATTTAGAGAAGAGAAGGGGAAAACTCAATAAAAAAGTTAAGTATACAGCAACTTCATGCATAACCAATGAGATTAACAATTGAAAACTATATCATTATGGAAGAAGTCTATATAAGTATGATAGAAGCAGTAGATAGTGAATTTGGTACAAAGCACGCTAAATGGGATGATGATAAGTTAATGTATGACGTCAATGACGAAGAATCCACCTCCTCCTCTTATACCTACAATGAAAATAAAGATTTAGTGATAGTTTGATTGACAGTGATTGAATTGAAGGTTATACATACCCATTATCTACCTGGTGTACCTAACATTAGTATGTTGTATGTAATAAAAACTCTTCCTCCCAATTTACTGGCGCAATAAGAGCGATAGGAGCTTCTACTCCACGCCGGCATGGAGGCTCTAGAATGAAAGCCCAATGTTTAGCTATGTAATCATCTATAATCACATAAAGCGATAGGTGAACATATGGTTGTGGATAATATCAATATGGGTTAGGCAATAGTAA
The DNA here is from genome assembly GCA_029747015.1 of Carnegiea gigantea. NCBI lineage: Eukaryota > Viridiplantae > Streptophyta > Magnoliopsida > Caryophyllales > Cactaceae > Carnegiea > Carnegiea gigantea. Next base: position 199,731 of record JAKOGI010001539.1, read on the forward strand.
AACAATAACTTGTGTAGATGTGATAAGCATTGACAATGATAATACCTGTGCTGCATACATATCTAACTGGATACCTATTATATGTGAAAGAATTCGAGCATCCTCATGAAGAACAGTGAATTCTCTACAACCTGTAGTATCATGTAAGACAACTCTAAAGATGTACCTATAATTTTGAATAAAAAAGAATGGTTACACTAATGCAAACATGCATTTGGGAAAGTATAACAGAGTATTGAACAATAGACGATCAAGGATGTAAACCTATCGTGAGTCAAACTTGGAGGTCGACATATGCAGTATGGCACATTAAGTGTGAATACGTAAGTGTGAACACTTTTATTGCAATTAGTGCAAGCATCATAAAGTAGTGGGTGGATTTCAATAATATATGCAAAAATCCGGAAATATCTAACCTGGATATAGTAAAATTGGAAGATTATGTGATATTGAATGAATAGATGTAAGCATAAGTAGCATTTGTGTAATAAATTTGTAGCTGCATATTTATCTAATCTAATCCTTTTAACTGCAAACAACTTCTCTAGATTGTACATACATAATGTTCTCGTACGCATGAAATCAAAATGCTTCATCATACTTGTAGTGTCAGAGTACCTGATACACGTACAGAAAGTAATATGCGTGAGGTCGAGTGTATATGACTTGCATAGAGAATGAAAACTAAAATTAATGTGACATGTTGTGTATACGATCCTTCAAAATCTTCTATTGATGAATATCTGGGTTTATCAGCAATCTACTAACAGGTAAAGTAGAAACCAATATTCCTAAACGTATATTGCAGGCGAGAAAACATATTACTGAAATATACCATTAGAATAATGAAAATTAGACAGTTTTTTGAATGAAAGTATATCAAGTGGACGTAAGGATACCTTGATAATCTCTAACGTGCACTCTGAAAGCAAGACGAATATTTTTAGCAATCAAATGTTGCTGAATATAGGTGCCCTCAACTTCCGCAAAATCTCCCCATAAAGTCAGTCTCAATAGGTGCATCCTACACATATGTATTATATGTACTAATCTTTATATAATTAAAATGCGTCCAGAAACATGAAAAAATATTAACTAACGGCAACACATACTGCATGTCACAAAGTAATAATTCCCACCGTGTAGTGCCCCTATCTCTGGTCCTTTCCAAATGAGATATAGCAACTACCATGCTGATGACGTCTATAGAACAGTAGGGAATGAGAACATCGCAAAGATTACAGAAGAAATATATGCATAAATTTAGTTAGCAAACTTTACTGTGTGAACAATATATACCAACAACATTATCAGGTGTTCGTGGACGTCAAGGACCTCGATGAACGACACAAAAGGTGGTCGGTGCTAGTAGGGAAGATCCTGACAGTCATCAATGATGGCAAGAAGTTTCGTTCTCAACGTAAAAACCAATTTGTAATTATTGGTGACCATACTCTGTTCGCCATCTGTAGCAGCATCAAGTGAGAGTCCAAAGATATGATAAACCTTGCCAGCACTGAGTATCGGTCTGCATTGAGTAATGTCAGCGTCACCTTCTATGATGCCGAAGATCTCATCACATTATAAAGTAATCAAGTGCTTTCGTAAGCAATATACATGTACATGTCAGGGAATTTATTCAGCATAATATTACAATACCTGGTAGTTCATGAATATAACTTTCCATAATATACGTCGCCCTTATGCTCGAACAGACATTGCTCGCATGAGTCGAACCATTAATGTCACAGATCTATTACAAGAGTTGATGGCGCATATCGGCATAGAAGTATGTGCTAAAGCTGACATGTTTGTAATCTTTAAAAAATAAAATTGGATAGAAGAGTATGATAGTAATGCAGTGAAAACATCTTAATTGTGAAAGAAAGTATACTACTGTAAATAACACCATTATTATATGGTTAAAAAAGGATTAACCAAGCATCTGAAATATAATAGGTGAATCAAATAAACTGTACGATATAATAAACTACAATGGTTCAATACATCTTTATACACCACATTTTTTGTGACATCTACTAGAACTCCTCTCTTATTACAAAGAAGTACTTTTAATCCAAAGGGGATGAAACACGTGATAGTGCAACATAGAGTTGGCGATGGCTAAACATGAGTCTTGGAACGTATACGCCAACTCTATTCAATATTTGTCCCTGACGTTTGTTGATTGTTATTGCAAACGCCAGTTTTAGAAGGAGCTGTCTTCTTCTGAGTTGTAAATCTGGAAGATTGGATGGAGTTAAATCGATTCTGATTATTACGATAGTCTCTCTAACTTTTAAGCTAGATATTACTTTGGCCTCATCACTCTATCCCCCAAGTCATTGACAATCAAGAGAGTACCATTGCACAGCCCTATTGACTGATCCAAATTTCTTAATAATATAACAGGCGCACCACTTTAAGATCTAGACTATGATTTGGCAACCCGAAAATCTTTAAGGAATGCAATAATTTAGGAGGTTCCATGTCACTGAAAGGACCACAATCGTTAGCGTTCGAGAGAGTGTCACAACTCAAATAGCGTTTCACATCTTCAGCGAGCATAAACAACATGATTGTGTTTATTTCATCAACATCATCATTTGTTGGTGCAAGAATCCTTCGTTCACAAAGATATGACCACTCATCATATTTAGTATCAAAATTAGGATAAATTGATGTGATCAAATTGTGCAGACTAGCCTCATCATTCTGTATGAGAAATTCTTTTGTCATCTTAATCCAATTAGGCTCTCCGTCACCTGAAATAGCAATTCCTTACACTTGACCTTCCCTAACTTGTAATATCCATTGAGCAAATTCCTTTATAATCTGCATAGTTTCATTGGGTTCATCTATTCATTGCAGCCTCATGTTTATACGCAAGCGCATAATACTTCATTCATTCCAAAATGTTGCTCGATGGAGCGTTGCCATAACGATAAATTCACGACTCCCGTGTGTAATCACTGGAAGTATCTATCTAAAATCTCCCCCGAGAAGGACCAGTTTCCCTCCAAAAGCATTATGATTATCACATATGTCCTTGAGGTGACAATTAACTACTTCAAATGATAAACAATTCATCATTGGCACTTCATCCCATATAATCAATGTTGTTTTACAGATGAGATCCTCACATTCGGACCTCTTGTCAAAGTAACAAACTGAAGTCTCGTCCGGTTATAAGGGTATTTTGAACACTAAGTGGGCTGTTTTCTCTCTGGGTAGCAGTAAAAGAAGCAATCGTTGATGATGCTACAGCAAGGACAATATGCTTTTCTTATTGAAACTTAGAGATTACGGTATTCCATAGATAAGTCTTTCTCGTGCCACCACTACCATATATAAAAAACAACCCCCTCTACCTCTGTTATGAGTATTGAGTACTGATCTGTACACATGATACTGATCTGAGTTCAACTCTCTTATGAAGTTTTCAAATCTTAGTGTTTCCAGATTTGTATCGTAATCAAGTTCATCAATAATAAGCAGATTTGTCGCATGAACTGCTGATTCCATAGAAAGGATCGACATTGGAGGGAAATTTTGTAGTGATCTTCCATTTATATTCAAGATACATTTTATCTCATGTAGTCCAAGATTTTGGAGCTCGGCAAATGATAAATTCATATTTGGCATTCCTGTTTGTCATCGTATGGCATATAGCAGGTCATCTGTTAGAGGCATATAGCAGGTCATCTGTTAGAGGCATATAGCAGGTCATCACATTGAGCAAAGCAAATTTCGTAATTGAGCACTTGAAGCCCAAGTTGATGCTTTATTCAAGGCAGCATGCCACTCACCATCATCATCGAGCAACCCTAATGCCATGCATGCTGACTTAAATATCAGGTGTAGGACACCACGTATTGTACAAATATCTTCAAAGGAAGTTTCTCCACGGACCTTTGTAACAAGCAATCTCAAATAATATCGTTCAGGACAGTTTGGATGTGCAAACGGAAGTCGACTAATTGAAGAACCTTTTTGACGGAGCGTCCAACTTTTAGAAGAATGATTCTATACCCATTGTGTGGGGAAGATATCTGGTCTGTCGAGTTTCTGGGTATTCCTTATTTACTTCAAACCACATTGTCGATATTGTTTTCTGTGCTTCTTGCCCATTTATAATACTAAAAAGGTCTTCTCTAGCACTAAACATGACTAATTGTTCTCCAGGCAAGTGGTATTGAAGTTTTTTACGGAAGGATATTGATGCTGTAAGCTGAACTCAAAAATTCGCCAACATGACTCAACTGCAGATATGTAACAACAATCCAAATATTCCTGGATTTCATTCCTTTCCTTATGTTGCTGAGGTTGCTGACTGTCACGATGTGTTGTATTGCCTTTAATGACAATAGTGGCACGATCATGAACCTTGTGTGCATACTTATATAAGTATTTCACCATGCTACGGACAGCTACGCACTCGACATTGATGTGAGCGTCATATTTTATGCATAAATCGCTATTGTATGGGGCCGCCCATTGATTATCAATCTTTCGACCATTCACTACCACTTGTTGGGGAGTGCGCCGCCTTCGGTATTGAGTGAAACCATGCTCATCAAATGTTGTTTGATTGCGAAATCTTTTTGGATAACATTTTGAGCATTTCCCGTCAATCAAATATGAAATACATGAGCCATGTATTATAAATATCGTGACGGTATCATATGCTAGAGGGCCCATAGTCTGATCAGGAATTTCAATATTTATTGGCCTATCAACATGTTATTGGCATGCGGCTTATCTTTCGGTGCAACTGTTAAGAGAATATGAGCGTGGGGAAGGCCACGCTTCTAAAATTCAACAACATATACTTCTGTAAAAGATACAGTAGGTATAGTTAGTGCAATGAATATATTTTAAGGAAAATAATGTGTATGACAATGTCAAGAACTCACCAGCAATGACTGTTCTAAAGATTTTTTTGGTCTTAAAATCATAGAGTAATTATCATAACTTATTCTTGGAAACTCAAGTTCTTAGATGTGGTCTATCATCTGATCATTGACCAGATAATAACTCATTAGTGATTTTAAGCCAGCTTGGATTACATGTGAATGTGACAAAGAAATCAGGAGGCCCCAGTGCACGACAAATTGCAATTGCATCCTGATAATGCTACATCATATGACATGGCTATCTAGTGAAAGAAGATGGTAGAATATATCTTCGCCCTATTGATTCTGTATTAACGTCACTTGCCTTAAGTGCATCTTGAATGCCACTGTACAATTCTGTTTGTAGGGGACCTT
>JAKOGI010001539.1:212500-220290 GCA_029747015.1 Carnegiea gigantea
GAAACAAAAAGGGACTTGGGTATAAGCCTAAACGAACAGTTTAACCTATTCATAGAAAGTATGTGAGATTACCTGAAAACATTGTTTGCCTTCATTGTGGTAAAACTGGTCACTATCGATATTCTTGTCCTTTAAGAAAACATGCCAATGAAAAGAATGAAAGGTATGTGAAACAAATCTGGATTAGAAAAGATGAGCTTTACATGTCTAAAGGAATGGGACCCAAGTGGATCTGGGTTCCCAAAACTAACCCGTGATTTGTTTTGCAGGCTGAAGTGAGAGAGAACAATCCCACAAAAACCCAGCAAACAGGGTAAGAAACACCCTGTCAAACAGATCAGAAAACAACCTTGAAAACAGGCAGCTGTGGTATGTTGATAGTGGGTGTTCGCGGCACATGACTGGTGAAAGATCAAACTTTCTCTCACTTACAGCTCTGAATGGTGGGAGTGTAGCATTTGGAAACGGCAAGTCTGGGATAATTGTCGGTATAGGTAATATTGGTAAAACTCTCTCCCACTCAATTGACAATGTGCACTTGGTTGATGGTTTAAAGCACAATTTGCTAAGTGTGTCCCAACTGTGTGACAAGAACAACCTAGTGGTGTTCTCACGAACACGTTGCTTGGTTGTGAATGACGACACAGGAGATGTTGTGTTGAGGGGGAAGCGATGTCAAAATGTTTATAAAGTCTGTATTTCCACTCTTCCCCAAAATAATCTGACTTGTTTAAATGCATTAAATGATGATATAATGCTATGGCACAAGAGACTAGGTCATGCAAGCCTATCTTTGTTAAACAAACTTGTTTCCAAAGATTTGGTTGTTGGACTACCTTCCATCAAGTTTAATGATGACAAGGTATGTGAAGCTTGTGCAAAAGGCAAACAAGTCAGATCTTCTTTTAAATCAAAAAAATATGTAAGCACTACTCGACCTCTAGAATTATTACACATTGATTTGTGTGGTCCCATGAGGGTAACCAGTAGAGGTGGGAAAAAGTATGTGCTTGTTGTAGTGGATGATTACTCTCGGTTTACTTGGACCTTGTTTTTGGCATCCAAAGATGAAACCTTTGAGAATTTTATTGCCTTTTTCAAAAAGATTGAAAAGAGAGTAGGACACTCTTTAATTAACTTGAGATCTGATCATGGAACTGAGTTTGAAAATGCAAGTTTTATTAACTATTGTAATGAACATGGTGTTGATCATAACTTCTCAGCCCCAAGAACACCCCAACAAAATGGGGTGGTTGAGCGCAAAAATCGAACCCTGGAAGACATGACCAGAACAATGCTTATAGCTAGTGGTCTTCCTAGGTATTTCTGGGCAGAAGCATTGAACACCTCATGTTACATAATAAATAGATGCATGATCAGACCCATTTTGAGCAAAACTCCTTATGAACTTTTCAAGGGCAGAAAACCCAATATTATGCACCTAAGGACATTTAGTTGTAGGTGTTTTGTGCATAATAATGGGAAGGATGCCTTAGGAAAGTTTGACCCTAGGAGTGATGAGGCAATATTCCTTGGCTATTCTTCTCACAGCAAGGCATACAAAGTCTTTAACAAAAGAACCTTGTGTGTTGAGGAAAGTGTGCATGTGCTTTTTAATGAATCTAACGTGTTGAGTGAGAATGATGCACAGGAAGATGAACTTGAATTAGGTCTTGTTCGAAAAGAAGTGTTGCTCCAAGATAAACGAGGTAAGAACACCATGGAGAAAACAACTCCTGAAGGTGTTCCTCAGAACAGCAGGCAAGGTGAACACCAAACAGGGGAAAACACCGCTGAACCCTGTTCGGAGCCGTGTTCTTCAGGAATAGACTTACAAACATATGCAGAAATAGGCTCGGGAGATGATCGTAAGCATTATGTTACGACTAGAGTAGAGCATGGGTCTGTGGATCCTCTTCCTCCACGACCATGGAAGCACCATAGTTCGCACCCTCTTGATCAAATCTTGTCAGATATTAATACTGGAGTACAAACTAGATCTAAACTAAAGAATTTTTGTGCTTTCTATGCTTTTCTTTCTAACATTGAGCCAAAAAGTGTGAATGAAGCTCTCGCAGATTTAGATTGGATCACGGCTATGCAAGAAGAGCTTCATCAATCTGAGAGAAACAAAGTATGGCACCTTGTACCTAAACCTGCAGAGAGAACAATCATTGGAACCAAGTGGGTGTTCCGAAACAAACTGGATGAGTCAGGAACAGTCACTAGGAACAAGGCACGGCTGGTTGTACAAGGATACAATCAAGAAGAAGGGATTGACTATGAAGAAACCTTTGCACCAGTTGCTAGAATTGAGGCTATTCGAATCTTAATAGCCTTTGCAGCTCATATGGAAATCAAGCTATATCAAATGGATGTTAAAAGTGCATTCCTAAACGGATACCTTAAAGAAGAGGTGTATGTCAAACAACCCCCTGGTTTTGAAAATGGTGATTTTCCAAATCATGTTTTTAAACTTGACAAGGCACTTTATGGTTTAAAATAAGCTCCAAGAGCTTGGTATGAACGGTTGTCAAGTTTTTTACTTGAAAATGATTTTAGAAGAGGCAAGGTAGACAATACCTTGTTTCTAAAATCTAAGGGGGAACATTTTTTGATTGTCCAAATATATGTTGATGACATTATATTTGGTGCAACTCATCATGATTTATGCAATGAATTTTCAAATATGATGAGGAGTGAGTTTGAGATGAGCATGATGGGTGAGCTTAATTTTTTCTTAGGCTTACAAATCAAGCAAACTCCAAACGGCACCATGATCCATCAGCAAAAGTATATCAAGGAGTTACTTAAGCGTTTTGGGATGGAGTCAGCCAAACCCATAGACACTCCTATTTCTCCTTCAACCAAGTTGGTTATGGATGATGGGAGTCCATCAGTTGAGGAGAAACTCTATAGGGGTATGATTGGGTCACTCTTATACCTAACCGCTAGTAGACCTGATATTGTTTTTAGTGTTGGTTTATGTGCCCGTTTTTAGGCTAACCCTAAGGAAACTCATCTTAAGGCTGTTAAACGGATACTAAGGTATTTGAAACATACACCCAATTTAGCTTTATGGTATCCTAAAGGTTGCAATTTTGATCTTGTTGGATATGCTGACGCTGATTATGCTGGATTCCTAGTTGATAGAAAGAGTACCTCAGGTATGGCTCACTTTCTTGGACCTTGTTTGGTATCTTGGGCTACCAAGAAGCAACATTCAGTTGCCATGTCCACAGCAGAAGTTGAATATGTTACAGCAGCTTCATGTTATGCTCAACTGTTGTAGATAAGGCAACAGCTTAAGGACTTTTGTGTTGACATTGGATGCATTCTTATTTTTTGTGATAACACAAGTGCAATTAATATTGCCAAAAATCCATGTCAACATAAAAGAACAAAGCATATTGACATTCAACATCATTTCTTGAGAGATAATGTTGAAAAGGGTTTAATCTCTATGAATTTTTGCTCAACGGAAAATCAAATTGCCGATATATTCACTAAGGCACTAGCTAGAGACCAATTTGAGAGAAACAGACTGGAATTGGGGTTGGTGAAAACACCCTGAGAACACCTGTTCTCAGAGTTAGATCAAGCTGACAAAACACCCTATAATACCTGTTCTATCCACTTGTTTGCAATTATTGCTATCAAAACAGTGGTCTATGCTTAACAAATATGTGTAGTCTTGTGTGCTATTATGATTAATTATGAAGACTGCTGCCTTGGGAGATGGAGAAAGAGTATTCATGACAGACCTTGGAATGAGAGAAGCATGTTCAAGAACAGATGGCTCGAACAGGTATGCCTTGATTGTCATTAATGTATGCTGCCTGCTTAAATTCTAGGTGTTTCCTAGGTGGCCCTTCATAACGGGTAGGGAGTTTAAAAACCCCCTTTGCGTGTGTCTGTTTTCCCCGTCTTGCTCTCTCTCTCTCTCTCTCTCTCTCCTCTGTTCTTGCTTTCAAACCCTAGCAAAACCCTCTAAACCCTAATCTCTCTCCTCTAGCAAACAATGGCTTCCAACAACACCTCTCACTCAAAAGCCCTCGTTCTTGCTTCCTCAATCGCTGCTCCTTCTCGCCCAATCTCGTACAAGCCTTTCAAATTCCTGAAAAGCTTGTCCCTAAAATCAGTGGGAATAGGGATGGATGATATTCCCTTTGAATGTCAAAGGGAATTGGTGTTCCTCGTAGGGGCAATTGCTTGTCCCAATTCAGTTGAGTCAGAGGGAACAAAGTCGGGGTCTCAAGAACAATTCTTGGAAACCCCTGAAGGGTTTAATTTTGAGCCCTGTTCTTCTGGGTTGTTCTCTGACACCGCGACAGAAACGGGGGCTGCCTCTGTCGAAGATGTGTTTGTGGAGGATCTGCATGTCGACTTCCAAGGGAAGTCGAATGAGTCGTCAGAGGAGAGTCTAGAGAAGAATTCTCTCCCTGAGGCTGAAATCTCCACTCCAGACTTTCAAACTGGAGAGAAAAGGAAGAGGGTGAAAATCGTGGCTAGGCGTAGCAGAACGCCAAGAACAAGGCCACAACCAAGGTCTCAACCCTCTCAAACTCCCTCTTCTCCTCAATCCTCTAAGCCCTCTCGAAAATCTGCAAGGCTAGCGTTTCAATCCTCTCATCGTCCCTCAAAACCCTCTGCTCCTATCATCGAGGAGATTTCTTCTTCTTCTAAAGGGTTCTCGAGTTCTGACTCTGAGAACACCACCTTCAAACAGGGGACACCGGTGTTTTCCGAGTCCTCTGAAGAACAATCTCCTCCAAAACCAACCAATAAACCTGCTGTGAAGCCCTCTCCTGCCAAAACACCCCTCAAGCGAAAGCCCAGAACAGCCCCCCTACCAGAAACTACCACCTCTGTTCCTGTCCTTAAACGCCCAAAGCAGTTCACTCCCTCTCCTATGTCTGACAAACATGCGCAGTTGCTGAAGCGCAATGTCGTCAGGGGGAAGGTAGTGAATGTAAAGTTTTTCGAGGAACAGGGTCTGGGGGTGTTCTTGACCAAGCTTCGAGCCCAAGGCTGGCTTGAGTTGTTTGCAAACACCCAGCAAGGGTGTTCTGTGCCCGAGTTGGCTGAATTCTATGCCAACTGCTCTGTCACAAATGGGGTAGTGACAAGTGCTGTCAATGAGTGTCATTTCTCCTTTGATGAAGCCACCCTAAGTGATATTCTGGGCATCGCCTCCCGTGGATTTGCTGTGTATGTGAGGGAAGACGAAACTGCCCTGGAAACAGCCAGGCTTTTAGAGGTGTCCAAACGCCTTAGTCAAAAACAGGGCCTGAGAACACCCCTTTCGGTTAAGAAGGGTGAAATGACCTCCCTGCACCAACGACTGTTTATGTTCATTATCAAGAACATAATACCGCGAGGTCAAGGGCGAAACTCAGCAGATGCCTTCGATCAATGTCTGGTGGACCTACTGGATCGGGAGGAACCAGTAAACCTCCCTGCAATCGTGATTCGCCACATAGAGCGAATTGCGAACACCACCCGGGCACATGATCTTGGCTATGGGTTTCTGTTGACAAGGGTGCTTGAGCACTTTGGGATAGTGCTCACACGAAGAGTGGCGGCCCAAATCATTGATGAGATTGGGATTGACACTCTCCTAGGGTGTGGCTATGAGGTTGGCAAAGGGTCAGTTTCCAAACAGGGACGTCGACCACCTCGACCACCTGTTTCTGGGCAACCTTCCGTCAAGGTTGAGGCTGTTCTTGAGGACAGTGCTCACCTCAAGGATGAGCTCTCAGCTGTCAAGGCTGCTCTTGCTGAGGAACAAGCTCTCTCGGCCAAACGCCATGAAGATCTCCTTGCACTTCTCTCCACTCTTGCCCCCAGCATTCCTCCTCTGCAAACGAAACCCCTGCTCCCTGATTGTATAAGCTGCTCTCTAGTCTCCTCCTTTCTTAATTTCGTTTTTGGCATTGTATTTTTTTAATGCAATATCTCATTATTAATGCTTCTTGCCCCTTCTGCTACATACTTCTTTTCTTGCATTCATAATGTTGTTTATGCTTTTTAATGATGCCAAAAGGGGGAAGAAGAGTGTAACCCTCCTATTGACGAATGAACTTAGCATTGACTTAAGTGGACCTTGACTTACGTGGATCCCTATCAGCATTCAATTTTTTTTGTCAATATGGTCACTTGGTTTGTCATCATCAAAAAGGGGGAATTTGTTGAGTTATTATACTTAGTTTTGATGATAACAAATCCAAGTGTAAAAATTTGTCCTAGTAATGTTGCTCCAAACACGGTCTCCAAACAGACCTAACTGGTGTTTGTGTTCTTTATTATACTAACTGGTTTGCTACATGTGAAAACAAAGTCTTCAAAACAGGTTTTACTTGGTGATTCTATATTAAGTCAAGAACACCATCTCGACAGTTGATTGTAAGGCATGTTCCTGAACTCTAGCAATGAAAGAACAACCCCAGCAAACAAGGTGGCCTTGGTGTTCACAGCAGCACCATAAATCTTGGACAAGATGACATTCAAAACAAGAAGTCTTGGGTATATAGGTTTTATTTATTTAGACTCTTGTTAATATGCCAATATTGAAAACATCATTTTAAACACCTCTTGAATCGGTATTTGCGCTAAGTGCTTCAGAACACCAGTTGTGAACAACCCTGCGAACAGGGTGCCTAGGGTGTTTCTGAACTGCAGTAGCCACACCCGGTTATCTTTGAAAATTTATTTTAGTTGGCTAAGATCTCCATATTCCTTTCCTTGAATTTCAAAACTGCTATTTCTCTGGAAAGGATATTTCTTGAAAATTTTATGGGAGATTTTCGAAAATAAGTTTTGGGAGATTTGCCCAAAATTTAAAGATTTCCTTTGACCATATTTTCGGATATGGTAAAGTTTCAAAAGCTGAAAATTTCTGGTTGCTTCCACCTCACGGTTATGGGAAGATAAGGGTTATCTTTTAAGATATCAAATCCCTTATATTTTGGCAAAATTTTATCACTAGCCGTAGGAGAACATTTCCTGATTGAAAATCGTTTTCTATACTTAGCTGATTCTGTGGCTTATGACCGTTGGTTTTTGTGTTTTAAAAACCTCAGCTTTTTCTCTTCCAGTAGACACACAACACACGAGAAAAGAGCAGATAGAAAACTCAGGTTGAATTTGCTTAAACACAGCTTTTTGAAAAATTCAGGAAAAATCAGAAAACACGGTTTACACTCAAAGATTCTTGAGCTTCATTCTGAAAAGCAAGCCGTGACAAGCTGTGTTTGATTTTGAGTTTTCAAACCATTGGCATAATAGGATCTTCATTGTACCTTACATCTGCTTAGTAAGAAGCACCCCCTATAAGGTGTTTGTAACCCTGATCTTGAATCAGAAAAGTGAGTGAGTGTGTCCTAGTCGTGTGGACTTGGACGTGTCCAATCTTGCGAAGGTTGGACGTGGTGTAACCTGTCTTTGGGAAGAAGGTTACGTGGTTCCAAGTTGTAACAAGGTGTGTTACATTTGTAACGTGTGAAGCCCGTTAGTGAAAGCGGTTAAATCCTACACGAGGTAGGTCGTGGTTTTTCACACCTCAGTTGGGCTAAAGGTGTTTTCCACGTCAAAATTGTGTGTGCTTTATTTTCCGCATTTATCTTGGTGATTTTCGCATCTGCAATAATTGAGAACACCCCGTGCAAACAAGCTATCAGGGTGTTTGTCATTTGAGAACAACCTCTACTAGGGTGTTTGTTATTTACAACGCGAAAATCAGACACCACAATTCACCCCCCTCTTGTGGTTGTATACTCACGAACTCAACA
>JAKOGI010001540.1:0-215000 GCA_029747015.1 Carnegiea gigantea
TATATATATATATATATATATATATATATATATATATATATATATATATATATATAGATAGATATAGACATATATATATATATATATATATATATATATATATATATATATATATGTATGTATGTATGTATATATGCGCTGGAAGGTGCTGGGCTGTTACAGTGGTATCCGAGCCAGCCCTGGGATGATGTGCCCGCGAGGACGCCGGACCCCTGAGAGGGGGGTGCGACTGGGGAGCCAGTCCCACATCGGCAGGTGAGGCGAATGAAGGTCTCTTTATAAGGGGATGGATGCCTCACCCTTGTAAAGCGTTTTAAAACCGTGAGGACCTAGGCCCCAAAGCGGACAATATCACAAGCGGGAAAGGTGTTAGACTGTTACAGTGGTACCGGAGCTAGCCCTAGGTCGATGCACCCGCGAGGACGTCGGGCCTCTCAGAGGGGGGTGTGACTTGGGAGCCAGTGCCACATCAGCAGGTGAGGCAAACGAAGGTCTCTTTATAAGGGGCTGAATACCTCACCCTTTTTAAAACCGTGAGGGCCTAGGGACCAAAGCGGACAATATCACATGTGAGGAAGCTACTGGGCTGTTACAGTGGTATTAAAGCCAGCCCCAGGTCGATTTGCCCACGAGGACGCCGGGCCCTTGAGAGGGTTGTGCGATTGGAGGCGCCAGTCCCACATTAGCAGGTGAGGCAAATGAAGGTCTCTTTATAAGGGGCTGGATACCTCACCCTTGTGATGCATTTTAAAACCATGAGGGCCTAGGGCCCAAAGCGAACAATGACACAAGCGGGAAAGGTGCTAGGTTGTTACGGTGGTATCAAAGCTAGCCCCGGGTCGATGTGCCCACGAGGACGTCGGGCCCCTGAGGGGGTGCGACTGGGGAGCCAATCCCACATCGGCAGGTGAGGCGAATGAAGGTCTCTCTATTTAGGGCTGGATACCTCACCCTTATGACGCGTTTTAAAACCGTGAGGGCCTAGGGCCCAAAGCGGACAATATGACAAGCGGAAAAGGTGTTGGGCTATTGTAAAGAGTATACAAGGGAGTTCGAAAAGCTTGTAATTAAGTGTAATTTACAAGAACCCGAAGAGCAAATCATAGTTAGATACTTGGGAGGTCTTGATCCTAGGTATTCTAATGTGGTTTAATTATAAGCTTATGCGTCGTTTGATGATGTTCGTGTGCTGGTTCACAAGGTAGAACAGCAAAAGAAGGCAAAGCAGCCATTTAAACCCCAAAATCTAAAACCATACACCTGGAACCAACCTTTTAACAAGGGGAGTTCCAATCCCATTTCCAAGCCACAAAATCCATCCCCTTCCTTTCCACAAAGAACCCCAGCTCCATAAAAGATCCAAACTCCTCAAAATAGGCCTAATCCCAACCCCATGAGCAATAGAAGATGTTTCAAATGCCAAGGACTTGGGTATATAGCCTCAGACTGCTCAAACCGTAAGGTCATTACCTTGTTTGAATGGGCAACCGTGAAGGACGTCTTTGAAGAGGAAGAAAATGAAGATGAAAGTGAGCATGAACTTAAGGAAACTCAAGAGGAGGTAGTGGAAGAGCTGATGAAGGAGAACTCTTAGTTTTGAGAGGAGTTCTAAGCAACCAAAAGGGAGTAAAAAATGAGCAAAGAGAGAACATCTTTCATACTCGTTATACGGTTCAAGGGAAGGTGTGTTCTTTGATTATTTATGGAGGAAGCTGTGTAAATGTAGTTTCTCTAAGCATGATTGAGAAACTGAGATTGCAAACCATGACACATCCACATCCCTACAACATTTAATGGCTGAATCAAAGCAAGGGAATTTAGGTGAACTCATAGTGCTTGATTTCTTTCTCTATTGGAAAGAACTATCAAGATGAATTATGGTATGATGTTATATCTATGGATGCTTGTCATATGCTTCTAGGAAGACCATGACAGCTGTAAGGTTATGCATAATGGTTACCTAAATACCTATTCTTTTACCAAGGATGGCGAGAAGATTACCCTAGCTCCTTTATCCCCATCTAAACTCCATGAAATCAAGCCTTAAAATAAACCTACTCATTATGATTTGTTACTGATCATAGGGGAGCCATTGTTAAAGGCTTCTCAATAAGAATTTAAGGCCTTTAAAGAGTGGATTTTGAGTATGCAAGATGAATGAGCAACCCCTTTACCCACTCACCCCATGGCTAGAACACTCATACAAAACTTCTATCATTTGTTTCCTAAGGAGATACCTATAGGTTTGCTTCCTAAAAGGTATATTCAGCACCACATTGATCTTATTCTAGTTTCTATCCTATAAAATAAGCCTGCCTATAGGATGAATCTAAAGGACACTATAAAAATACAAAAGCAAGTTGAAGACTTGAAGTCTAAAGGCTTAATCCATGAGTCCTTAAGTCCATGTGCTGCACCTGCTCTTTTGGTGCCAAAGAAGGATGGTGGAATGCGAATGTGTGTAGATAACAAGGCCATTAACAAGATTACAATCAAGTATATGTATCCCATACCTAGACTTGAAGACATGCTGGATGAATTATATGGCTCTAAGGTGTTTTCTAAGATCGATCTTCGAAGTGGATACTACCAAATACATATTAGAGAAGGCGATGAGTGGAAGATAGCTTTCAAGGCTTTATGAATGGTTGATAATGCCCCTTGGCCTTTTAAATGCACCTAGTACTTTTATGAGATTGATGAATCAAGTCTTAAGGCCGTATATAGGCAAGTTTATGGTAGTATACTTTGATGATGTCTTGATTTATTCCAAGGATGAGCATGAACATCAAGGCCATCTAACTCAAGTGATGCTTGTTCTAAAATGTGAGAAGTTGTTTGGTAACCTTAAGAAATGTGCTTTCTTCACTCCTGAAGTTACATTTCTAGGTTACATAGTTACTAAAGATGGCATAAAAGCATATGAGAGCAAAGTTAAAGCAATTCGGTCATAGCCAGTTCTAAAGAGTATACATGATGTTCGAGCTTTTCATGGATTAGTTTCATTCTACAGACGGTTTATTCAAGGTTTTAGCACTACTATAGCTCCAATAACTGAAGTTATTAAAGGTACCTCATTTATTTGGACACCAAAAGCTCAATCTACCTTTGATGAAATCAAGATAAGACTTACTGAAGCACCTGTTCTATCCTTACCGTGCTTTAGTAAAGCCTTTAAAGTTGGATGTGAGGCCTCTGGTGTTAGTATAGGTGGTGTTCTTACTCAGGACGGTAAACCTCAAGCCTTCTTTAGTGAGAAACTTTGTGATTCAAGAAGAAAATGCTCCACCTATGATAAACAGTTTTATACCATTATGAGATGTTTAGAACATTGGAATCATTATTTGATTGCAATTGAGTTTATCTTACATTTTGGCCATGAAGCTTTAAAGTATATTCAAGGCCAACACAAGTTGAACTCATGACATGCTAAGTGGGTTGAGTTTCTCCAATCATCTCACTTTACAATCAAGTATAAACCTGGAAAACTCAATCAAGGTGCAAATGCTCTATCTCGAAGGTATCTTCTTTTGTTTCAATTAGATGCTTATGTACTTGGTTTTGAGCATCTAAAAGCTTTGTGTGTTGAAGATGAAGCCTTTGGGGAGTTGTACACTAATTGTTCTAAGCACCCCAAAGGAGATTTTCTGATTCAAGAGGGATTTTTGTTCAAAGATACGCAGTTGCGTATACCGAAGTGTACCACAAGAGAGCTTCTAATCGGGGAAGTTCATGGAGGTTCTCTAGCTGGTCATTATGGTGAAAACAAGACACTCATTATGCTAAGGGAGCATTACTACTGGCCAGGCATGGAGAAAGACATTCAAGAGATTCTAGAGAGGTGTGGGACTTATCAAGTCACCAAAAGTCACTCCTTACCCGATGGCCTATGCACACCTCTACATCTTTCTACTACTCCTTGGGTTGATGTAAGTATGGATTTCATTCTTGGACTACCTAAGACCCAAAGGAACAAAGAATCCATCTTTGTTGTAGTAGATAGGTTTTCTAAAATGTCTCATTTTGTTCCATGTAACAAGACTAATGATGCTACACACATTGCTGAGTTGTATTTCAGGAAGTGGCTAGATTACATGGTATACCTAGATCAATTGTTTCTGATTGGGATAATAAGTTTTTAAGCCATTTTTGGATTATATTGTGGAAAAAGCTAGGTACTAAACTCAAGTATAGTACTACTTGTCATCCACAAATTGATAGACAAACTGAGCTTACTAATTGAACCTTAGGAACACTTCTAAGGGCTTTGATTAAACCTCATGCCAAAGCCTAGGATTTGCTTTTACCTCATGTAGAGTTTGCTTATAACAGGGCTCCAAGCAAGGCTACTGGTTTATCACTATTTAAGGTGGTCTATGGGATTGATCCTATTAGTCCACTTGATCTCACTCGACGACCATTAGATCAAAAGCTAAGTGCGAATGCAGCTTCAATGGTAGAAGAAATCCAGAAGATTCATGAGCTGGTAAGGAGCAGAATAGAGAAGACTAATGCATCATATTAAGCTCAAGCTAACAAGCATAGGTATTTCAACCTGGAGACCTCATATGGATACACCTAAGAAAAGAGAGATTCCCATCCAAAAGGAAGAACAAGCTAATGCCAAGGGCTGATGGTCCATTTGAGGTACTTGAAAGAATAAATGACAATGCTTATAAGGTTGATTTGCCAGGTGACTATAGAGTTTTAGCCACATTCAATGTTGCTGACTTGAGTGCTTACCTAGCCGATGATTATTTTGCTGATTTGAGGATCAAATCTTCTCAACAAGGGGAGGATAATGGAGTCGCCACCAACCAAGACAAGGAAGAAGGTCCTACAAGTCGAACAAGGTCGTATGCAAGCTCCAAAGTTCAAGTAATGGTTCATATTGTGGAAAAGAGCCAAATGGAAGTGACCGGGTTACACGGCCAAAATGTGCCTGATTTTGTTCACCAAATTTCTTAAGCTACCTTGTGGCAGAAGTTTGATATTTTCACATTTTTGGATTCCTCATGATCTTAACTTTCAGGTCCAAGCATTAAATTCCAATCATACATAATCAAAGTCAAGAGATCAAGGCATTTTGTCCAATCTGCCAGTTTTGGTTCAAAACTGCATGGTAAAATGTTTTACTGGAAATCTTCTACTTGAACATGATTTAACTTTGATTTCTTTGCAGGGGGTTTGTATACACCCCAAAGTTTCTCCATGGCCTAAAATCAGAATCATGACCACTTTTGGTTGGGTTAAACGAAGTCAGAAAACCAGGTTAATTTTGCTCCTAGAACCCGGTTTACAGCAACTATGTGTTTTTCCTTCTTCCATGGGTTTCTTCAGTTGTGTTCCTGCTTGCTACCTTCACACGCGCTTCAAGAACTCTAGAAACATAATCATAGGTTGTAAATTCAGAATTTTGGGAAGAGGAACCAATAGGAAAGTAAAGGAAGGAAACATGCTCTTCATCCGGATTGGCCAGCCGAAAAGGACTTCTACTTTACGACTACTTTTCTCCCCTTCCCTTTAGTAATCTAATGTATTAGGTTTAATTACATGTATTAAAGGTTGTAAACATCAATTGTCTTGCTATCCTTTGTATTTTGACTGTAATTTGTTTAAGTTAAGTAAGCTAGCATTCTATTTTGTACTAACCATGAGGATTTAGCTAAGTTAATACGTTTCCTCCGTAGGAAGGAAACCTCCAGTAGCTAGCTTGCTTGTTTAGGTGCTTGCTAGGCATGTACTAAAAGGATACTCATAGCCATTTGCATTCTTATTACTCACTTTGAATGAAAATCACTTTGAGAGCAACTTAGCTTTCGTACACCTAAATACTTCACTTGCTTATCCTTAATTTGGTCAATTAAGGTGGTGATCAAGTAAGTCCTAATCCTTAGTTAAGTGGTGTTTTTATATCTTAATCAAAGCTTAGGGACCCTAAACTTGAGTTTGGTGGTGTTTCTATATCCAAACAAAGGTTTAGGTTATCCTTCTTCCATTGATTATCCTACAGCTTATGCTTAAACTTAGCTTGAATTCAGTTTGCTAAACCTTTAGCCCTTGAATTCTAGCTTGAGTTTTCCTGGTTTCCCTCCGAGATACATCATCACCTATGAACACCACCACAAATTTGTTTAGGTAGGGTCTGAAGACTCTGTTCATAAGATCCATCAAGGCTACGGGAGCATTAGTTAGATTAAATGACATCACTGTAAACTCATAGTGACCATACCTAGTTCTAAACGTAGTCTTGGATATGTCTTCAGATTTAATCCTAAGTTAATGGTACCTTGACCACAAATCAATCTTAGAGAAGACTTCTGCTCCTTGCAATTAATCAAATAAGTCATCTATTCATGGCAAAGGGCACTTGTTTTTGATGGTGATCTTGTTCAACTTCCTGTAGTCAATGTATAGCATTAAGATTCCATCCTTTTTCTTTACGAATAATACTAGGGCACCCCATGGTGACACACTTGGCCTAATAAAGCCCTTCTACAACGGCTTATCTAACTGAAGCTTCAGTTCCTTAGGCTTAGTTGGGGCCAGATGATATATGGCTTTGGAAATAGGTTGGGCCAGACGATATGTGGCTTTGGAAATAGGTTGGGCATCAGGGATTAATTCAATTCCAAAATCAATTTCCCTCCGCGAGGGCAATTCTGGTAACTCTTCAGGGAAAACATCCTCAAATTCACTTATTACAGGAATATTTCCAGCTTTCTCTTCCTTTAATTGGGTGTTAATAGCATAACACCAATATCCAATGCACCCTGGACATAATAGCTTGCTTGCTTTCATAGCAGAAATCAAGAAACAAGATTCTTCCTCTCTCTGCCCATAGAAGAGTATTTCTCTCCCTTTTTCATCCTTTAAAATAACCTTAAGATCCTCGTAGTTAATCTCAGCTCTATAGGTGTGCAACCAATTCATTCCCAGAATGATGTCAACATTAGACAAATCAAATTGAATCAAATCCACAGGGAAGGTGGTTCTACCAATGGTAATGGGAACAAGTTTATAGGAGATGGGATATTCAATCACAGAATCATTGGGTAGCTAGATCCTATAATTGGTTTCCATTATCCTATCCTCCAGGCTCAATTGCATGGCAGATCGGGTGGATATAAATGAATGAGTAGCACCTAAATCAAATAATACATAAAATGGTTTGAATTTAAAAAGAGAGTTCCAGTGACTACCGTACTAGAGGTGGCAGCTTCCTTCTTGCTCATTACATATGCCTATCCTACTACCGCATGCCTTGGTGGTGGGGCCCCTTGGTAAGGTGGGGCTAGGGATTTTGCTGCACCTTTGCTTACAGCCTTTATCCTTCGGGGGCATGCAGCAATAAGGTGTTCAGGGCTTCTACACCACATGCACTTATAGGTTCCTACTCGACATTCAGGGATGGTATGATTTGTTCTTTCGTACTTCTCACAGGGCCCTGTCGAGCTTGCCGAATAGCTCTTGGGAGGAGCGGGAGAAGGTTTCTTCTGGTTCACACTCTCACTCGGAGTTCATCGCTCAAACCCCTTTCTCTTTCGGTTGATTGGGTTCAGGGCTCTCAACTCTGTCTTTACTCACTCCACTTCAGCAGCTTGCTCATGTAGTTCTTGATAAGTCAAAATTGGTTGCCCAACTAACTGATTCCAAATATAGAAGGCCAAACCCTCTTCAAACCTTCTCATCTTCAACCTTTCAGATGATACAAACTCGGGAACAAACCTAGATAATTGTAAAGCTTGTCGAGAGCTACAAATTTAACCACTACTTCGGTTATTAAAATACTTTTTTATAGCATAGGGAAGTAGGGATCGATCCACGAGGAAAGATTGTTGTAAAAGGCTAGCTTAATCCTAAATAATTTTACTAATCCAATTTATTAAGTCTAATTTTAATAATTCTAAAATAATTAAAATCTAATGAATAAAAATCTAGAAAAATACCCAATGATGCTCCTAAATATTCTAGATCATATTTTGGAAATAAAACAGTAAAAGGCTTTCCTAAATAATTTAGAAAAATAAAACCAGAATAGTAACTGAAATTCTAATTAAAAAGCAAAACAGCAAATAATAAACAGAAAATAAATATTAAAAATGTCAAACAATAACCCAAGATAATATTCTTTAGGCATATAAGCTTATAACTCCTAAATTGTATCCACATAATTCCAGAAAAATCTAGTCAGAAAATTACCACAAAATATCAATGCAGAATATTAAATCTAAAATTAGAAATAAAATAATCTGCAAAAATATAAATACGAAAATAATCAAGCAAATTACCCTAATTCTAGGACACAATTTTGTGGACTTAACCGCACCTAATGATCGTAAATTAACAATTAAAATCGAAATTTTCAGAATTAATAACCTAAAAACCTGCACATATCAATTTCACAAAATAATTCTGAAAAATTATCAAATAACTTCCAAAAATTACGAAATTAAATATGGGCAGACTAGGGCACTATATAAACTCTAGGAACTGATAAAAATCAAAAATGAACAAAAATAACTATTTTTAG
This sequence comes from Carnegiea gigantea, assembly GCA_029747015.1. Taxonomy (NCBI): domain Eukaryota; kingdom Viridiplantae; phylum Streptophyta; class Magnoliopsida; order Caryophyllales; family Cactaceae; genus Carnegiea; species Carnegiea gigantea. The sequence goes on from JAKOGI010001540.1 coordinate 8,534, forward strand.
TTTAATTCCTAGCAAACCGGGAATTAAATACTAAAACTGAATATAAATCAATCTAAAATTATAACCACTCTACAAATCAAAATCTAAACTATCTAAAATTACCTAGACGCCCCTAAAAGACTATAATTTTGGGGGGGGTCGATTGAAATTATATTGAAGCTAATAAAAATAGAGCAAAAATAAACTAATCAAATTAACTCTAAGCAACAAATAATGATCAAAAGTTGTCAAATTTATGAAGGATACTTAGTATAATCTCAATCCACCATGCAAATTAATATTTATCATCAACACACAAGTTAAATTCATTCACGAGTTAAACTGTAGAAGACATCCACCAGCGGTTCTTTCCCGTTTTTCCTTAGATTCTAGTTTACTTAGGTCCAGCCCTAATATAAACCATTCTAATTTGATAATCTTTACACCAGCGCAAAAATTTAACCAAACTCGAGCATTAAGAATTAGAAAAACATCATTTAACACTTTGTAACTAATTTACCAGCAAAGTGATTTAACAAAGATCTAAAGTGACTATCTAATTAAAAGAGATGGGTTTGAGCCATCCATGATTAATTAGGGTGATACCTACGCATAAAAGACTATAACTTTTACGTATTATGGTCTTCTAAATTATCAATCGAAATCGTATTAAACTAACTAGCATGCATTCTAATTAATTTAACATGAATATCATAAACGATAAATGCTAATCGCTATAGAATCATGAATATGAATCAACTAGGCAATAAAGCATAGGACTTGTTTCAAAATAGTAAATTTAGCATGGCTTCAAGAAGATTATACAAAAAAATTACTCACTCATGTTAAAAGTAACTTCACAAAATTCAGTCAAATTAATCATGTTTAATAATTAATGAAACATAAAAAATTGGAGGCACGATGGGCTTCTTTTCAAGCAAATAGCCGTGGCATATATGGGGTTGATGATGGGGCTGAATGAGGAAGGTGGCCGTGGGTTTTGATGTGTGATGATGATGAGAGAAGGGGATGATGATAGGTGTTGATGGTTTGATGCGTGAAGAGGATGCAGGCATGGGGTTCTGATGGAAGTTGGATTTCGAAGAAGCCCAATCAGCCGTGGGTGTTCAAGATGGTGAGGTGCGTGGCTGATTGTGTGCTGATATATATATATAGGGAGGAAAGGAGGGGTGTGATTAGGGTTAGTAATTAGAGTTTCCTTCTTCCTTTCTTCCTTAAACTTCTTCTCCCTTAAGACTTCTAGGTCTTCTTCAACTCTTGAAACCCTAGCCAAATTAAATAATTATGAAAATAATATTTTCCATAATTATTATTTTTGGACCGTCTTTATAGCCAAGCATGTAAAATTCGCGCCTCGACGACTTGTCTTCCCTTTTTATTTTATTACTGCCTAATCTGAAAAACATATAAAATAAATTAAATTAGACGTAATAATATATATAATATAATCAAAATAATTATTAAAACCATGCATGATTTTTGACTTAACAAATCCCCCCACACTTAGACTTTGGACATCCTCGTGCAAAAAAATCTTAGACTCAATCTAAAAACTTGCCCTCTTTCTTTCTTATAAAGTCATGCATAACTATGATATTCATACTAGGCCTTGGCTTGCTTTAAAAACAACTTTATTGAAAATTAATTAGTTTTATTCCTCCTGCAAGTGAATAACTACTAGATATCCAACTACCATCAAAGAGTTTATTCATCAACTTCACAACATTTCTATAATGAAGTAACAAGATCAATAATTATCCAGCTCTTTTAAGCATGCGTACACCGATCAAGAGGCCTAAAACATTTACGATAGAAAAGTTGAAGTATGGTATGACAATTGAACTAGAAAGAATAACTCATTGATATTGATTCTAAACTTGCCTTGTATTTATTTTTCTTCTTCTTCTTCTTTTTCTTTTTTCAAACTCCACTTTCGCACATATTCGAGGCCCATATAGGGTCTTAGAAATTAAGCACTCCCTGTCTCACACTGACCCGAATAGAGGTGCGGGAGCAAACATTTAATTTTCATCATTACTTTTATTTATTTTATTGACTCACTAGCATGGGAAGCAAGCTTTCCAGTGACAGTATTGTCTCAAAGGGTAGCACCCAATAGCGCATGCCTCAAAGGGTTACTTCTCATTCCCAACTTTAACTCTCCTTTTCCTTTTCTTTTTTTTTCCCTACTAATTCAATAGTCTGGGTAATGGGTAGGTCATTTATTGCCTCTGAGCGGCCATATAACATGACTAAATAAGATGGATAATCATGATAATTACTCATTGAACAGACATATGAGAATCAACTCAAATTGCTCTGAAAGACAACTAGCATGCTTAGAAGTCTTCACTCATTGAAGAATAAACTACAACATAGCTAATAAAAAAAAATTTTTTAAGCAAGCAAGCCTAGCATAAACTCATATCATGCATTATTTATAAGAAAATTTTTTTTTTTCAATTTTCTTTGTTTTTTTTTTTCAAAAATAAATACTGTGAAAATTAAATGCAGGATGCACCCCCCCACACTTAATTCATGCATAGTCCTTAATGCATGCAAAAAAGATAGAAATAATGAAAACAAAAGCAAAAGTAAATAGGAACTTCCCTGAAAACGTTGGGTTGCCTCTCAACCAGCGCCTTTGTTTATAGTCGTTGGCTCGACTTCATGAAACTCCTGGATCCTCTAGTTGGATCTCTTCTAATAATTCAGCATTAATCTGGTAAGGCACTTTTTAAAACTCAGTATGATCAAGACTCTTAGTAAGCACAGTCAAAAATTCATCTTCGTTGAACAAGTCATAGATATTTTGGGGCAACTCATCAATAACGTCAAGTGCATATACGTAATTCACATAAGCAGGGAATCTCATAGCATCAAAAATATTAAATTTAATCATTTTACCATCAAATTCCATAGTTAATGTTCCTTCATGCACATCAATTTTAGTTCTAGCTGTTTTCAAAAATGGTCTGCCAAGTAAGATGGGAATATCATGACATGCAGCACCCATGTTCATCACATAAAAATCAGCAAGAAATACAAGTTCATTTACTTGGACTAAGATATCCTCTAACACTCTGTCTGGGTGAATACTGCTCCTATTAGCTAATTGAATCAATATACTAGTTTTCTTTAATTTGCCTAGGTTCAGTATGTCATAAACGGATCTAGGCATAACATTAATTGAGGCACCTAAATCAAGCATAGCTTTATCAAAGCAAAGGTTTCCTATTTTGCAAGGAACAGAAAACATACCAGGGTCTTTACACTTAAGGGGAAGTTTTCTTTGAAAACAGCAGACACATTTTTCCCTACACTTATCTTCTCATTACCAATGAGCTTCCTCTTGGTAGTGTATAATTTTTTTAAGAACTTAGCATAACGAGGTACCTGTTTAATGGCATCAAGGAGAGGTATATTAATTTCTACCTTCCTTAATGTCTCTAAGATCTCTTGGTTAGCCTCATTCACCTTAGAAGTAGGGTTTCTAAATCTACTAGGAAAGGGTAGAATTGGTCTATAAGGTTCTCTTTTCTTCTCTCCTATTTCCTTAGTAGTTTGATTAGAATTAGTGTCTAACTTTGGTACAGCCCCTTTAATCTCTAACTCAGGTTCTAATTCTCTACTCTTCCTAGGTTCTTTTAACTCTTCCCCACTCCTAATTGTTATGGCACTAACATTCTCTTTAGGGTTAGGGTAAGGCTGAGATGGTAACCTATTTTGCATTTAAGCTTGTAGGTTGCTAACTATGATATCAGTTACAATCTGTTTCTCTTAAACCTGCTTAAGAGTTGTCTCCAAAATCTGGAACCTATCATCCATCTTCTTGAGGACTTGTTCCAGTAGAAAGTTGATCCTATCCTGGTTAGAAGGTTGATGAGAGGGTTGGTCAAAACCAGGTGGATTAGGCTTAGGGCCATACCTAAGGTTAGGATGGCCTCTCCATCCTTCATTATAAGTATTCAAATAGGGATCATACCTTCTTTGATCTTGGTTAGAGTAAAGAGCATTAACATTACCTTCTTGTAGAGTAGGACATGCATTAGTAGAATGCCTCTCTAGATAACAAATACCACATATTACTGCTTTTTGAATACCCCCAGTAATGATCTTATTTAACATAGCAGTAATGTGAGATAACTGATTCTCTAGAGATGAACTAGAACCTATTTCATTTACCCTTTTGTTGTGAGTCCCTAGTACCACACTGTTGAGTGTTTTGGGCCATTACATGAAATAGATTTCTAGCATCAGCTGGGGTTTTATTAACCAGAGCACCCCCACTAGCAGCATCAACCATATTACGATCCATAGGAAGCAAACCCTCATAAAAATATTGAATCAATAGTTGTTCAGTTATTTGATGTTGGGGACAACTAGCACATAACTTATTAAATCTTTCCTAATACTCACAAAAGGTTTCCCCATTCATTTGTTTGATTCCACATATTTCTTTCCTAATAGATCCAATACGTGATGTAGGAAAAAACTTTTCTAGAAATGACTTATGCAATGCAGTCCATGTGGAAAAAGATCTAGCAGGCATATAATATAACCAGTCCTTAACATTACCAAATAAAGAAAAGGGAAAAGCCCTTAGTCTAATTTGGTCCTCAGGAATTCCTTCAGGCACCATAGCAGAGCAGGTAATCAGGAATTCACTAATGTGTCTATAGGGGTCTTCTCCAGCTAATCCATGAAACTTAGGTAATAAATTAATAAATCCTGAGTTTAATTTCAAAGGCTTATCTAAAACAGCATAAGTAATGGACATTGGTTGGATTTCTAAGTTAGGAGCAGTGAGTTCTCGAAGAGTAGACATGCTTACCTCTTTAATCTTAAGACTTACTGGCAATCTGCAAAAATTAAAATAAAAACAAAACAATAAAAGTCGTAAAATTAAATAGAAGTAAACTAGCAATTTAATTTTCCGTCCCCGGCAACGGCGCCAAATTTTGTAAAGCTTGTTGAGAGCTACAAATTTAACCACTACTTCGGTTATTAAAACACTTTTTTATAGCATAAGGAAGTAGGGATCGATCCACGAGGAAAGATTGTTGTAAAAGGCTAGCTTAATTCTAAATAATTTTACTAATCCAATTTATTAAGTCTAATATTAATAATTTGAAAATAATTAAAATCTAATGAATAAAAATCTAGAAAAATACCCAATGATGATCCTAAATATTCTAGATCATATTCTGGAAATAAAATAGTAAAAAGCTTTCTTAAATAATTTAGAAAAATAACCATAGAATAGTAACTGAAATTCTAATTAAAAAGCAAAATAGCAAATAATAAACAGAAAATAAATATTAAAAATGTCAAACAATAACCTAAGATAATATTATTTAGGCATATAAGCTTATAACTCCTAAATTGTATCCAAATAATTCCAGAAAAATCAAATCAGAAAATTACCACAGAATATCAATGCAGAATATTAAATCTGAAATTAGAAATAAAATAATCTGCAAACATATAAATACGAAAATAATCAAGCAAATTACCCTAATTCTAGGACACAATTTTCTAGACTTAACCACACCTAATAATCGTAAATTAACAATTAAAATCGAAATTTGTAGAATTAATAACCTAAAAACCTGCACATATCAATTTCACAAAATAATTCTGAAAAATTATCAAATAACTTCCAAAAATTATGAAATTAAATATGGGCAGACTAGGACACTATATAAACTCTAGGAACTGACAAAAATCAAAAACGAACAACAATAACTATTTTTAGTCTAATTCCTAACAAACTGGGAATTAAATACTAAAATTGAATATAAATCAATCTAAAATTATAACTACTCTAAAAATCAAAATCTAAACTATCTAAAATTACCTAGATGCTCCTAAAAGACTATAATTTTGGGGGGGGGTCGATTGAAATTATATTGAAGCTAATAAAAATGGAACAAAAATAAACTAATCAAATTAACTCCAAGCAACAAATAATGATCAAAAGTTGTCAAATTTATGAAGGATACTTAGTATAATCTCAATCCACCATGCAAATTAATATTTATCATCAACACACAAGTTAATTTCATTCATGAGTTAAACTGTAGAAGACATCCACCAGCGGTTCTTCCCCGTTTTTCCTTAGATTCTAGTTTACTTAGGTCCAGCCCTAATATAAACCCTTCTAATTTGATAATCTTTACACCAGTGCAAAAATTTAACCAAACTCGAGCATTGAGAATTAGAAAAACATCATTTAACACTTTGTAACTAATTTACCAGCAAAGTGATTTAACAAAGATCTAAAGCGATTACCTAATTAAAAAAGAGATGGGTTTAAGCCATCCATGATTAATTAGGGTGAAACCTACGTATAAAAGACTATAACTTTTACATATTACAGTCTTCTAAACTATCAATCGAAATCGTATTAAACTAACTAGCATGCATTCTAATTAATTTAACACGAATATCATAAACGATAAATGCTAATTGCTATAGAATCATGAATATGAATCAACTAGGCAATAAAGCATAAGACTTGTTTCAAAATAGTAAATTTAGCATGGCTTCAAGAAGATTATACAAAAAAATTACTCACTCATGTTAAAAGTAACTTCACAAAATTCAGTCAAATTAATCATGTTTAATAATTAATGAAACATAAAAAATTGGAGGCACGATGGGCTTCTTTTCAAGCAAATAGCCGTGGCATATATGGGGTTGATGATGGGGCTGAATGAGGAAGGTGGCCGTGGGTTTTGATGTGTGATGATGATGAGAGAAGGGGATGATGATAGGTGTTGATGGTTTGATGCGTGAAGAGGATGCAGGCATGGGGTTCTGATGGAAGTTGGATTTCGAAGAAGCCCAATCAGCCGTGGGTGTTCAAGATGGTGAGGTGCGTGGCTGATTGTGTGCTGATATATATATATAGGGAGGAAAGGAGGGGTGTGATTAGGGTTAGTAATTAGAGTTTCCTTCTTCCTTTCTTCCTTAAACTTCTTCTCCCTTAAGACTTCTAGGTCTTCTTCAACTCTTGAAACCCTAGCCAAATTAAATAATTATGAAAATAATATTTTCCATAATTATTATTTTTGGACCGTCTTTATAGCCAAGCATGTAAAATTCGCGCCTCGACGACTTGTCTTCCCTTTTTATTTTATTACTGCCTAATCTGACAACATATAAAATAAAATAAATTAGACATAATAATATATATAATATAATCAAAATAATTATTAAAACCATGCATGATTTTTGACTTAACAATAATTCTGTGAACTTATTGGTGTACTGCTTCACAGTCACGTTGCCACTCATCTTCAGCTCCATAAACTCTTTCTCCTTTTGCCTTTGGACCACAACTAAGTAAAATTTTGCCCTCTACTCACTCAGGAATTTACTCTAGGTGAATTCAGGCCCTGCGAGCTTTTCCTTAATAGTATTCCATCAAATATCAACTTCACCAGTAAAATAATACGCCCCAATGTTTACTTTCTTTTCTTGTGGCACTTCTACCACTGTAAAGATTTTCTCTATTTCCCTTACCCATTCCTCCAATACTACTGAATCATAAGTTCTATCATACACTTTAGGGTTACGTTGTGTGCCCTATTTGCTATTTTATCCTCTTTAGGAGCGGTTTCAGTGGGTACTTGAAGAATCCACTTTATCAGTTCAGCTACTAAGGCTGGCCAGTAGTTCAGGCCCCCAATGTTATTAGCTAACTTAGAAGAAATTGGTGACATTTGGCCAAAATTTGGGGGCACATGATGGGAGGTTTGATCACCCGATCCCTGGCCATGATCCGAGATTTCTTCTATATGAACCTCTGCATTATTATGCACCGATTCAGGCATTCTGATTATACATTAAATAAAATAATTCAATCACTGGAATACCCAAACATATAAGATAAGCATGCCCAATAAATACATTTGATATAACTCAAAGATTATTGAAAATAAACCCAAACCTTCATTATATCATTTCATAACTGCTTATTTCCATATCATAACTGCCTGTTTATATATATGATCAGCAAAATATATCATATCTAACTGACTAGGCAAAGTCAGTTTTAACATCTACCTCAATCCTAAACACTAACTAGCCCCAAGACACTAGATCCGTTACATGACAAAAAAGAGATACGAACCATGTCATCACGGTCGGAGAGGATTGGACTAACTGTATATAATGTCATATGCTATATAAAATACAACTATCCAATCCAACCATACCATATATACATACAAGGCTCAAAATGAAAACTACTAAAACCAACCCCTGAACCACCTAACAATCCCTAGACGGATCATAATCTGGGTCGGACTCATCATCAGGCTCTTCGCCTGAATCGAAGCTGCTAGGCGATGCCTCTGACTCGGCATCACCAACCTCCTGCTCAACCTATTGCTCCACTATCATATCCTCAATCTCCTGATCCCACTATTGCTCCACCACTGCCTCATCAATGTCCTGATCCTCCTCGGGATCATCCTCCTCCTCCGGATGGCCCTCGTTCTCAGAACTAACCACCACTATCTCTGGTGTATCAGGGAGGTCTACCACCACATGGACCTCCCCAGGACTGTCAAACATCAATGGGGTACCTGGTGTGGGCGGAGATAGTGGTCTCTTTGCTAGTACTGGGGCTGCAGGTGGGAGATGTGCCTAATGTAATGGAAAGACAGGCTGAAGAGTCTCCATGGTAATCCCCCGTTGCTCAAACTCCTCTCTGAAGAACAATTCTATAGTGATAGTCGTCCAAGCCCCCTGGGCCTGAAACCTAGGCCCGTCCCAACCTGGGTTCCCTGTTATCATAAAATGATGATAACGGAGCCTGAACTCTACCCACGGATCAATTGTGGGCAAGGACCAGAGTAGTGTGTGTCCACGAAACGTAATACTGTGAAACTCAGAAAAGGGCCCTGCGCATGAGCCTCCATACTAGCATGCAGCGGTGCGATGTGAGCAACCATAGATGTACCTGGCATCTTGTTAATGGCATAAGGGTCCATTTAACAAAGAAAAACATATATGAGAGGAGAGGCATACATAACCACAATTAAGGAACATACAAATATAAGCAGCCTACATTTCTAGTATCACAAGTCTCTGTAATATACAATATTCCTTACTAATAACCTTTCTCGCCCTCCTATGTGTAAACTCCATACTCTGTGTCCCATTAGGAAAAATCAAAACCTGGCTCTGATACCAAATTTGTAACACCCCTAAATGTACATAGTTCATTATTTGCGTTCTCTTCATTAGTTTCACCAATTAGAAGTAATATCCCAAATGATCACGGCATTACCGCCATCCAAAAGGACAAGACTTTGCTTGTAAATGATAAATTCTAACAACGCTAATCAATGTTTTCTGTCAAAGGGCGTTCACATAATTATAACCCGTCAAACCATATATAAACAGTTCTAACGTCAAATCATTTAACTATTCTAGGGTTTAGATCAAAATATAGTAACTCTTGCAGAGTATATAGCTTTAACATCAAAAACTTTCATAATAAAGTGCTCAAAACATCACTATTCCTTTTGTTTGGAATTTCTTGCTCACTTATCACCTTCAGTTGTCCTGCCCTCCTGAGGGCGATTCACTGAACATTTTTCTAAAATAAAACATGAAAATATTTCGAACTATGAGCCAAAGTTCAGTACATGCATTTCTGTATTGTTAAATGATCAATGAAAAGCTAATTGTGCTCGCATTGTAATTCATTTTAATTAAAAATAAGGGATGAGATAAATATGAAATTGCATTGTCAATTATTATTTGATAGTGAACCCCTAGTAACTGTTACGATCTGAAGATAGGTGTACAGCTGCCAAGCCGATCGGGGGACCTGGCCTGAAACTGCGTAGCTAACTAAAGGGCAATGCCCTGTAACTGATAAATGATGGGGTCACTAATTATGTAGTAAATCACTAATTAAACTAATTCACTGATGTACTTATCAAAATATCATAATTTTGATAAGTACGTGCTGATTTATAAAGTTACAGGCAATGAACGTACCTGGTACTTTTAATGAAATTCACTAAAATGTGATTTTGCATAAAAGGGAAGGAAACGATACATTAGGCCTTGATTCGGTACAAAATTATCATTGTAGGAACATACTGTTAGCAAAAATATTTATTTCATAGCTAATAATTTAGTAAAAGAAAAGTAAGAGCATAACAGGGGCGTAGAAAGAATGACTCGTAATTTAGTCATCCAACCTCTAATTGAGACTAAATTACCCTAATATAGAAAGGTTAGGAAGTCCCAAAAAACTTTCATTTAGAACACCAAGCTTGATTCCCATAATAGGATTCCCAAAAGGAGGCTAGAATACAAGCATGTTAGTTTTGGTCCATTCTGCACAGTTTTGGTAAAATGATCATAACTTTTTCCACAAACCTCGAATTAAGACGATTCAAAAGGAATTTAAAAGCTAACACACTGAACTATCTACCACCAAAAATCATAATTTTCCAATGGGCCGATCATTACCAGTTTAATCCCAAAGTCTGTGCTATTTTCCTGAAATTTCTAGCCCCCCACTGTTTTAGCTTTTCCCTCTTTATCCCACAAATCCTCAACTTAAACCATTCCTTAAAAGCATGTAAACACGCTTTGCTCCATCCCAACATCATAAAAAAATACCACACTCAATTTCACTTCATAATCATATCCAATAAAGATCATTTTTCAACCAAATACACACATAAAACGAGCTTAATGGTAGTTTAATCCAGACCATATATTACTTGCCAAAACCCTAGTTTATGACCAACTTGGACTTACTACAACTCATTTCAAATCACCAAAAACATCATCATAAACACCAGTAGGTTAAAAGATGACCAAATCAAAGATAAAACAATCAAAATCCAACGCTTTAACATTAAGCTTGCATGATAAAGGATTAACCTTAACCCTAGCATGATCCAACCTCAACTCCACCATGATTAACACCAAAATAACTCTTATTTCTTATCAAAACATCATGATCAAAGATTATAAACATCAAAACAAGAATCAAAACTAATGTGAAAAGCAAAACCAACAAGATCAAGTTCAAGATTACTCATTTTACTTGAAGATACGTAGAGATGGAGGTGGTGATTAGTGGTTTTGATGATGGAGCATGGTAGCTAGTGGTACTAGGATGTCGGTGGGGGTCAGAGGTAACAAGGGCTGGCTGGAAAACTCACCGGAAAACACCAAACAGCTGAAGAGGGGTGCTGGCTGTGTAGGAGAGAGAAAGGAGGGAGAGAAAATGTGTTTCGGATTGAGTTGTGTTTTTGACTAATCAACTCATCTTGACTGAGTTTTTAGCTAGAAAATGGCTTTTTGGCTAACCATGGTTAAGATTAACCCTGGTAATTAGTTAGGTTAAGAACCAAACATGTTGTGCTTTAAATTGGGTCAAAAAAAGTTGGATTCGTGAATAAAACGCTTCGCAATGATAACGTTTTTGCGTAACTCAAAATTAAATTTTTTTGTAATGTTACAGAAAACAAAATAAATTACTTAGATTAAACTTGTTAGGGCCTACTATCAATTCTTCCAAAGCTTTTGTTAATCAATTAAATAAACAAATAAAATTTGATTTGCCGAGTGAGGGCCCAAATAAATTTTTCCACACCGAGGTGAATAAATGCAATAAATAAATATGAGAAAAATTATTAACATGAGGTAATTAAATAAATAAACATAATTTAGGGTTGGGCTATTACAAGTAACCAGAAATTTCTTTTTCTGTTAACATATTCACAAGAACACTTAATTTGCTATTGATTAATACTATGCAAAAGACTTTTATCTACATTTCCAAAGAAAACCAAAAAGAAATACAAATCTCATTACGCACAGCATATGCATGTTAGTGACCTATATATGTTATTTTAGTGAGTTATGACACATGTGTAGTGAGCCATGACGATACTGAACATTAGTCTAAATTTTCTTAGTGAACACACTATAGTGAGCTGTACCTTATATTGTAGTGAGTTGTGACTTGAATTTAGTGAGCCATGACTTGAATTTAGTGAGTTGTACCTTGTATTCTAGTGACCGTCAGTATATGCATGCTATAGTGAGTTGTACCTTACATTCTAGTGAGCCATAAATTGAATTTTGTCATAACCCGAAAGTAATCCTTATTAATTACCTGAATAAATCTTAAAGTGGAGCGCCGCATTTCAACTCAACACTTGAAATATTTATGTGATTGCAGGTTGAGACGACAAAGTGGTATCGAAATAAGACTTAATTATGCTTTGTACAAAACCATTCATAATGTGTTAATAAATTAATAAACATGAAAAAAAATTTATTAAATTAGCCCACGAATAAAAAAGGGTAAAAAAATTTTAATTTTTCATGAAACAAATATAGCTATGTAAAGAAAACAACAATTGAGATAAATGGGGTTGAATAAATACAAAGAAGATAATAGTTAACGCGGGTTAATCTTATAGTCTTCTTCTAACAAAATTAGGAAGACCTTAAAAATAGTTCAAATATTTATCCCACATAATTACGAGCTAAGGAAAAAAAATTATAAAAATAGCAAGATTTTTATTTAAAAGGAAAGGAGTTGAAGTTTCTAATGAAAAAAAAATTACCATCTTGATTCCCCCTTTCCCAAACGAACCGACATAGCCCCCCATTTTTTTAATTAGGCATAAGACACCCCCTCCAATTCCCAGCCACGTACACACCCTATCTTACACCTCATCTCTCTCTTTCTCTGCATGGCCAACCACGTACAGCAGTATAAGGCCCTGTTCCGCGACACTAGCGCCTCAAGTGATGCCCTGGCTAGCCGTCGCCGGCCGCGCTGGAGCTCAGCCACATCCCCCACCACACCTTTCTCACCTTCTTCTCAAATGGTTTTTGGGTAGTTGCAAGGTGAGTTCTAAGACTCCCTTCAATTGTTTTTATTATAGTACTTGATTTAATTAGGAATTATGTATATTAACATTAGATGAAGGTAGTTGGGTGCAAATTTGAATGTTTCAATGGTGAATTTTAGGGACTTGAAGGCATGGATGTTATGGGTGTTCATGGAAAAAAAAGGGTTTTGGATTTGGATTGTGTTTGTATGAATGAAAGTTTAAATGACTTAATTGAGTTGAAATTAGAAGGCCCTTGTGGTGAATTTAATGAAATTGAAGATTGGGATATAAATATGAAATCTTGGCCATTAAATGGTGGAGGAGGAAGAAGAGTGACTTGAGTATTTGAATTGGAAAGATGAGAATGAAAAATTACTGAGTTTGATTCTCGAATTTAAGCAGAATTCATTCCACTGTTCTAATATCTGGGAATTATTGGGACATCCAAAAATTCTGAAAATTTTACTGTAGCTTTGTGTAGTATCTGGGATGTTTTTGCAAAATTTCATGAATGTTGCAGGTGTATCCTATGAGATATGAATTTTTAAAGGAAACAGCCCAGTTTTATTATGGAAATTCGATAACTATTTCAAATTCTATGAAGGCTAGACTTGAAGGAAAATTATGAGAATTTTATTGTTGATTTATCATAATATTAGGTAATTTTCTGTAAAGTTTCGTAAATTTTGGAGGTGTGTTTTGTGAATTGTGAATTTCTAAGTGAAATGGTTATTTTAAAAGAATGTTGGAGTAGATAATTGAAGTTGGGGCTACATACTAGAGATAGGAGAGTTGTAAGGTGTGAATTTAAGGTGACAATAATAATTTTGAGGGTTTGATGGATATCTACAGTTATGGGTGTTCAAGAAAGATTGAGTTTGGGTGGAGATTGGGAAATAAATTTTTATAAATTAAATTACACTGCAAATTTAAAGGATTTTGTTCAATCTTGAAGAGGTAGTAAAGATTGTACATGCATTGTTAGTTTTGCAAAGAAGTAAGGTTGTATGTATGGAGTTGAATGATTGCCAATTTGCCATAAAATTTATTTTACACTAATACCTTTTCATTTGATTCCGAAAACTTACACCGCATTGATAATAGAGCTAAACCTATAAACCAATCTAGTCAGCTTAACTCTTTCTTTCTTAAGTTACTAATTCAACAATGAAATCAATAATACAAATAACAAAGGCTATTTGTAATTTACTAATATTATAAAACCTATTCGGAATAAAACGAGACCAGTTCTGTTGTTATCAAGCCAAAACAAGTTTTTACAGTAAAGAAAGAGAGAGCTTTTAAGCGATTCAGGTACGTTACCTGCCTGCACCTTTCAAAATTTATATGTTTTCGTAAATACCAAAATCTCATAATACACAATTATTTAATGAATAATTTTCAAGCATTGTGTTGCCAAATAACCAAATGGATCCACCAGTTATCAATTATCAGGGCTTACGCCCCTCAATTCACCCGCGTAGCCTCAAATCAGGCTATTCGATCAGCCTGATAGTTGTACACCTATTCAATAATCGCAATATTAGATAACAATGAATTGAAATGCGGCGCTCGCTGGAAAATGAATTTCATTCCTTTGTAGTATAGGAGTGAACCTATTGAGTTTCCATTCATTGTGCGAATATTTTTGTATTTTATGTTTTTAAGTAAGTAAATTGTAGAGTCCATACTTGTTCAGTACCAAGGACACAGGGAATAGCCAATGAAGTCTAAACAAGCTCACGGTGACATTCTAGGAAGTTAAAGGTCATCAGAACATGGATTTGTGGGTCGCTAGGGATTTCATTGAGCTTGATATGTATAAATCATATACTGTGTGATAGGTAAGCTAAAGTGTGCCATAATGCTTATGTTAAATAAGTTGCCGAGGCCCTCTCCCTTCTGGGATGGTGGTAATGTCTTAGCAATATTCTTCCAGATTGTTAGCAACTAAATACTAATGATTAAGGCTAATCAGGTGATTACAGGTTGGGGCATTATAGTTGTGGCATTAGAGCTAGGTTAAGGGTCACTGTGAGCTATATGGTATTTATGAGTTGTATTGAACATGAGGTTGGTTATGAGTTATTAGGCATGAGTACCTATCAAGGCTTATCATGTCACGAGCTCTTTCTATTAAGGTTAATGACTAGTTAGGTAATATCTTATGATCCCACCGTTAGCAAACAGAGAAGGGAAGCATTCAATTGACCCTATGTTTACCCATTCATCCCCGATAAGCGTAACAAGTTTAGAGTGACAATCCAGTGAAGTTTGAGTTGTGCATTTATTCTACAAGGGTATCTTTCATTGAGAGGTGGTTTATACTTAACATTTGGATATGCAAATGTTTAAAACATACCCCAAAGACTCCACATGCAATTTCTTGTGTGATTCCTATGGTATCAAGTTCTTCTATGCAACAAAAGATGAATTTTATTACCGTACTTTATGTTGAATTGATATAAAGCAACTGACAATAAATATGGTTGGGGCTAGTAGTCTATGCTATTGTACTTGGTGTTATACTATAAGTCATAGGAAACCAAATAAAGCATATCATGCAAAGAGGTTGTTTTATGTCTAACCGATTTAAGGATTTTATGAATTTATGTGGCTACCATATACTTGGGGACACATTTGTACTTTAAATGGGTTATAACTATGAAGTTACTGATATGGTTGAGCGAAATTTAGATATGGGCTGTCAATGGATATTGCGATCATAGGCCATCGGTTACTGTTATACAAGTAAACATCTTCTAATAGACGTGATAATAAGTTGATGAGCATAAAAAAATGTATTGGAGGAAAGCCCTTTGACACTATTAAAAATGTCGCCTCCTTCCGCCATTAGTAGCCCACGGGTGTCTAAGCTTATAGGTAAAAAAGGGTGTATTACGTATATTTATCACTTGGCATGCCTATAAAGCATGGTAGAAAGGAATTGTATTTTCCTACTCATGTATATATGGAAAGAGGATAAGTTACCTCAACCCGTAACCTGTAGCATGCTATGCACTAGGCACAGATGCCGAGCGAGTCAAGTGAATAAGGTGATAAATAGGAAAGTTGAGGTCATCTTATTTTTATTGGAAGGCTAGGGCTTGACAGACAATTTAGGACTTATAGCAGTAGAAACACCTCCACCCCTCAATTAAACATCCTTAAGTTCTCCCTAGCAATTGTCACCGTTAACTTCTCGTCATCTTTAATGTTATCTTCCTTTACTCTCTCTCCTTGGCTGGAATTACCAGCCCATTCGAAACTCCAATTGATAGAAACGGGTAAGGACGATGTTGTTAAGCCCACATTCACTATGCTTTCTATTGATACTTCACAAGTGCTAGTCACAAGAAATGGACGCTCAATTTCCCATTTTTGGGGTTAGATGACATAGGCCCCATTAGCCTCTAGCCTTTAGTTGGGCCTTTGAGGTCTATTTCCTTTAAAGATTTGTTGTTTCATCCTTAGTCTTGTCACCTTTGCTTCTTTGAATTTCCTTTTCTTTGAATTTAAGCTTTTCTCACTTGTTTCTGCACAAATTTAGATGATCTAATGCGAACGGCATAAGGTGTGATTTCCCTCACTCGATTCTCCTTTATGTTGGGTTAGAACGTCAAAAAAAGTTATAATTTTTGCCTATTTGCTTCTCAATTTAGTTTGTTTGGCCTGCAATGTCTAGGCGTGTATTATTGTTGGAAATATGGAAGGCAGAAGAAACTGAATTTACAATCCTAAAATACATAATTGCATTTGTTGGGACTTAATTGTGTGGTAGAATTATCATCAGCTATCCTCAGGCATGTTTTCTTGTTCAAAATATTGTACATTTTTTGCAGGCAAATATTAGTTATTTTCTTTTTTGGTATTTTAAAAAGTGGATTCATGATTTGGGAATAGGTAAAATATAGCCATAGTAAATTTCAAAGCCAATAGGTTCCCTTGTTTTATTGATTTCATTGTTTATGTATTTCCTAGCTAAAAGGGGACTTTGTGGAGGGTCTCACATAGTTTAAGCTTATATAGTTTGAGCTTCTTATTTTCTTCCTTATTCCCCCTATAAGTCTTTCGATGTAGTTTGCCTTTTATGGTGGGAAAGGACAAATAATATAATTTCTTGTTGTGCTCATGGTAAATTAGCTATTCTTGGTCCTTAATCGTAGCTCAAGTTGAAAGTTATGCCTTATATGCTATACCCATGTATAAATTAGGTACAGTGTTCTTTCTATTTAGTTACTTTAGAAGATTGAAGGTCTTATAAGAGTGCCTCAGATGGCATTTGTTGTGCATTTCTTGGTTATAGTTTACCATAGCATCCAAAAGATGGACTTACTATTAGGGGGACTTGCTGAGTTGAATGGTGCTTTACTTCATCAGAAATGGAGTAGGTAGTCCACATTAATAATCTTCATACTATCTAGACTTGTTTGGTTTGAATTGAGTGGTTTCACAGCTCTAGGAACATAGCTGAATCTCTCCAAATTCATGCAGATGGGTTGAATTTTGCGAATGTCTCACACTTTAAAAATGGTGTTGTCTAAATTATCATTTTCAAAACTTCCTCGCTATTAGATGTTTATCGATTGGTGTAAGATAACCTAAAAATTCCGCGTTCATTTTTTTCTTTTTTTGGGGCAACAATACTTCGAAGTTCCTGGATTTTATGAGGGCGTTCGTGATATTGATTGTTCCAATTCCAAGAGATAGAGAATAGGGTTTGTTAATATCTTGATTGAGCCATACTATATTCTTTTTATCCCACCTTCAATGCTAGCTTCTCTGGTAATTTGCTTCTGATTTTGAGAGAAAACTTTTATATCTTAACATTAATTATTTGGTTTATTTTGGGAGAAAATGAGAATCAGATCCAATCATATATGGTTTCTTGGAAAATTTCCAGTTAGTGGCTGAACAAAAAGCTCGTTCAATTGTTTGGTTTAATAATTATATATGTAATTGTTGGTTCAAATATTCCCCCTATGTATAGGTCGATCCCGCTGATATGAACTTTATTTTAGTCTTCTTGTATAAATTGTGCATGAGCTACTAGATGGTTTGGCTAGGTTCTACTCCTTTTGCACCCCATTTGCTTTATGAAATTTGTTAAGTGGTGCCTCAGCTTCTAGTATAGACCACTCTACCTCCTCCAGCTCTTTCATTGCCTGATTTGCTTCTGTTTTGTATATTGAGATTCTATTTGGCCAAATGATGTCTTAGACTATGACTATAAGTGGTTGTCCTTTCGTCACTAATCACTTGAGTGGTCTTGAATTTAGTTTTCAATTATAGTTTGTGTGTAAAATGATGTGGTTTTAAGTGATTTTCATGTGTACCCTTTTTTGTATTCTTTATTCTTTCAAGTTGTTCTATTGCTTGCTCTTTTGTGTTTACAAAATTATCTTAGCAATGTTGTTAATGTGCCTTTTTTCTAGGGAAAATGAATTGTAATATCTATCATTCGGTAAAATAGAAAGTGTAACCACAATTAATATCTCAAATCATCAACTTGGGCTGCCTAATTGTTGTATGATTCCCAGCCATAGTGGCTTCAAGGTTTGCTTTTCTATCTACTGCCTCATCTTCTCTCTACTGAACCAACCCCTTCAACTGTGTACTTTCTGTTTGCCCCATTCTTTCTCTTTCTCTCTCTGTCAGTTTTTGAGTGTATGTTATTGAAGTTGTTTTAATGAGCTTGAATTTTATATTTAATTGAGTTTGTCTCACTGAATTTAATATTGTAAAGGATAAACATGATTATTGAGAGCAAAAGCTTGAGACGGAAAGTATTGAGGTGCAGTGAGACTTGCAATACTTAATCTAAATTAATTAGCTGTGATAGAATGCTCTGGGAGTGAAATGTACCTATGCAACTATATAGTTTGACTTGAATGCTTGCTATGATAGAATGTTAGATGTGTTTTTACCCTATACTAGTTAAGATGATGTGTATACATGTTCATGTGTTAGTGACCCTAGATAGGAACGCATCTTGATCAGAGGGCACCATTCTTTCGATTGGGGGGGCTTTGTTTAGGATGCCCTAAATTTTGCTTACAACAATGCATCAATATATCATGGTTTATATGTGTATTCATAGGGCATGGTTGTAGTGAAGCTGGCTAAATTGAAGTTATGCAGCCACAGGGCATAGTGAGACTATCTACCTGGAGTTCTCTACTATAAGAATATAGTGATAAGTTAGCAACTTAGTATTGCAATGTATTCTATCAATCTCACTCTTTGTCTCTCTCCTTTTTTTTGGGTGCTTACTATATCAAGCACTTTACCTTGATGTCCCCCTCTTGTCCTTAAATTTCTTATGTTTTGGGGACTGGAGATGGAGTATAGCTATTTGCAAGTATCAAGTGGTATGTTTAATTACTTGAAGTTGATGGCAACTTAATAGGACTAAATTCAAGAGAAGAGAAACTTTTAAAAACAATTAAGTTAAAGGATCCCATACTGGCCCCCTTTTCCTTGTTTAACATTCCATGTTCCTTTCTTTTCTTTCCTCTAGTCATTGGTTCAGTTTCCAACACCTTGACGAAAAGAGGTTGAATAAAGTGTTGCCTTGGTTCAACAAAAATCAAAAACTTATTATATTAGGATGTTGGTTATCGTTTGAATTCAACCTGTTGATCTTATTCCCTTTTTTCCCCTTTTTTTAAAGGTGAAAAAATTGATTTCTTCGATAAAAGGAAATTAGATATTTAATTTGTACATTATTTTAGGTTTCAATATGCTTTTTTTCTTCACTTAATCTTTAAATTCTGGCTTTGATGTTTTTAGGTTGAAACTAAGGTTAACATGCACCAAAATGAGATGCCAGATGGAGGTTCTTCAAGTGTCAACATGGCACTATAGAGTTTTGAACCCTCCCATGTGCATGGATATAATTAGTCGCTTCAATCTTGAATATGTGAACGACAAGGGGTCTTAGCTTTTGATAGTGTATGTGCACTTCAGAAGCAAGTTGAAACCTATTTAGTAGTTGCTATTTCGATGGTTCTCGTATTTTGCATTGTGTATGTGTAACAAGCACATTGTTGAACTTAAATTATAAGAATTAGTTTCCTTTTATAAGAGCTTTATATCCTTTGCAATATTTATATTTCATCAACTCTCTACTTCATATATATATATATAATATATATATATATATATAGATATATATATATATATATATATATATATATATATATATATATATATATACACATACATATACATACATACATACATATATAATATATATATATATATATATATTATATATATCTATATATATATATATATTGCATAAAATTGTTCAAAATAAATTACATGCATTTTCTAAATAATCAAACATAGTCATCTTTAAAATGAAAATATATACATTTTTTTAAAAAATGAAACGTTGCCTTTCATGCCAAAAAACTTTTCCCTCGAAATTTAGTTATTCTACACAAACGTTTAAAACTAAGAAAATACATAATGCCACACATGCAGGCGGGGCAATGCGGGGAGTAATATTTAACTAGAAGAGAGATATGGCCAAGGACATATGTGTGGGGAAAGCTAACTACTCCTATAAGTGTGGTAAGGGCTACTTGTAACACCCCGAGTGTGGCTTAAAAGGATCCAAGTGACTACTTATATCACCAAAGGTGCACCTTTCTTTTCCGGAAGCCCATTCTTAAGAACTCCATAGTTAAGCGTGCTTGCTGGGGAGCGATCTTAGGATGGGTGGTCTCATGGGAAGTTTCTTAGGTAGCATGTGAGTGAGGACAAAGCACGTTGGAAAGACTTGTGGTGATTTGTCGGGCCAGTCGATGATCCTTTAAGCTGTTATTGGTAACTGTCCGCAATCGTAGAGGGGTCGGGATGTTACACTACTGTCTTCCATGGATATAAAGGCAGGTACAATACAGCCTAACATGCTTATTAAGCATGGAAAATCTTTACCTACCCTATCCATGCTTAACCTAAGCGTGCTGAATAAAAGCTACCACATGCATAACCACATAAGGAGGTAATTTTAATCATGGATAGATGCTTTATTTTTTGTAGTATGAGGTTCAAGATTGTGTCCCATTTTAGGGGTATCTATAGACTTACTGTAGGGCTTAAACAAACTCCAAAGTTGTATGAAAGTTACTAAAGGGGACCACACGAATAAAAAAAGGAAAAGAGAAGATATGCCATAAATGTGCATGTATGCTGTATTTTTACACACCAAAAACTTTGAAGGTCATAATCTATGTTCTTGTTAACGAGTAGGCGAAATCTGTGAATATTATTTAGGGTGATTAGTGACACACAGTGCAATATAGTACAAGTACAATTACTTCGCAACTCATGCTGGTAAGGGATTGGGATTAATAACTTGATTATATTGCTTTGGCTTTATAAGGTTATTAGCAATGACTTTCTAAGATTAGCATGTCCTATTCAAGAATGAATCATCAAGAAAACCTAAATCGAACAAACACAGGATTGTAGGGTAAATAAGAAATAGGAGGTGACTGCATAGAGGTTAAAAACTTGAGTGCATTCTTTATGAATATACCGAACCCATGTGAATTAACTCCATGAGTCTATGTATTAATTTAAAGGAAACCATAGTAACTTGGGCCAACTAACGTTAAACTTTTTGTTCAAGATATTACAACCAAGAGCTCTAGCAATGCCCAAATTATGCCCTAGCGCAAGCTCACTTATAACCCCTTTTGGGTTATGTCAATCCTTGTTGCTCTGTATAAGAACAATTGTTGATTCTCTTAGCAATGCTGCATTGGATGTCTTTTCCACCATTGAACTAACTCATGGTGCTAATCATTAGGTGGAATGATGATCACCAAGTTTATACGTATTCCTTTTGCTTTAGCTAATTATTCTTATCCAGTCGACCCCTCAAAATCCTTCTTTCAAATCACATGGTCTTTCTTGCTCATAATCGACCTTCAAGTCCGATATTTCCTTTTGGTACTACTCTTAAAACTATTGCATTTCAAATGGTGAAAAGCATCAAACTCCTTTTCTTAACCCCTTCTAGTGTTGCAAGCCATATGTCCCTAGGGGCGTGACCTGAATATAAGATAACTCTATTCCTCACGTTATCTGTCACCTTTCTACTAGTATTCCTATAAATTCTACATCTTTATAAACTTAGGACTTACTTTTTAATCCTTGTGAACAAACTGGGGACTACTATTATTTCTATTTTTATCACCACATAGACCCTCGTGTGGATTCCCGTCTAACAAGAGACAGATACATTTATAAAAGTCTCTATTCCATTTAGGGTGCTTAGTTTTACTTTCCATTTACTCCATAAAGTTCAACTAAGTTTTTGTCTACGTTATCTCTAATTGTATTGACCTGCAATCCTGTGAACATCTTGACTTTTGGATGGAACTCCTGTAGGAGAGGGGAAAAAAGAAAGAAAGAGGAACGAAAAAAACAGAGAAAGAAACACCCTTACATGATAGGATAGCCTTAGGACTTCAGATAAACACTTTTACATCCTATCTCTTGCACATGGTGATGTTCAACATGATTTTTTGCTATTTGGTCGACAACTACAACTATATGTTCGTCGCACCTATTTGGCTCTTAAATCAATATTGATTATCTTTTTCTCATCTAACCAACCTTTAGAAATATTTGTTCCTAATTGCCGCCTATTGCTAGATTGTTCACGCTTAGAGTCATTTTGTTCTACCTCAATATGGGAATACTTCCTTTGCTTATCATTCTATATTTTGCCACCTATTCTTCGAAATAATGAGACTACTCCCTATTACTTTCAACCCATTAATGTAGCTTCCGCTTAGTCATTTATGCTTTAATTATTAGCATTCTTTTTTTACAGTCTCATAACTTCTTAATCCAAATCGTTTACTTGAACAACTATGATTGACATTTACATCTTTAAAATAAAACTCGTCTTTTATATATTGATGCTCTTTCTAATAACACGCCTCACTCTTAATCCTATGAAGTACAAAGTGTCATTCTCTTGGGTGTGGGGGAAAAAGAAGAACACTCATGATTTCCTTCTAACATGACCGAACTTCTATATGAATCTTGCTCCATTTAACTGATGGACCCATTCTCAATTAAGTGCATTCTTTGTCAACTAAATAAACTTCTTTCCGATCTTGAGGATCATTGGAGCTTTGATACTCTTGATAGCCAGAACTTGCCTCCCCATTTCATCAAAGGTGTTCTTGTACATGGGGCCTTGCTCGATTATGCCTCATACTCATATGTTTGTACAACCCATTCAGAATAAAAGATACAATCCGACCTCTATTGATGAAGGAAATATTTAACTATCTTGATCCTCTAATTTTTTCCTAAAACAGATGGTATCCTCATTTAACTTCTTATGCATAATGATACTATCCATAAAATCATCTTCTTGAACTTTATTCATGTGTGTAGATACCATGAATGACCAGGTAAACTCATTCGCTATTTTCCACCTATTGCCTTCAAAGTCTTCCTTTCATCCCCCTGATATCAATGTACGGGTATGCTTAGTTTGTATTAGCATTTATTTTTGAGGCCTTTTGGCACTCATTATTGTTCAATAGGTATCATGCTAAACCTTTTACAAGTTAGATGTTAGCATTTTGTATCTACTCTAGAGAATTAAGATTCCTTTGATGACACGCTTGCCACTGCCCTGGTCATAATCGTTCTGTGTAGCCACCTATTATTTTGTCCATCTAATGCCTACGAGGTTGAAGCCGATGGGAATTTTGTCATAAGTATTGCCACTCCTTTCACATACTCATAAGTTCACCACTTTGTACTTCCTAAATATACCATTTGCTAACTTTCTAAAGAATAGTAAGAGACTCTTAGCAAATAAAAAGACCCCTAGTACATAAAGCTAATGGGGAATTCCCCATGTTTAGTCAATCAAGCAGGTTATAAGTATGTGGGCTCTAAAACTATACAAGTATCAGAGCATCAAGGCTCAAAACCAAGATCATTACCCTAAGTAACTTAGGGCCTCAACATGGACTAGGCAAAATAGCATTAGAGCTCAACCCTATGGGCGAGTGAGATTAAAACTGAGGTTGGGTAACCAGCTAAGTCATATATTTCTACAATTGCATTTGGGGGTCAAATTATTATCAAATCATCTTTTCTCCTGAGTAACTAATATTTGGAACCATAGCGCCTAACTAGAATTACTGTTCCCAGGCTGGTCGCATCTATAGTTATTCTCATTCTTCTTGTATCATAACAGTACTTTCTTTACCTATAATTTCATAATCTATCATCTATCCCTCTAATTTAAACCCTACATCCATAATATTCCCATTGTTTTCAGTCATTGATGTATCTCTTCCTTAATCATTTTGGATTTATTTATTGACCTCCTTTCTCTGCTTTTGTATATTTCTTGATCAAGACCATTTGCTTAAGAGGTTGAATTGACGTCCAAGCCTTGCTAATGAAAATATACTTGTTATAGTGACGCTCTCCTTTCTACTTGTTGATTTGCTCCGTCCTTAGGATTTACTTCTTTCCACTTTCTTTGAGTCTTATTAGTAATATAGAATGCTTTCCCTTCTCATGGCTTGAGACATGTCAACTATCTCCCGGTATTTCTCATAATCCATATTCACAAACCATGATTCTTGTAGTCTTCTATTTCTGAATTTTGATGTGCTCCTAGCCATCTTTCTAATCATGATAATTCCCCTATACCAATCATTTGCAAATGCACCGTTCATATTTTTGGTAGCGGTAAACAAGTCTAGTGAGTGAGATTTGGTAAACAAGCAAGCCTTGTAGTGGTGGGACAGAGTACGGAATATCCCTTCATTATCGACGCAAAAAGAGGAGCTGTAGACTCCAATTGCAGCACAACATCAAACCTTAGGACACAATTTATAGGTTATGGTTGTCCATAATGGGCATGCAATACAAGTTGGAACAAAAAATGAGGGCCTTCTAATGGGGGTGGAATGTCAACCAAAGCCTAGTATGTTGAAGTGAGATTGATGGGATATTGGTTATAGGGTCAAAGTGAACCCAAGCAACAATTGAAAGAGTAAACAAGATGCAAGTATGTATGAGAAATTCCTAAAACTGGCAAAATAGTTGGGTTCATTTAGTAAGAGACTATTAAAGTTTCAAGTGGTGGATAAAGCATTATTTAAGGTACCATCATCAGGGATATCAAAGGTTCAAGATCAGGGAAAATAAGTCTAGGAACATTAGGCCCTATGAAGTCGTTAACACGCTAACTTAGTAGCTTACAGGCTGGATTTACCATTTGAACGTGAGCACGTGCATAGTTTAGATTTTACAGCTTAGAAGGTATGTGTTAAACTCAAGCCATGCCACTATGATGGAACCTATAGAAATTGCTGAAAACTTGCCTTGCAAGGAGCATTCCTTGCAAATACTAGATCATAACGTTAATTAGACTTACAGTTAAAGCATCATCCTAGTCAAATTCTATAAGTTTGTCATACCTCAGCAAGAGCTACATGAAAATGCTTGATGTGAGATAAATCTAAGAGCTCATCTATATTTACAAGTTTCAAGGACGAACCTTATTTTAAGGGGAAAAGATTGTCATAACCCAAAAGTAATCCTCATTAATTACCTTACTTAATCTTAAAGTTAAGAAAGTTGGGTGTCTCATTTCAACTTAACGCTTGAAATATTTACGTGATTGCAGGTTGAGATGACAAAGTGGTCTCAAAATAAGACTTAATTTTGCTTTGTGCAAAACCATTCATAACGTGTGAATATATTAATAAACATGAAATTTTTTTTTTTTGTAAATTAGCCCACAAATAAAAATGGGTAAAAGAAATCTTAATTTTTCGTGAAACAAATATAGCTATGTAAAGAAAACAACAATTGACATAAATGAGGTTGAATAAATACAAAGAATGTAATGGTCAATACAGGTTAATCTTACAATCTTCTTCCAACAAAATTAGGTAGACCTTAAAAATAGTGGAAATATTAATCCCAAACAATTACAAGCTAAGGAAAAAAAAAATTGTAAAAATAGCTAGTTTTTTATTTAAAAAGGAAGAGAGCTAAGGTTTTTAAGGAAAAAAAAAATAACCACCTCAATTCCTCCTTTCCCCAAAGAACCGACATAGCCTCGCCCTTTTTTTTAATCAGACATGAGATACCCCCTCCAATTCCTAGCGACATACACACCCCATCTCACACCTCATCTCTCTCTTCCTCTGCCTGGCTAGCTAGGGATAGTAGTACAAGGCCTTGTTCTGTGGGACCGGTGCCCTAAGCTCTGCCCTGGCTAGCAGTCGCTGGTCGCTAGCTGTGTCGGAGCCCAACTGTATCCCTACCACCACACCTTTCTCACCTTCTCCTCGAATGGTTTTTGGGTAGTTGCAAGGTGAGTTCTAGGACTCCCTTTAATTGTTTTTATTACAGTGCTTGATTTTATTAGGAATTATGTCTATTAACACTAGATGAAGGTAGTTTGGTGCAAATTCGAATGTTTCCATGGTCAATTTTAGGGATTGGAAGGTATGGATGTTATGGATGTTCATGGGGAAAAAAAGAGGTTATTGGATTTGGATTGTGGTTGTATGAATGAAAGTTTAAATGACTTAATTGAGTTGAAATTAGAAGGCCCTTATGGTGAATTCAATAAAATTGAAGATTGGGGTATGAATATTAAATCCCGGCCATTAAAGGGTTGGGGAGGAAAAAGATTGACTTGAGCATTTGAATTAGGAAGATGAGAGTGAAAAATGGCAGAGTTTGATTCTCGAATTTAAGAAGAATTCATTCCACTGTTCTAATTTCTGGGAATCATTGGGATGTCCAAAAATTCTAAAACTTTTATTGTAACTTTTATGTAGTATATAGGATGTTTATGCAAACTTTCATGAATTTTGGTGGTGTATCCTATGAAAGATGAATTTCTGAAGGAAATTACATATTTCGGCATGTAAATGTGGTCACTGTTTCAAATTCTGTGAAAGTCATGCTTGATGGAAAATTATGAGAATTTTACTATTGATTAATCATAATATTTGGCAATTTCCTGTGTAGTTTGGTGATTTTTGGAGGTGTGTTTTGTGATTTTTGAATTTCTAAGTGAAATGGTTATTTTAAAAGAAAGTTAGAGTTGACAATTGAAGTTGGTGCTACATACCAGAGATGGGAGAGTTGGAAGGTGTGCATTTTGTTCAATCTTGAAGAGGCATTAAAGATTGTATGTGCGTTGTGAGTTTCACCAAGAAGTAAGGTTATATTTGTGGAGTTGAATGTAAAATAAATTTTTCATAAAATTTATTTTACACTAATACCTTTTTCAGTTGATTCCGAAAACTTATACTGCATTGGGAATAGAGCTAAACCTATAGCCCAATCTAATTAGCTTAACTCTTTCTTTATTAAGTTACTAATTCAACAATGAAATCAATAATAAAAATAACAAAGGCTATTTATGATTTGCTAGTATTAGAAAACCTACTTGGAATAGAATGAGACCACTTTCATCGTTATCAAGCCAAAACAAGTCTTTACAGAAAAGAGGGAGAGGTTTTAAGAGATTTAAGTACGTTTATTACCTGTATCTTTCAAAATTTCATGTGTTTTTGTAAATATCAAAATCTCATAATTTACAATATTTAATGAACAATTTCAAGCGTTGTTTTGCCACATAATCAAGGGGACGCACCAGTTATCAATCACTAGGGCTTATGCACCTCAGTTCACTCGCGCGACCTCAAGTCAGGCTGTTCGATTAGCATGGCAAGTATACACATGTTCAATGATCGCAATATATATATATTAGCTCATCAGTTTAGGTTCTACTTTTAGATAATAATCCGTAACAGTTTTATTATAATTCTCTCTCTCCCTATTTTCAAACTAAAATGTGTTGAAATGCACAGGCTCACTAAAAAACGAATTTCTTTCCTTTACAGTATAGGGGTAAATGTATTGAGTTTCCACTAATTGTGTGAATATTTTTGTGTTTTATGTTTTTAGGTAAATAAATTGTGGAGTCCATACTTGTTCAGTACCAAGGACGTAGGGAATAACCAATGAAATATGGACAAGCTCACAGTGACATTTCAAAAAGTCAAAGGCCATCAGAACATAGATTTGTCGGTCACTAGGGATTTTGTTGAGCTTGATATGTATAAATCATGTACTATATGGCAGTTGTAAGCTAAAGTGTGCCATAACGGCTTATGTTAAATAAGTTGCTCAAGCTGTATCCCTTCTGGGATGATAGTAACGCCTTAACCGTATTCTTCCAGATTATCAGCAACTAAAATACTAATGATTAAGGCTAATCAGGTGATTATAAGTTGGGGCGTTATAAGTTTAGTAAGCTATACTTTAAATTCTAGTGGTTCATACTATAGCGAGCTGTAAACATTCTAGTGAGCTGTGCCTTATATTCCAGTGAGCCATGACTTGAATTTAGTGAGTGGTACCATACATTTTAGTGTGCAGTCTAGAATTCCAATCTCTTTTGATACAGTATTTCATGTATCTAGTAAGTTGTACCTTATATTCTAGTAAGATGTATCTTATATTCCTATAACATAGTTCTACATGATATAGTGAGCTGTAGCTTATATTCTAATGAGCCATGACTTGACTTTAGTGAGCTGTAGCTTTTAATCTAGTATGCTATCACATATACTATAATATTAACATTACACGTAATACTATTGATAGATCAAAAATAGAAGGTTCAAGTACAAGCCCTCAAGATATAATTATGGAATTTGTTAGAGACATCTCTTATGATCAAGGAATGGAAGAGGATATTACTCATAATGCAGGACAAGGAATGTCTACATTATGTATGTTTATATGTAATGATCTGAATTGCATATGTAGTGAGTTACACCTTATTATTCTACGTTAACTGCTTCCAATTAGTCAGCTATACACTGCGCTTTTGTGAGCTATAACATATATCTACTGAGCATTATGAAAATCCATCTTCTTTATTGTTATGATGTGCCATGTGTAGTTAAGCATTTCAATCTCTTTTGATATACTAGTTCATATATCTAGTGAGTTCATCTCATATTTTAGTCAGCAAGTAAACTATCCATCGACAATTATATTTAGTGAACTGAACTGCATATGTAGTGAGCAGACAATTTATTTAGTGAGCATAAAGTGTACTGAACTGCAATTATATATCATGAGGTCCAAATTAGATTAAATATTCCACATTTATTGAGTTATACATCTTGTTCATTTATACAAAGTACCATGCACAGCTACAAAAGAAGCTAGAGGTAGCTCCACCAAATCAAGAACATACTCCATAGCTTGAGAAGGAGTAAGAAAAACTCTCCACACTAAAAGACAAAACCAGCTTATCTATTACTACTGCAAAGAAAAGAAGGGTGAAACAAAAGTAAGAAAGAATACAAATATTTACAGCAGTCCAACAAGTTCGGAAGATGACCAGATGAAAGCTGCTACAACAGATGAGCCTGAAAAACAAACTATACAGGCAATAGAAGAATCATAAGCTACTCAACAAGGAAAGGGAGACCAAGAATTGCAAAAAATAGTACAACCACCTTAACAGCACACTCCCACATCAGGAAAAAAAAAAAAAAAGGTTGTGCAGGAAAAAAGGAAAAAGGAGTCAAAGAAAAATGATACACAAGAGAAGATTGGCAAAAGAAAAGAACAATAGGGGGCAAGAAGAATGTAAAGCAAAGCACCCCCAAAAGTTCCCAAAAACACTGCTCAAGAAAGCTCGGAGAAAACAATCACTGACATTCATCGACAACTTTCAGAAGAAATAGATGTCACCGTAGAGGACATCATTACAAAATTGATGGGAAGAATTCGCGTTTTCAAATTTGTAACCCCCAGTCCAAGGTTTATCGTCAAATACTCAGGGTGTCGTCCACTGGGAGTTAGGTTTTAAGTATCGGGATTAGGTAGAGTGACTCAATCTAGGCCAAGAAGGAAGGAAAGAAAGACACCCTAAACTAAGCTAACAAACATATAAAAAGAGGCTTGTGATTGTAATTAGGCCAATTGGCGAATCAAGTAATCGAGTGAGTCTTAACCTACCCAACCTCTGCTAAAAACAAAAGATGGTCGGTTACGCTATTGAAGACCACCCAAGCCCTCTCTCAAGGGTCATGAGCTAGCCTAATTAGTCTAACCACTTATTTTCATAGGGTTAGTCCAATTAGGCCACAAAATTAGCAACCCTCAGGCGGGACTATTTTCATATCCCGAACCTGGCTATTCTCTCCCCCACACTGGGTAATCAACCTCACCTCTCGGCATAGGTCAATAGCCCAAAAATAAGGATGAAAGCTCTTTCAAACATTTCATCGAACACTTGACGAGCATGAGAGAAAATTCTTAGTTCTAGGCATAAATTGGGTGTGGTTAGGCCTAATCCTAAACTACTTAGCTATCAAGCAGCTAATCACAATCTAAGCCAACAAAAATTAACAACTAATCATCAACAAAACACAAAAACTCCAAATTAAACCTAAGCTAACAAATAACTCAACAAGCATCAACCAGGAGAATTAATCTACTCTAACAAGGATTAAAACAACTAATGAACATAAAATCATAATAAAAACTAAAAATTTAAGCTAAATATAATCTAAACTAACATGATCAAACCGAAGGAAACAAGAACAAACAAACAATAAGAAAAGTGAGAGAAAGGAGAAAACCTATGGATCGCTTGGATGAACTTGAATATATAATGCTTGAATCCCAAAAACAACCCAATTAATCCGAGTCTACCTAATTTATTTCCTCCTAATGAGGTTTTTGAGCTAAATCTTAAGCTAAACTAGCCTAAAGATCACCCTAAAAGAACCCCCAAAAGTCCCAAAACAAGCCCTTTTAAAAGGGAAGCAAATCAGGCAAAACAGCACACGAGGAGGCGACGGTCGTTGCCTGGACGACGGCCTGTCTTGTTCAAGACAGGCTGGCCGTCGCCACCCCTTAGCCGTGGCTACAAGGTTGGCTGATGACCGTCGTGCCTCCCCTGGCTACCCATTGCCCTGCTTCTTTGTTTTCTTCTTTTATTTCTCTTTTGCTCTTTTTTCGCAGTACTTGCTTGGTTGAGCTTATTACCTACAAAAGTAAAACAAGTAAGAATCCTAAAAATTATATTGTTATACAAGCTAAAATTAGGTGAAAGAGGCAAGTAAAATACGATAAATTAGTGCCCAACAAATACCCCCACACCTATCTTTTGCTTGTCCTCAGGCAAAACAGAAGAAAAACTAACCTAAGAACCTAACTCACTTTCGTAGGAATCAGAATTGCATTCAGTGCATGCAACAATCTCTTTAAACCCCTTGGTTACCCCAAGTGGATGAGTGAGGTCTTATGAGATTTTGTAGAAAATATACCCACAAAATCTTTGATTTTTCAAAACAAAACATATATACAAGGCAAAGGGGAAAAATACATACACATTTAGATCGATTCTATCACCTTAACAACCTATCTCCCTAGCTATATATAAACAAAACATGCATTCGAGATAAACATATGCTATATATGCATCCCGGTTCTCATTTTTGCACCCCACGCAGTCACAATGACACGATTTGTACACCTTGGTGCTCTATGTAAAGTGCATTGACTCTTAATGCTAGGCTAAAACTGGGCAAAAAGGTCATCTCCACATGGCTTATGACCTCCTTTATTTTTGCTCCTTTTTTCCTTTTTCTTTTCTTCTCTTTTTTTTTTTTTCTTTTCTCTTTATGCTCCTTCGCCGGGGTGGATAGTTCTTGCTTATTAGGCATTGAGCACATGGAGGAACAACTTAGCACATATTCGGGTTTCTTTCCTATTTAGGGGTTTTATTCGGATGTGTAAGGCACTTATTGAAGCCCAAATAGAGGTGCTGGAGTTAAGGTCATTTTTACACTTCTTGTTTTTCTCTTTTTTTTTCCTTTTTTCTCATAATTAAGCCAAAACTGGAAGTCAATTAGACAAGTGGAATGCCCTTGAACCCCAATTTCAATAACTAACACCAAAAGTCAATGATTAAGTGTACAAGATGGGCACAAACCCGCGCATGTGAAATAGGGTTATTATGAGAGATCGGATATCACAATATCGACAAGTGTTCCACCATGCGCATTCAACCTATATATAAGCTAGCGACCAAACTATGAAGGATCAAAAACCAATCACAAAAGCATAAAACTCTCCAAAAGCTAAGAAAAAAAACTATACAAAAATTAAAAATTTCACAAAAATATGCGCAAAAGGGTATATGACTCCTAGCCCCACACCTAAATTTCACAATGTCCTCATTGGGAGCTGAAAAGTCACCAGCAACTACCAAACTACACCAAACACAAAGCAAAATAAAACAAAACACATAAGGACACAAAACACACACACATATACAAACTTGCCAAAATCAAAGATAAGACGACACATATGTATAAAACCAACATTACCATAATGAATATGCACAAATCCAACAACACCACCAAGATAAACACATAACTGTGCACAACAAGGCAGAAAAAAGTGACCATAGCCATTAAGTGGCTCCACAGCATCCCAAATGTCACCACAAAATGATCACCAACAAAAACACAACCTAATATCCACAACTAAACCCAACCTAATATCCACAACTAAGCAAAAAGAAAAAGAAAGTAAAAAGAAGGGAGAAGAGTTAGACCAATTATACCAGGTCAGGTACTAATTATACCCAAACTATGCCTCTCTACGATGGTGCTGGGAAGGTGCGAGGAGCATTAGCCACTCCTCTTCATACTCACTACTCAAGTCGTCAACTTGGATGCCGTCAAAGCTTGCAAGAGCTTGCCATATGATACTCCATGCATCTCAAATTAATGTAAGAGAGCACCAGTAAAGATGTTGCAAATAGAGTTAGTGCCTTCTTAAACTTATCAAATGCCATAGAAAAGTCAAAAGCATGATTAAAGAAAGCAGTCCACATGACTTTCCTAAGCAACTCCTCTAGATATGCACGATATGGATCAAATGAGGGTGAGACCCACTAATATCACCTAGGGACTTATGAAGTGCATGCAAGTGAGAGGGGGTGGTGGGAAGGAAGGGGGATAAAATGGGGATTAAATCAAGTGACTCGGTGCACATGGGATCAATATGCTCAATGCTAGGAGTGGCACCAACCTACACATCATCACCATAAGACTCCTTAAAAGAAGGTTCTAACAATGCAATATCGCCCGACCAATCAAGCAAATCATCCTCTACGCAACTAGCATCACCCTAAGGGACTCACTCATCTTTAGCCCTGTGCACTAAGCTAAAAGGAAGGGAGAAGAAAGTAAGCGTAAGACAACCTCAGTAGTGTCTCTAGGTGTGCTCGACAAGGATGGAGCGATGAATGATAAAGATGTTAAGGTAGGATCAATCACTTTCTCCAGCCCAGTCAAAGGCAAATCAACCATAAAATCAGGCTCTAAGGGAAGAGAAGACTCACAATCATCATAGAGAGTAACCTTAAGTCTAGGAGAAAATGGATTAGGGTCGATCTCATGCAATAGGCCATGCTCCCTCATCTTACCAACAAAACACTCATGCCGCTCATTCATTGTCTCTATTACAGCATTATGTCTGGCATAGCATGCATCAGAAATATCATAGTACGGATAAGAATTTGCATCATGGTTAAAAGATTAATAATAAGAGAACATAAGAGGAGAAGAAGTATACAAATCATAGGAAGTGGGGGAAGGGCACACAAAAGACTCACTAGTAATCTTAAGGTGCCATTGACGCCAAACCAAAGACTTAAGCAAATCCCACATATCATCAACATCTAAAGAGCACAAATCACCATAACACATGGACTCAAGGGTGGCTCGGCTCTCGTGTGTTATCCCCTCAAGCACAACATTGCATATTGCCCATTTTTCATGCGTGAAATGCACATATTGAGCACGGTAATCATTTAATCTGGACAAGTATTGCCAAAACAGTTCATGCTCAAATTGAGGTAAATGGAAAATAGCCATTTTGATTTTTTTTAAAATTTTTGATTTTTTAAAATTTTGTTGGATTTTCTAAAGGCCCGGCCTCGAATGCTCAAGGAAATCCCAATATTGAAAAACGCCAACTCTTCAGCAACGGCCCCAAAAACTTGTTTGATTGGAAATAAGCTTTGAATTTATACCGCAAGTGAATGATTTATCACCGTGTGCTTGGGGTGCCCTTCACTAAGAATAAGACTTTAGGGTACCTAACTTAGTGATTAGGTTGAATCTAGAGAGGTGAAGACTAAGTTTTAGAGTGAAAGGAACAAAGGCTAGGCAAAATAGTAGTCTAAAATTCAGTTAGAGGAAGAACTTGGGCTGAGGGATTAGTCGTTAGTGGCAACTTATTCATACTAGGCATGGATTCTTGAACTCAACTTAATCGATAAATGGTTCACAAAGGGGCTGATTGGCTTATTTAGGACCGCCTAAATCTCCTTTCGAAGATTAAAGGTAACATCAATCACCAAGCTTGCCTATTTTCATGGAGGTTTCAAGGTTAAGGTTGAATATGGCCAATTTGCACCTAACAAGGCCTTGAGTTATTTTCATACCCAAAACTTATTCTCTCTTCTTCTATCCATAAAAGGTGAATACCCACCTCTCGGTGCTATTATTCACCTCGGTGTAATTATTCACCCCAAGTATTAGATGAAATGTCCTTTCGAGCATTTCATCAAACACTTAGTGGGTAGAGAATGAGACCCATAAATAACTTGGAAATCAAGGCAAGATAAGTTCACACTAAGTTTATTATGCCAACCTAGCTCCTAACCCCCAACCCAAGTTGAGGAAACTACTCACTAATCATCATCTCAATAATCTAACAATCACAACAAGCATGCCCAAATAAGCTAAACAAAACCAATGAAAGAGGAAAAATGAGAGAGAAAGAAGAACAAACTTAGATTAATGGAATGGAGAGTTAAAGTCATCAAGATCTTCAATCAATAAAAACCCAAGAACCCTAATCACTCTTAATCTGAAAATTAAGCCTAGAAAGTGTTTAAAGTACTTTTACAAGAGGAAAATTGGGCCCACCTTAATTAGGAAAAATGGGGTATTTACAGGCTAAGTAAACTGGAAAAATACGACAGGAGTCACCCTGGAGACACCCTGGGCGTAGCCTAGCAGGGATGCCTCGGGACATGGCCGTTGTCCAGGCCAGGGGGTGGCGACAGCCGGCCTGTGTTGAACAAGACAGGCCGTCGTCCAGGTGACGACCGTCGCCTCTCCCTGTGCAATTTTACCAAATTTGTTTCCCTTTTAAAAGGGCTTGTTTTGGGTCTTTTTGGGAGATTTTTGGGAGATTTTTAGGCTATGTAGCTTAGGGTTTAGCCTCAAAAACCTCACTAGGAGGAAATAAATTAGGTAGACTAGCATTAATTGGGTTGTTTTTGGGATTCAAGCATTGTATATTCAAGTTCATCCAAGCGATCCATAAGTTTTCTCCTTTCTCTCTCTTTTCTTATTTCATGTTTGTTCTTGTTTCCTCTTGTTTGATCTTACTAGTTTAGATTATATTTACCTTAAATGTTTAGTTTTTATTATGATTTTACATGCATTAGTTATTTTAATGCTTGTTAGAGTTGATTAATTCTCTAGTTCATGCTTGTTGAGTTATTTGTTAGCTTAGGTTTAATTTAGGGTTTTTATGTTTTGTTGATGATTGGTTGCTAAGTTTGGTTGGCTTGGATTGTGATTAGCCGCTTGATGGATAATTAGTCTAGGATTAGGCCTAACCAAACCCAATTTATGCCTAGAATTAAGAGTTTTCTCTCATGCCCACCAAGTGTTCGGTGAAATGTTTGAGAGAGCTTTCATCCTTATTTTTTGGTAATTGACCTATGCCGAGAGGTGACGTTGATTAGCTAGTGTGGGGGAGAGAATAGCCGAGTTTAGGACATGAAAATAGTCTCGATCCTAGCTACGCCTAAGGGTCGCTAATTTTGTGGCCTAATTGGGCTAATCCCATGAAAATAGGTGATTGAACTAATTAGGCTAGCTCACGACCCTTGAGAGAGGGCTTAGGTGGTCTTCAATAGCGCAACCGACCATCTTTTGTTTTTAGCAAAGGTTAGGTAGGTTAGGAGTCGCTCAATTACTTGGTTCCTCAATTGGCCCATTCACAATCACAAGCCACTTTTTATATGTTTGTTAGCTTAGTTTAGGGTGTCTTTCCTTCCTTCCTTTTTAGCCTAGGTTGAGTCACTCTAGCTAATCCTGGTATTTGAAACCCAACTCCCAGTGAATGAAACCCCAAGCGTTCGATGATAAACCTTGCACTTGGTGTTATAAATTTTAAAACTTGAATTCTTCCCATTAAGTTTTTGGCGTTGTTGCCAGGGAGCATGATTCCTAAGGTATCATAACTTGAAGCGTAGTTAGAGGCTAGAGTTTTATTTTCTTATTCTGTTCCTTTGTAGTTATTCTTTCTTGAGTCAGCTTACCTCCTTTAGTAGTACTTATTGTTGCATGCACAAAAGAATCTAAGGTTTATGTGATTTGATTACATTTAACCCCGAGATCGAAGCTACTCCCCGGGCTCTCCGACGATGTGCAAGAAGTCAAATTAGGGAAGAAAAGAAAACTCAAGAAGCCAACATGGATCCCTTCACAACACCATTGAGGGATTTTTGATGCCAGATCCAAATGCTATTCCATCTAGCATTGTCAAACCTCCCATTAAGGCCAACAATTTTCAGTTCAACCTAACGTTTGTTACCCAATTTCAACAAGATCAATTTGGAGGGTACCCAATAGAGAATCCCAACAACCACATTGCTTCATTCTTGGAGAAGTGTGATACCATTAAGATGAATGGGTTCTCAAACGACGCCATCTGGTTAAGGCTATTCCCTTTATCACTGAATGACAAGGCCAAGTCTTGGCTTTTGAAGTCAAATGCCAATTTGTTCACTACTTGGGATGGTCTCTTTAAAGCATTCTTGTGCAAGTATTTCCCTCCTGCGAAGACAGCCAAACTTCAGATTGATATCACATCCTTATCTTAAATGGAGGGTGAGTCTCTCTATGAAGCATAGGAGTGGTTTAAAGAGCTCCAACGAGAGTTTCCTCATCATGGCATCCCGGATTGGTTGTTGGTGCAAGCATTCGATAACGGTCTTCAACAATCGACGAAGATTTTAGTTGATGTGGCCGCCTAAGGTGCTTTTATGGCCAAACCCATCAATGAAGCTAGGCAACTACTTAAAGACATGGCATCTAATAACTACCATTAGGGAAGTGAAAGGGGACTCTCCAAACGAGAAGGAAGGCATGAGGTTAATGCCATTACTATGCTTGCAAGCAAGGTTGACGTACTTTTCAAAAAGGTAAATCAACTTCAACCTACTCTTTCCCATAGAGGCACTCCTAGTGGGTCAATTTAAAAAGCTTGTGCTTGTGAAATGTGTAGAATTCAAGGGCATAGTGGAAATGATTGTCATCTTAGCCACTCTTTTCAAGATCTCATCATTGAACAAGCTAATGCTCTCCACAACTTCAATAACAGACCACAAAAAGACCCCTACCCTAATACCTTTAATATGGGTTGGAGACACTATCGCAACTTCTCCTATAAACATCCAAATCCCCTTCCTCACCACCCCTCACAAAATCACCCCCACCCTTCCAAATTTCAATACCATGCCCCTCAATTTCAACCTCCATAACCTCTACCTCAAAAGTCCAATTCGGAAAGCATAATGGAGAGGTTGATTTAAACTCAGAGTAAGACAAATGAGGCTCTTGGTGAGTCTGTGAGCGAACTCAATGCCAAGTTTGAAAGCTTGTCCACACACTAAGAGGTGATGGACACTCAAATGGCTAAAATTGCCCAATAAGTGAGCCACCTATCTTGACCTCTCGGGCATCTTTTGGGCCAACCGAGGTGCAATCCCAAGGGGTACATGAATGCCATCACCATAACGAGTAGGAAGCAACTTGAAGAACTATAAGAAACTCAAAGGGAGGTGGATGAAGGGTCAGTCAAAAATAAGGATAATGAAATGTTAGAAGAAAAGGATGATTTGCTCTCGAAAAGTAGAGAGCAAGAGAAGCATGAGGAGACCACAAAGCCTAGGCCGGTTGAGCCTTATCGACCACCGGTTCCTTTCCCTCAAAGACTTGCCAAGGCCAAACTTGAGGCCAAGTTTGGGAAATTTCTAGAGGTGCTCAAGAAATTATAAATCAATATCCATTCTTGGATGCCATCTACGACATGCCCTCTTGAGCCAAGTTTCTAAAGATGATGCTCTGCAATAAAAGAAAATTTTAAGAAAATGCGATGATTTCTCTCACGGAGGAGTGTAGTGCAATCCTTCAAAACAAGCTCCCACCTAAGCTCAAAGACCTTGGGAGTTTCTCAATTCCTTGTGCCATGGGGGATATCACCATCAGTCAGGCATTATGTAACCTTGGGGCAAGTGTAAGCCTTATGCCCCATTCAATATGCAAAAGGCTCCAAGTGGGGGAACTCAAGCCCACCACAATTTTAATCCAACTTGTGGATCATTCCGTAAAGTACCCATTGGAGTTCTAGAGGATGTGCCTCTTCAAGTTGGGAAATTTTTTATCCTTGTGACTTCATTGTCATGGAAATAGAGGAAGACGCTCAAATACTTATCATCTTAGGGCGCCCTTTCCTAGCCACGACCGGTGCAATGATTGATGTCAAAAATGGGAGGTTCTCCCTTCAAGTTGGTGAGGACAAGCTTGAATTTAATCTTTCATAGGCTATAGCTTCTCTCCCCTAGAGGATGTGTGCTACCAGGTTGATTTGCTTGAAAAGGTAGTGCTTGAGGAGATGGGAATGCCTAGCCCCCTCAGACCTACTTGAGGCGTGCTTGATTAGCATTTATGGCAATAAGGTTGACCCTTACCCCGATGAAGAAATTGAAATCTATGACAAGGGTGCCTTCGAGTTGGAATTAAAGCCCCCACCTTCTCATCTAAGGTATGAATTTCTTGGTCCCAATTATACCTTTCTCATCATTATTAGTGCTAAGCTTAATTGCGCCCAAATTGAGAAATTGTTGAATGTGCTTCGTAAGCATAGAGGGGCCATTAGATATGGTATTGATGATATTAGTGAAATCAGTCTAACCTTATGCATACATTGAATATATCTGGATGAGGATCAGAAGCCTTCTAAACAACCTTAAAGACGCTTAAACCCCAATATCCAACGTGTTGTCAAGAAAGAGGTTGTTAAACTACTCGACGTTAGGATCTATTCTATCTCAGATAGTGAGTGGGTTAGCCTGGTTCAAGTAGTTCCCAATAAAGGGGACATGACAGTTGTCAAGAATGACAGAGGTGAGTTGATTTCCATTAGAATGGTAATTGGGTGGCGGATGTGTATGGACTATAGGAAACTCAACAATGCCACCCGGAAAAACCATTTCCCCCTCCCTTTCATTAATCTAATGTTGGAAAGGCATGCATGGCATTCCTTCTTTTGTTACTCATATGGGTATTCGTATTTCTTCTAAATCCCTATCCATTCGAGCAATTAAGTGAAGATGACGTTCACATGCCCTTATGTTACCTTTACGTAACAGAGGATGCCTTTTGGCATATGCAATACCCCCGTTACTTTCTAATGGTGCATGCTTGTTATCTTCTCTTAATATATGGAAAACATTATGGAAGTCTTTATGGATGACTTCTCGGTCTAAGTAGCTACCTTTGATGTGTGTTTGATGAACTTGTTTAAGGTGCTCCGTAGATGTGAGGAAATCAGCTTGGTTTTGAATTGGGAGAAATGCCACATTATGGTACAAGAGAGGGTTGTTCTTGCGCATGTCGTATCTAATAGGGGTATTGAGATGGATAGAGCTAAAGTGGAGGTAATAAGTAGTTTCCACCCCCATCAATGTTAAAAGGGTGAGGAGTTTCCTTGATCATACAAGCTTTTACTGTAACTTTATCAAGGATTTCTCTAAGATCGTAAAGCCTC
Organism: Carnegiea gigantea; assembly: GCA_029747015.1. NCBI lineage: Eukaryota > Viridiplantae > Streptophyta > Magnoliopsida > Caryophyllales > Cactaceae > Carnegiea > Carnegiea gigantea. The sequence continues at coordinate 48,421 of JAKOGI010001540.1, forward strand.
TCACCTAACTCTTAGCTAAAGATATCCCTTTTGTGTTTACTAACGAGTGTCTTGAAGCTTTTAATAGGATCAAGGAGGCTTTGATATCGGCTCCTATAATCCAACCACCAGATTGGAGTTTACCATTTGAGTTGATGTGTGATGCTAGTGACATCGGTGTGGGTGCGGTCTTAGGCCAATGGAGAGACAACAAGCAATTCGTGATGTACTACGCAAGCAAGACCCTCGATGAAGCCCAAGCGAACTACTCCACCATGGAGAAGGAAATGTTGGCAGTGGTGTTTGCTGTTGAGAAGTTCCGATAATATCTTTTGGGGTCTAAGGTGATAGTTTACACCGATCATTCTGCCATCATGCATCTAATGGAGAAAAAAAGATGCGAAGCCAATATTAATTAGGTGTGTCCTTCTCCTCTAAGAGTTCACACTTGAGATTCGGGATAAAAAGGGCACTGAAAATGTGGTAGCGGATCACCTCTCCCGCTTACCGATTACTCAAGGAGATGATCGAGAGTGTGGGTTGACCATTGATGATTCATTCTCGGATGAGCATTTGCTCGCCTTAGCTACATCAGATGCTCCTTGGTTTGCAGATGTGGTTAACTACTTGGTATGTGACATTCTACCCCCCAACATGAAGTCTAACTAAATGAAGAGGTTTTTCTCCCAAGTCAAGTCCTTCTTTTGGGAGAACCCATGCCTATACAAGACTTGTGGAGATGGGATTATAAAGCGATGTGTACCCGAAGAAGAGACGCAATCCATCATCTCACATTGCCATCATTCCCCTCATGGAGGCCACATAAGTGTTGACAAAACTACCGCTAAGATCCTTCAAGCCGGTTTCATTTCGCCAACCCTTATTAAGGACATCAATGCATATACTCGAGCTTACGATAGGCGCCAGGTAACCGAAAATTTGACAAGCCAAAATGAGATACCCCTCAACTGTATCCTTTAGGTGAAAGTTTTTGATGTATGGGAAATCGATTTCATGGGGCATTTTTCCTCTTCAAGAGGGAACAAACACATCTTAATGGCCATCGATTACTTTTCCAAATAGGTGGAGACTATCACAAGCACCACAAATGATGTGCGAATGATCACCAAGTTCTTCAAAAGGGTGATTTTCCCTAGGGTCGGTGTTCCAAGCATTTTAATTAGTGATAGAGGGACTCACTTTATTGAATGAAGATTCGAGGCCATGCTTACCAAATATGGGGTGCATCATAAGAAAGGATTGGGGTATCAACCCCAAACAAGTGGCCAAGTGAAGATCTCAAATAGAGAAATCAAAGTCATTTTGGAAAAGACTGTGGCTCGCTCAAGAAATGATCGATTGAATAAGCTTTACGATGCACTTTGGGCCTACCACACCGCTTTTACGACTCTAATTGACACAACACCATTTCGATTGTCTGTGGTAAACCTTGTCATTTGCCCGTTGTATTGGAAAAAAGGCTTATTAGGCTGTTAAGCGACTAAATTTTGACCTGAAGCCCTCGGGAGAGGGAAGGTCATTGTAATTGAATGAACTAGAGGAGTTGAGATTAGATGCTTATGAAGTTCAAAAGTTTACAAAGAGAAAATGAAAAGGTGGCATGACAAGTGCATTTTATGGAAGGAGTTCAAGGAGAGCGACTTGGTCATGCTATTTAACTCACGCCTCGAGCTACTCTTGAGGAAACTCCACTCTAGGTGGTCCGGGCCTTTCAAAGTTATCAAGATTTTACCTTACAGGGTGGTGGAGGTATGGAGCAAGACTTCCGGGTCATTTAAGATAAATGGTCAATGACTCAAACATTACATCACCGGTGCCCAATTGAGGTGAAGGTTACTTATACCTTTCCCAATTCCTCTAGGTTAAGCTCATAGCCTTAAAAGAGCGCTTGTTGGGAGACACCCCGAAGCTTTCTCATGGCTTTAGACTCAAATAAGGAGGAAGAATTATCATAAAATGAAAAAAATTCACGTTAGTTGAAACTATCCAGGCGACCGGTAAGCCATCGACTGCACGACGATCGTTACCTGGGCTTGCAGGGAATTCCCCTCCAATTTCTAGGGGTCGTCGCTAGACACACGATAGTCTGCCGTCATGTAGGAAATGATCGTCGCCAGGCCCGAGAGTGCTTTTCTCTTTTCCTTTCCTCTTTCTTTCCTCTTTCTGCACTTCTTCTTCAACATCTACACCTGCACGATTTTCTCTCCCTAGACCCTCTTAAAGCTCCATCCCTAAGCCCACAAATCCACCACTCTTTCACTCAAATTTTCACTATTTTCCACCATTTTCTTCACTCTTTTCACCTTTCCTTGCTTATTCTTCCATTAAAACACCTTCTTTTGACACCAATCACATAAATCATCACCATTCAAACCCTAACCCTCTTCTCTCTCTAAAATTCGGCCACTTCAAGGTGTTTTCCGGCCATTCTATTACAAGATTTTGCTTCCTCAAAGTCCAAGATTCTATTTGCATACCACATTACACCTCCACCTCATCACTTTCTCTCTGTACAAATGTCACCACCATAGAAGTTTGAGGAGAGAGAAAGCCTCACTTTTGAGGTCTTATTGCTCCAATTTAGTGCCCTCTTGCTGGCGGGTATCTCCATAGCTCACTTAGATTACTTGGTTTTGGAGTGATTGAGGTGCTATATTTATTTGAAGTTTGAGGACTTTTAAGCTTGATTTTACAATGGGCAAGAAGACAACCGTATCCGGGCCTTCAACTTCGGGGACCTCCACGCGTGTTAAGACGGTTACCCCAACTCCAACGCTAATGTGCCTCTAATCTGAGCCCAAGAGGCCCGAGGTGACCACCCTCCCCCCCTCATACTATAAACAAATATGCATTGCAATTTGTTAATTAAGAGCAAACCAATCGCTATGATTTCATTGCTAGTCAACGAATAACTAAGCCTAAGTACATTGACCTGGGTACATTAAGGAGTTTAGGCTTGTTGCAATGTTTAAATGAATTGCTTGAGGTGGTGGGTTGGCTTGATTACATGAACACGACTAACCGGTGTATGAGAGCTTGTGTTAGGAGTTTTTGAGCTCTTTTAAGGTGAATTGGACCACCCCATATCAAAATTAACCCATCCACATCCAATTCTAGATTTTTAATCGAACCTTTGAGGCAAACCTAACAGAGTTTGATTGCCATTTAAGGCTCCCTCATGGTGGTGTTTGCACCCCTGCCCATGAGAATTTCAATGACTAATAGTTTTAGATGAAAATCTCATATGATAAGCATACTGTGGTGAAGGATGACTCAATGAGTTATGTCACCTATAGTGCTAGTGGTTCTAAGCCCACTTCTATTTGCAACCCCACCTTTATCTACCTTCACCATCTCATGGCCAACACCATTTTCACATGCCACAAGAGCCAAAACAAAGTCCGCTTGACTGAACTCTTTCTCTTGTGATGTATCGTGAATGATGAGATTTTTGATACGGGAGCTTTTATCCTTCATCAGCTGCACTCTCAAGCTTCGTCTTCTAAGTTCCCTATTGCTTGTAGGGGCTTCATTCCAGCTATTACCTATGCTTGGGGTTTGGAGCCTCTCATAAGAAAACTGATTCCGTTGTTCCTTGGACTGCGGCGAAGATATTTAAAATGGAGGGGAATGTGTCTTTGTCAACCACCGTGGCCAACTTCTCTTCCAACTCTCGAACCCCTCTAAAACTACTTACTCTGATCCCTCCAATTGGGTGTATGATGATGATATCAATATGGATACGGATGAGGATGACTCTTCACCCTAATGAGGGTGTGCTAGTGGAGGTGAGGGAGGTGTTGGATGTTCGGGGTGTGCTCCACCCGAGGAGATGCTTAAACCCCCTATAACTTAGGAGCTACGATGCTACGGGCTCTTCAGGCCTTAATGAAGCCCATTTGTACCAATATTTGGATGACCACTTTTCTCGCCTCAACTTGAGGCTTGATGCAATTGATGAGCATCAACAATTAACATGCCCAAGCCTAACAACAGTTGCTCAACTGACAAATGGAGTTTGATTGCCGGCAACTTAACTTGGAGCATCATGTTAACTATGCATATGAGCACCATGGTTGGCCCTGCCCTCCACCCGATTGGAGGTCTAGCGGCCCCCCAGTCCCTATTGATGCTTTGTAAGTTTTTCCCCACTCCTACCCTTTGCACTCTTTACATGCTTATACATTGGGGACAATGCATACCCTAAGCATGGGAGGGCAAGCTAGTAAGCTCATGTCTTAGGGGATCCAGTGGTGCAGGAGAGTCTTGAAATTGGTTTTCTTATTATCATTGCGGGGTATTTCTTAGGACTTTGCTGATTTGATTGAGGCATTGGTGGGTTTGACTTGGTGGTATGATTGGTGGTATGATTGAGGTGTTCATATAGGATAAGCAACTCTTTTAGCTGCATTTTTAGGAATTATTGCACATTTAAGCAAGTGCCCTACACCTTGAATAGATGATTTATGGGATTAACTGCCAACAGCAGATGTCTTTTCAAGGAATGATTTGAGGTCTGGATATAACACCTAAAACCATGCAACCACAGTTTATCTTTTGCAAGAATAGCCATTTATAGTATTTCTTGTAATTGTTTTCTTATCTCATCTTCAAAACTTGATGCTATCCAATATTATTTAATCCCCCTTGCATTTCAATTTGATATTTCCTGTTAGCGTGATCTTCCATGTCTTTGCAAACACATGGTTAAATGTGTAATACATTTTTGTTCGACTTTATATGATTGTCAACAATCCAATGCTCTCGACCTTCACCATCTTTATTTCATGATCATGAGTAGTAGTTTAGTCCGTTGAGAGTTGATTCACACATCTACCTTACATCTCATTTATTCATAATGACAAGCTCATATAACTTGTTCTAAATTGATAATGTAATTCAACTGTCATTGGTGTGGGTGATTGTAATTATCATAATTCCCTTACTCTCTTTATTTTGAAATTCAACTCCTACACATATATCTTACATTTTGATAAATAAACTTCCACATTCTCTATTTATTCTTATTGTTATACTTGAATTGGCTTCATATGAGTAAAGGCATGTTCCTATTGCAGGTTGGTCAATCTGTATTTCTATCCATTGACACTTTGCTCATCCAATCCATTTATCTATCCATTACACTTTGCATGTCTAATCTATTTGTCTATCTATTGCACTTTGCTTATCCAATCTATCCATCTATTTATTGTACATTGCTTGTCCTATCTATCTATTGCACTTATCTTGTTTCTTGTGGCTATAAAGTCACCTAGTTGAAGCTCCATTGCTTTTCATCTTATTTCTAATTCATCAATTAAACTCGAGTATAACCGGGCCATCTTTCTCCTTAGCTGATTATTTATTGGACCCTTTATGATCCATATTTATAAACTACAATGTGGTATTATATTTCAGAATTCATGATACACTTATGGTTATCTTTATTCTAACCACCCTATGTTAATCCCTTCTTTATAAGTCTTTTCTAGTCTCATTGTTTAGTTCTTTTGTTCCTAATGACTCATTTGACTATTAATTCCATCATTTTTATCTCTAACCATGTTTATTCTAGCGTCTAATTCAGACTTAGAGCAAATCTTAGACTAGTCTGATGAAGGAAGATCATGTGGTGCATTAAGAACATCATATGAGGACTTTGTGATAAGGGCATCATCTCAAACAATGTCAAGCGTTATTAGAGTAAGCCAGAAGAAGCATCGAGAATAATAAGACAGATTAAGTACATGCTAAGGTGATATAAGGACTACACAAGAGTCATATGGTCATTTTAACCAAAGAAGGAGGCAATCAAAGTTCAAATGAGATATAAAGCATTCCCAAGGGCTTCTCTAGTCAAGGGTGTCAAGAGACTGGATATCAGGGATATTTGACCCCTCGTTACATTAAGCTTTATGAGTCAGTATTACAGTACTTATTAGGAAATGCAATGGTTTCCATACTTATTAGTGGTCAAGACAGAGAACCAGTAGAATAGAGTACTTCCTTTGCAGTAACAAGTTTTTCTTTTGAAGAGAATATCAATTTTGAACCAAAGTAATCGAGCCAGTAAAGGCACTGAGGATCTAGATACTCGACTGCAGGATTAAGCAGCTATACACTTTGGGCTAATCATACCTTTTTGGAAGGAAGCAGTGAAAACAAACTATCCATACTTAAGGCGACATTGCATACTTGATCAAAATCATAAGTTTTATGAACGAAACTCTTTAAGGGGGGAAGGCTGTAAACTGTAACCCACATTTATTTATCTAAATCATATTTATTTATTTTATTAATCATGATTATTTATTTAATAAATTGTGTTAATTGATTTGATCACTCGTGGTTATTTGTTTAACTAAATCATGCTTATTAATTCAATTACACTCAATTTATATATTTACCGAATTACAATATGTCATTTAAATTTTTCGCTTTTATTTATCGCATTTAATTATCTCAATTGGGGGATATTTCATTTTACTCCCATTTTACAATTCAGGTTTCATTAATAGTAGGCCTCGATAATTATGATTGAGCGTTAATTTTTTTTTCCATAACGTCACAAGATTTTTAAGTTTTAGGTACGCAAAAACTTGGGCCTGAATGCATTTATTTTGGACCAATTCATTAGGCCCAACTTATGGTCCAATTCCATTGAGCTCAAATTTTGCCTGAAAATTTTGGTGCAATTAAATTAAGTTAATTACTATTATTTATGCCTAATTTTAATTAGCAAAAAGCCCCTTTTTCAAGTTTAAATATTAGCCAAGTATTAAAGATAAACATCCAAGCCATTTAACAGCAAGAAAAGTCTAGCCTTCATCTTCTTACTCTCTACTCCAACATCAAACACCACCTCCATCCTCTAGCATCCAAGCTCAAAGTGAGTATAAACTCTAACTCTATCTTGATGTGTTTTTGGTTTTATGATTGTTTTAATTATGATTCATGCTCTTGAGGTCAAAGTAGATGTTGTCATGCAAATTTTATTGATTTGGGGATACGGATCATGGTGGGTTTCAGCTTGAAGCATGTTAAGGCTAGGGTTTTGTCATGATCAAGTTAGCTTAAGTCAAGTGATGGATTTGTATTGTTTTATACATGATTTTGTAATCTGTAGTCTTATTAATGATTATGATTATGTTTTTGGTGATTTCGAATGATTTCAATCGAGGATTTATGTGAAAAAAATAGGAGAAAGTAAAAGCAGTGGGGGCTGGAAATGACAGAAAAAAGGGATGACTTTGAGATTAAACTGATAATGATCATTAAACTGATAATGATCAGTCCGCTGAAAAATTATCACTTTTGGTGGGTAGATAGGTCAATTTGTCAACTTTCAAATGCATTTTGAATTGCTTCAATTCGAGTTGTGTGGACAAAGTTATGGTCGTTTTACAAGAACTGCACAGGTTAGACCAAAACTGATACACTTGTGTTCTAGCCCCATTTTGGGAAATCTATTGTAGAAATCATGTTCTGTATTGTAAATGAAAGTTTTTTAGGACTTCTTAATCTTTCCATAATGTGGTTTTAGGCCTCCATTTGAGGTTAAGGATGAAACTTATGAATTTTTAAAATGAACTGACCCGCTTTAGTATAAATTGAGCTGCTATTGCAATTTCTATGCAGCATATACTTGGAGAAAAATTCTAAAAATTTTACTGCAGATTGTCCATATTATTTTCAAAGTTCCTATAAGATTTCATGAATTTTGGTTGAGTACTTTGAGTCTGGTGATTTTTGGAAGTATTTTGAGTAATTGTGCAAAGAGCAATAACAAAGATTGAGTGATATTGGTCATGCACTCATTTTGTGTATTTGGGCCAAGTAAGGTCATTTAAGGGGGAAATGAATATTCATAAGCTTTCATGGAGCTTTTAGCTTGATTTATGAGAAAGAAGAAGACAAGTATATAATTTGGGAGCTTGTTTATGAGCTTTGAATCAATTATGGACTTTACAAATAAAGTACCAAGTTTGGGGAGTTTAATAGCTTTCATTGGGATCAATAATCTATTTGGGTGAAAAACTGTATTTAATGAACTTGTGCATGAAATATGAAAAGTAGGGAGAAATTTTGACTAAGAAACCATATTTATCAGACCACGTTATTACAGTTTATGCTATTTTAAACCAAGATATATCTTTTTTAGCCTCAAACCTCTATTACTTATTCAATTTAGAATGTATCAAATGTATTTATCAAGCCAATCTAGTGTACTCACTGTTATCTTAAATCAAGCTATACATCAGCGAGCCTTAAACCTGTATCAGCAACTATTTCAGAAAAGGCCAAAACGACTCTCCCATTTGTCACCATTAAGGCCTTTTCCTTCGTAATCTCATTTATCTCATTGTGGTCTATTTGACTTTCATTTACTTTATATCGAATTTAATTACTTTCATGAATTCAGTTTTGAAGTTATACTGAAATACTTAAGTTATGTATACCATTTAATTACTCAATTCTATTACACATACTTTTGCTTACTTAATGATGTGAGTAAGGACCATTTACTGACTACACATACCTATAATGGCATTTATGAAATAGAGTTGAAGCCTAATTATCGTTTCTCATTATACATAAGTGTTATCAAGTCAGAACATATTTATGAAGTCAGATGTCATTTATGAAACAGATGATATTTATCAAGTCAGATGACATTTTTAAAGACTCAAGGTATATCCATTACCTGTATCTTCAAAAAGCAGAATATGTTTATCAAGTTACAACTCTTAATGAGTTTATCAATAAATCAGTTTGTACTACGATTTACCATTTAACTTGTGACCCCATCAGTGATCATCTGTAGGATGTCAGCCTATCATTTACCTGCACGGTTTCAGGCCAACTCATGATCGGATTGGCAGGTGTACACCTATGTATAGATCATATCATTGCAAGGGGCTCACATCCAGATAATAATGAGCAATTCAGTTTCATATTACTTTCATTTTTATTGTTGTTGTGAATTAAATGAATTATAAAGGCGGGTACCTATCAAGAGTGTTTCTACGCTCATTTGACAATAGAAGAATGTATACACTGAGTTTTAGCTCACATTTCCGAATTTTTTTTCATGTTTTCCATTTTAAGTGATGAAGTATCACATGTTTCTCTATTTAGCAAGCCCTTTTGGAAGTCATCAAATGCTCACATTGGATTCAGCATAGCATAAATGTTGGGATCGACCTCAGGGTCAAGTTTGGTTTATATTTAATAAACTTGTGTAGTGTGGAGTACGAGTTAGCACATGGTATGATTAAGTTAATTGTATTGAAGTTGAACTATTATGGACTTTGGTCTTGAAGTATTCCAATTTAATAGATATTGTGATTTGAACATGAGTTGCAAGATTAAATGGTTTCAGTGAGCTTTGTCCTTATTAGGACGATAGTAGCATCTTCTCTCATTAAGCCTTCTGCTGCAATTTTTCGTAAATTACATCATTAGTATTTTGGGGCAGCGCTAAGTGGATCGAGGATTGGGGTTTTCCAACATCCAAATCGAGCCCAAAAGCCCTTAGAATGGGTCCTATGCTTGAAGTGCAGGTGGGTGTTTCTCTCCTCCTACATTATAGTAATTTCAAACGAATTTAACGATTTTAGGTAGTGCCTGTTTAGATTGTAATATTGTATCAGTAATTAGAAGGCTTAGAGTTGAATTGAAGTGAAAAATGGTGTGGAAACTATTATAGAGTTCATGCATCTGATTAACGCTCGATTTACCAGGCAATTTGCAGAATTATGGACCTAATTGGAATCGTGTTTGAATGCCGCTATTTAATCAGTTTAATATGTTTAATTTTTGTTGGTGGTTGATATGAGGCTATGTTTGTAGATATTGGTTTTGTGAATTAACCGATTGAAGCTATTATGATATTGAACCGAGTTTGGTAGTCGGATGGCCTGAGGTGAAACTAATGAGCGATTCGAGGTTTTTGTGGCTGGTGCCATGTGAGGAGGGAGCCTAGGCTGTGATTTACCGCAATCATATGGATTGCGAGGCCATGTGTGGCTTATTGGATAGATTCTGCTAAGTTAAATTATGAAGTGTTATGAATGTGCCACGTGTGACCCCTCTCCCCCTTGAATATGTTAAATGATGCTATGTGATTGATTTTGAACATTGACATCATTAAAAAGGTTGTTAAAGGACTGTTTTTATAATTGCGAATGTTTTGAGCATTTACCAGTTGCCTATTAGTTTGTTAAGATGTTTGAAGCGTAAAAAGGTCCTAAATCGTCGAACTATTCAAGAAGTGACTCAACTGAATAATCGATAGGCCTAGGAAACTAAAAAGCAAGTCAGTAGTAAGTTCGGAAATGCTTTAAGGCTTTAGTTTGCTTATGCATCTTTCTTTGAGTTTTAAAAAGGGATTGAAACGAGCTAAAAAATGACAACTAAGGATTTTATTACGAACCTAGTTTGAATTAAACGCTAACTAAGTCCTTTAAGTTCCAAATGAGTTTCAATCTACGAGTTAGCAAATTTATTACGTTTATAAGAGGTTTGGAAGCTGAAAACGAAAGAACCATGAACCATTAGGAAGGTTATGGGTTATTTTGTCAGACAAGCAAGACTTTAATAAAGTAAGCAACTGAAAAGCGAAATGAAATATAACTTCAAAGGCTAAGAAAATGCTAACCAATTAGCCAAACCTTGAGGGTGGGAATTGATGCAAAGATGGCGTGAGATGTTTCCCCCAAAGGTAATGTTAAGAACTAGATGCAAAAAGGGCATGAACTGTTCCCGAGAACTGGGCGCAAGATAAGGCATGAGCTGTTCCCCTAATGATAATGTTCAATAACGAGTCATGCATAATAAAACCTTGAGGGGGGACTGGATGCAAGATTAGGCATGAGTTGTTACCCCTACAAAGGACAATATCGAAGTTAGACCTACTCTGCCGAGGCGCATTTTGGTCAATGTTATGTTACGTATACTCCAGGGATAACGTGAGTTGTGAGTGATGAGCTCACTTAGGGCGAGTGTAGATCTCCCCCTCACCAGCACATTATGATGATCTTATGTTAAGAGTATTTTCCTAATAAATAAGGAAGCAGTTGGCATTTCGCTATTTTAAGTATTTCTGAAAAAGAAAGATTTTAAGGGCCATTACGTGGCCTTATCAAATAAGATTTGAAAAGCTTATAAGGGACATTAGAGAACCAATACGAAAGAAATTTCTTTTTAAAGAATATGAGCCTCAAGAGGCTGAGTAAAGTATTTTCAAGAAAAGGAAGAAAGCTCTCAAATGTGCATATCCTGCACGTATTTTATGAATGAGTTTCCTAGTACAGTTTAAATGAAATTACAAATGAAGTATGGTTATATCCTAATAATGCAGCGAACATTTAAGCTTTCAAATGTGCATATCCTGTGAAAGAATGTATCTTGCCAAGTCTTTCTTACCAATATAAGTATTTCAGAAACTTTTAGAAGGAATTATAAGCCTTGAAGAAGTTAGCGCGATTTGTAACTATTCTTGGAACATATCATGAGTCATTGCGTTTTCAAAAGTGTTTGAAAGCATCTTACCCAATCCTTGTTGCTTACTTGTTTATGTGCCTGAATGCTTGTTAGTAGAGAAGTTTGGTAATTAAGGGCCTAAAAATGAGTTTTAGTGGCTATTATGAAAGCTATGGGTCGTAATCGTTCCTTGGGAACTATCATTGCCTATTATGATAGTAAAGTATAAATGCCTGATATGTGACTGCTATTGGTATTATTGCCTGCAACAATTTGGTTTTAAGGAGTTAGGGAATACTCACTTAGTGTATGGCTACTCATTCCATTATTATTTTCCCTTTTTGACCAGGTTTTATGTTTGACAGGTAGAAGTCGATTCACCTATGCCAAGATGAAGCATACCCTTGCTTGATAAGGTGTCATATGTGCACATATAGAAGGGGATCCATGTGTTTAATAATGTAATGTAATGTATCCCTAGTTTGTAAATGTATAAAAACAAGTACTCTAGTTCATGTAGTGCATTTTATTTAGGAGTCACTCTGTATGGCTATTTGAGCCAACCATCTTATTAGCCAGGTGTCGATTTTGTTAAAGTTAGTTACATTTCGGGATGTAAACCCTGGTGCTCCGGATATGTGATCCGTTGAGTTGTATATTTGATGTCCTTCTTTATTATGAAACTTCATAGTTTTGGTGTACTTCGGGTGAGTGAACTGTAGAGCTGTGAACTCCGGTATGCAGCCGTTGAGCTTATTTTAAAGTTCTATATGTTTTTATTCAATGCAGGGGCTTATTGTAAGGCTTTTAGCCTGGGAAATGGTCAGTTCTTAGGTGAAGCTCTGTCCGTTTTGTCCCAGAAGTTAAGTACGATCTAAGAAAACGTAATACTCCTAGCCCTAGGGGCTGGGGGTGTTACGAGATGGTATCGGAACAAGGTCCTGTGACCACAGGCTACGACATGAGTCTTGCATTACATATAGTTATCTAGGGATGCATTTAAAATGATGTGATATATGCCGCGCTTTGTGTGCAAATGTGGGTTTTGTGTAAACATTGGTGCATTTAGCTAGTCAAGTGCTGCTTGGGTGAGCTCACTAATTAAGTGAATAAATAAATAATTAAGAGTATAAGCCGAGTGACTTGTGTTCTCGTAGATGAGCTAATTGTTAGCTCAATCAATATTGTAATATGTGTGCACCTTTGTGATTTTGATCGACATTTTAAAGTACATATGGTTTGAATTCAAACGATTGGAAAAGTCTTAACTCTAAGCTTATCGTTGCCCCTAAAATACGATTTTCTCCTTGGGCCCCATAATGGAGTGAGCAGACGTACTCAAAGATTGGTGGAGAGAGAGCTAGAAGCAGTTAAACTATTTCCTTTTGAAAACCTAAAGACATTGAAAGTTAAAGTCTTCTTAATTAGTGAGTTAGGGTTTTCCTTTCGCAGTAGAGACCTTTTTAATTGTTTGATTAGGTCTTATTATTGCAACCAAAGACTCGCATTTGCTTTATAATAATGCTTGGGTTTAGCCTTACGAGCATAACTTTCTGTGTGTAATCAAATGATTTTGAGTGTCCACATACCAAGATGTATGCATTACTGGATGTGTTAATGATGATTTGTTTGCCAGTGATTAGAGGTAGATTTCTATGACTGAGAATCTTACTAGGTGATACCCCCCATACATGAATCTCAAGTTGTTTAAAGAAATTAAATGAGATTCCGATATGCATGGATAGAAATTAAGCAATAGTTATGCATTTCTCTTGACTATTGCATTGAAATTATCCTCATTATCTAGCACGACCCTTGTTATGATCTGTACAATGTTCTAGATGTCCCCTGTGAAATTGATATTTATATGATGTACCTTCTAACATCATGCATTTGCTGCTGATATTGAATCCCCCATACATTATACCATCCATTGTACAAAATGTTATTCTTGATGTGAATTTGGTAGTATCCTAACCATATCAAACCCCAATACACCCAAAAAGAACAAGGTAGAGAGAGTCTGATAGACTTTAGAATTGTATGCCTCTTACTAATGTGAATGTGTTTGATACAGCAGTTGTGACATTCTGTTCAATATGAACCTCGAAAGGGCTTATATATAATTACTTAGACTTGTTTTAGAGCGATCCTTGAGAAATTATGTTAATAAAGTGCTAAGTAATTGGATTTAACTAATAGTACATCTTTCACTGTGATTATGTGCATGATCGAGTTAGATTGATTACTTGAGTTGATCGATAGGGTAGAGGAAGGGAATTGCCTAATTGTCATATGACCTAAAGTGCCCCTACTCTTACGTTCTATTAGGGTGGCTATTTATTCATCTACTTAGTTAGAAATCTTGTGACCATAGAAGTTCCATCCGCACTTGCTTGCCTCGCGTATTCTATGCTTGATCATATCGCATGCTAGCATGCCCATGATCATAGTTGGATGCGTGACTCTAAGGTTTACGAATGATTATACATAAAATGTTCGATGGCTTGGTTGATTAGTATGGAATGGGATGATATGATTGAGAGTGCCATATGTAAATTGGTAAGCTTCAGGGCAAACCTTAGCATTGCGTTTTTGTTAGTTATTTTGAATGCTATCATTGGTACTATAGAATCCTCCCAGTTGCATATTGCCATGTTACAATTATGAGTTCTAATACTTCACAACCTTAGAGACCTATACTCATGTTAACGTGTGAATATGGGATTACCTTTGTACCTCATGGGACTCAATGATGTGCTTGGTATATCTATGGTTCTATTGAAATCCTTACTGCACCACTTGATCATTGAAGTGTGAAGCATGGTCGCAAATGTGGATAATCAAAATATATTATCCAATTTAGAAAAGTTGTGTTGTGATATACACTTGTTATCCTTCAATAGGGTCATAAGGGGGCAAAGTTACGATGATAAGCATGTCATCTTATTTGCATATTCTCATGACATAGGGATGTTTGTTCTATATGTGACACTAAGTGATACTATGTGATGTCTCTATTATCTTACTATAAAATGAAAACTTCTTGATTAAGTAACTTAGTTTTAAAATGCTTCGATTTAATATACTAGTGAATGAGCTTGACTTAGTTAACTATCTTAGTACGATCTTGATTTGTTCAGTTACAAGTCTCCACATAGGGAAAGCTTTTAGATGCTAAGTTATGTTGATGCATAAATGTTGGTTTGTTTTAAACTATGTGGTTTCCTAGACTTGTTGTTTAAATACAGGATTAAAAGTCATGTTCTTTTTTAAAATAAGCTTAATATGGTTTTCCACGCCAACTGATTTGCCCCCCTTCTATGCGTTTGCCCTTGACGCCTAAATAAAGTGAGTAGATGCTTGAAGAGGATTGGGCAGGAGGAGACAGGACACCATAAACCTTTTTCTTGCAATTTAAAAGATATATTTATTGAAAAATGAAACCTTTTGGAAACCTATCATGTAGATCATAGTGCGTGTGCGCGCATCTTAGGTTCGATTGAACTTAGCTTGGGAATTTCAGGGATGAAATTCTTTTAAGGGGGAAAGAATGTGACACCCACATTCTTTATTTTGCATTAATCTTATTGTGTCACCTTTCACGTTATAAAATCATATTTTAGTAACTACATGGGTTAAATTATTACTGATATGCTTATATGAGCGATAATCGTATTAAAAAAGAAATATCGTTATTGTTGTTGTTGTTATTATTATTATTATCATCATCATCATCATCGTTAATTATTTAGAAAATGTTTGATTCGTTGATAGCTCATGCCCTCAAAATCGTTATTCGATTTATTTAGTCATTTCTCGAATTTAGTTAGGGCGCCAATTTTAGAACATTTCAACCCAAGCCTAGACTAAGCGTTAACGAATTTGGGATCGGGAATAGGGTTATTGTAGCAATTGAGCACAAAAGAAGCAAAAAAAGGGAAAGGAACAAACGGAGCCAAGGCTCCCCTTTCTCGGGGCCAAAATCACGATGAAGGGGGCTACCCCCTGCTAGCCCAGCCCCCACGACCTCCATAACAGAGAAAGATGAAAGAGAGAGAGAGAGAAGAGAGAGAAAGAGAGAGAGAGAGGCGGGGCGAGCGAGGGCCAGCATGCAGGCGGCAACTGGTCGGGCGACGACCACTGTCGTACTTGGTGGCCCTGGTTAATGCTACGTCTCGACTTAGAGAGGAGAGGGATCTAGCGATTTGATAGAGCGACAATGGAGGTTGCGCCAAGCGTCGGTGGCGGTAGAGGTTGGCGGCGATGTGCCCCGACAGTGGGCATGGCAGCGACGGTGGCACTGCTGATCATCCGTTCGTTGCTGACGAAGAAAGAGAGAGGTCGAGTGAGAAGCAATGGGTCGAGAGCCAGGTTGGGCGTGCATTTGGTGCTAATTGGATCGAGGATTGAGGTTTTCTAGCATCCAAATCGAGCCCAAAAGCCCTTAGAACGGGTCCTAAGCTTGGAATCCAGTGGGTGTTTCTCTCCTCCTAAATTATAGTAATTTCAAATGAATTTAACGATTTTAGGTAGTGCCTGTTTAGATTCTGATATTGTATCAGTAATTGGAAGGCTTAGAGTTGAATTGAAGTAAAAAAAGGTGTGGAAACTATTATAGAGTTCATGCATGCGATTAACACTCGATTTTACTAACCGGATGATTTGGAGAATTACGGAGCTAACTGGAACCATGTTTGAATGCTGCTGTTTGATCAGTTTAATATGTTTAATTTCTATTGGTGGTTGATATGAGGCTATATTTGTGGACATTGGTTTCGTGAATTAACCAATTGAAACTGTTGTGATATTGAATCGAGCTTGGTAATTAGATGGCCTGAGGTGAAACTAATGAGCGATTCGAGGTTTTTGTGGACGTGTTGTGCGAGGAGGGAGCCTAGGCTTTGGTTTACCGCAATCGTGTTGATTGCGAGGCCATGTGTGGCTTATTAGACAGATTCTGCCAAGTTAAGTTATGAAGCGTTGTGAATGTGCTAAGTGTAACCCCTCTCCCCCTTAAATATGTTAAATGATGCTATGTGATTGATTTTGAACTCAGAAATCTTTAAATAGGGTCATTAAAGAATAGTTTTCATAATTGCGAGTGTTTTGGGCATTTACCAGTTCTCTATTAATTTGTTAAGATGTTTGAAGCGTAAAAATGTCCTAAATTATCGAACTACTCAGTAAGTGACTCAACTAAATAGGCGATAGGTTTAGGAAGCTAAAAAGCAAGTTAGTAGTAAGCTCGAAAATGTTTTAAGGCTTTAGTTTACTTATGCATCCTTCTTTGAGTTTGAAAAAAGGATTGAAACGAGCTGAAAAATGACAACTGAGGATTTTATTACGAACCTAGTTTGAATTAAATGCTAACTAAGTACTTTAAGTTCCAAATGAGTTTTGAACTATGAGTTAGAAAATTTATTACATTTATAAGAGGTTTCTAAGCTGAAAATGAAAGAACCATCAACCATTAGTAAGGTCATGGGTTATTTTGTTAGACAAGCAAGACTTTAATAAAGTAAGCAACTGAAAAGAGAAATGAAATATGATTTTCAAGGCTAAGAAAGTGCTAGGCAATTGGCCAGACCTTGAGGATGGGAATTGGATACAAAGGTGGCGTGAGCTGTTTTCCCCAAAGCTAACGTTGGGAACTGGATGCAAAAAGGGCGTGAGCTATTCCTGGGAACTGGACGCAAGACAACGTGTGAGCTGCTCCCCTAAAGATAATGTTTGATAATGAGTGACGCATAATAAAACCTTAAGGGGGGCTCGATGCAAGATTAGGCGTGAGCTGTTAGCCCCACAGAGAACAATATCGAAGTGAGAGCTACTCTGCTGAGACGCATTTTGCCTAGTGTTATGTTATGTATAACACGGGGATAACATGAGTTGTGAGTGATGATCTCACTCAAGGCAAGTGTAGATCTCCCATAGCTAGCACATTATGATGATCTTATGTTAAGATTATTTTCCTAATAAATATGGAAATAGTTGGCATTTTGCCATTTTAAGTGTTTCTAAAAAAGAATGATTTGAAGGGCCATTACAAGGCCATATCAAATAAAATTTGAAAAGCTTATAAGGGTCATTAGAGGCGTAATACGAAAGAGATTTCTTTTTGAAGAATAAGAGCCTGAAGAGGCTAAGTAAAGTGTTTTGAAGAAAAGAAAGAAAGCTTTCAAATGTGCATATCCTGCACGTATTTTATGAATGAGTTTCCTAGCATAGTTTAAATGAAATTAAAAATGAAGTATGGTTATATCCTAATAATGCATCGAACATTTAAGCTTTCAAATATGCATATCCTGTTAAAGAATGTTTCTTGCGAAGTCTTTCTTACCAATATAAGTATTTCAGAAACTTTTAGAAAGAATTAAAAGCCTTGAAAAAGTTAGCACGATTTGTAAACTATCTTGGAACATATCATGAGTCACTGTGTTTTCAAAAGTGTTTTTGAAAGCATCTTACCCAATCATTGTTGTTTACTTGTTTATGTGCCTGAATGCTTGTTAGTAGGGAAGTTTGGTCATTAAGGGCATAGAAATAAGTTTGAGTGGCTAGTATGAAAGTTATGGGTGATAATCTTTCCTTGGGGACTATAATTGCCTGTTATGATAGTAAAGTATAAATGCCCGATATGTGACTATTATTGGTTTTATTGCCTACAACTGTTTTGGTTTTAAGGAGTCGGGGAACACTCACTGAGCATATGGTTGTTTATCCCATTACTATTTCCTCTTTTTCCCCAGGCTTTCCGTCTGTCAGGTAGAAGTCGATTCACCTATGCCATGATGAAGCTTACCCTTGCTTGATGAGGTGTCATGTGTACACATATAGAAGTGGATCCACGTGTTTAATGATGTAATGTAATGCATCCCTAGTTTGTAAACGTATATAAATAAGTACTCTAGTTCATGTAGTGCATTTTGTTTAGGAGTCGCTCTGTATGGCCATGTGAGCCAACCATCTTATTAGCCAGGTGTCAATTTTGCTAAGGTTAGTTACATTTTAGGCTGTAAACCCCGGTATTTTGGATTTGTGATTCGTTGAGTTGTATATTTGATGTCCTTCTTTGTTATGGAACTTTATGGTTTTGGTGTACTCCGAGTGAGTGACCCGGAGAGCTGTGAACTCCAGCATGTAGCCGTTGAGGTTATTTTAGAGTTCTTTATATTTCTATTCAATGCGAGGGTTTATTATAGGCTTTTAGCATGGGAAATGGTAAGTTTTCAGGTGAAACTCTATCCATTTTGCCCCAAAAGTTAAATAGGATCTAAGAAAACGTAATACTCCTAGCCCTAGGGGTTGGGAGTGTCATTCATAGACTGTGGAATATTCTGCATCAGGCACATGGAGTCTTCCATAGGCCAAACAAATAAATGGGGCTGTGGTTTCAAGAAGAATGAAGTAAGTGTACAAAAATGTTTTCTCTGCAAAAATATATTAAGTAAAGAACAACAAATGTTTTGTTTTCTTTATTTTTTTCTTTGGAGGGCAAGGATCTACTTGATTTAATGAGAACACGGTACTGTTATGGGATCATCAACAATGAAGAAAATATATATAAGAATAGAGTGAAGACGCTCACAAAGGAGTTCCATGATAAACAACAGGCAGAAATGAATGTAAAGACAAGCTAGCCTCAAGTGCCAACAACGTAAGTAGTGAATCTTGCTTTAGTTAGACTAACTTTTGGAACTAATGTACCTAATATTATCATATGACTACTATCACTATGCTTGGGCTTAATGATGGTGAAGTACTATTGTCCAGCATTTATTATTGAATATTTCATATCTTTTACTATGCTTAATTCTAGTGAGCTAGCAAGCCAACCCAGTGATCTCCAAAGATTCTATGGTGAGCAATAGCATAAACTAATCCAGCCCACCAATATGGTACAAACTTACAATTAAACATTATTAATAAAGTTATTCAAATATTGAAGTGGATATAATGTCATCTTCATGGAATATTATCCTTTCATAATGTTAAATCATCAAAAAAGTTAAAAATATTTTTGTAAATTATAGTGAGCTAATGCATATAACTAGTAAGCTATGATTCTTTAGCAGTGGGCAACATATTGTAAGTTTCAAAAGTATTCAACATATTATAAACTTTAAAATCATAAAGCATGATTTACTAAATTTTCAAATAAAAAAATAAATCTCATCACATCACATCACAAAAAAAATAAAAACATCAAAATGAATAAAAATAAAAGTTCAAAATTTATTAGTCAAATACATACTTACATTTGAATTTTTGCTTTAAAAAAACAATTGTATGTGCCAGATGCAAAAAACTTCAGTAATGCTAGAGGCCAATGGCATGTCCTCACCCCTGCACAATACATATTACTTATGGTCAGCAAAATATAATTGTTTGAGAGCATGAAAGAAAATGATAAATACATAGAAACTCAAAAACCTATGATCATACTAAATTTTATGCTCGATTCCCATGTAACATGTTTCACAACATAAATTCGCATATACATATGTTTAGTGAGCCAATGTATAAATTTAGTGAGTGGCACCTGTATGACTAAAAGTGTGAGAATTAAAAAATATAGTGAGCCGAAACACATTTGTAATGAGCATATGCATTATATTAGTGAGCATGTTAACACTTTTAGTGAGCCGAAACACAGTATATTTTTACTGAGCTTAGCAACAAACTCAGTAAACTCCAAAAAGATATTAGTACAAGAAATATAACTTATTCACTGAGATTGTAAAAAGAATTTAACTTGACGTTGTGATACATCTCCTCCATTCCTTGAAGAAAACCCTACCTTCCTTGATTTTGCAATGGTTGATATCTTCTCTGATATACTCTTTCTCCTTAGATTCCTTTCACCTTTCTTTCTAGAACCCTTAGGGTTACCAATGATTTTATTACTAGCACTAGGTTGTTGATCATTTTCTGTGTCAAAAACATAAACTGAACCCATAACAACACCAACATCAACCTTTAATTTGGCAAAAGCTTCTTCACATAGCTTTCTTGCTTAGGTATTAGATTTACTTGCAAAAAGCAACAGCTCAAACTACCTATGCATCTAAGCCCTCCACATGAACCAGAAACACCAACTGTATTAACACTTGGAGCTTCTTCTACAACCCGGGGGGTTTAGCTAGCCTAGTCCATCATTTCAAAATATATTGGTCAGGGACTTTAGGCACGCAATGAACATTGAAAATACGCAAACAGTGGCATCAGAGATACCGCTTCCAGTGCACTTTTTACAATTGCAACTAATATTTTAATCTAGAAGATTAAATCTAACCACAAACCCAAACTTCTTCAAAAATAGACAACATATGTAAGCTCTATATTGTAAGGGGTTTCACTTGAGTTAAGAAGATCTTGACAACACCCTTCCCTTTAATATATTCATTCTCAAAAAGTTTGTAAAAATTGTTCATGTAGATTCTCAAAGCATGTTGGAAAATGCTGACATGTGGCAAATACATCTCAGGGAACCCATCCTTATTTTTCACATTCTCGCCCTTCTCCTTAATCCTCCGCTTAGTAACAACATCACAGAATATATTGTATAAATTAAACAAACCACAAGTGGCATTGACTCTCTTTGACAAATAAGCATCCGTAGACTCATTTCTTTGTGACGATAAAATGCCACCAGAAAAAACATCCTTGCAAAAAGCTAGACACTATTTTACTTTCAACCAATACAATCTAACCCACCAAGCATTTTCAGCACATTTATACTTATCAACCAACCTAACACACAGAAAAACAGTGAGCATAAAGTAATAAGTTACTGAGCAGAAATATGTAACCTTGGTGATCAGAAAGTCATAAGTTAATGTGCAAAAACAAGTAACCTTGGTGAGCAGAAAGTAATCAGTTAGTGAGAAGA
Organism: Carnegiea gigantea; assembly: GCA_029747015.1. Taxonomy (NCBI): domain Eukaryota; kingdom Viridiplantae; phylum Streptophyta; class Magnoliopsida; order Caryophyllales; family Cactaceae; genus Carnegiea; species Carnegiea gigantea. The sequence continues at coordinate 69,800 of JAKOGI010001540.1, forward strand.
CAGTAATAAGTTAGTGAGCACATAATAAATAATAAAAGAAAGAGGATCACCTATGCCAACAAAAATTAAGCTCTACTTCTGTATCACATCTAATCAAAATGTGGTCAAACTTATTAACAAATCCACCCAAAATCCTAAAATGACTAATATTCACTTTTGAATCCTCCAAGATGTTCCAATTACACAACCTATGCTTTACCAAAGAGAAGATCTTTTCAATAGCATTTGTCATAGAAAATGCTTGATCCGTCATCATAGTTTAGCTGCACATTATCCATAGCTTCCAAAAATATTTCAAACAACCAAACAAATCTCTCAATCTTCTCATTCACCAAAAATCCACGTCTTCTCATAGCATTCTTCGCATGATGATTCATACAAACAAAAGGTGCATATATCATCTTGTTGATTATATTTAGTTTTGATGATAACAAATCCAAGAGTAACATATTTGTCTAAGTAATGTTGTTCCAAACAAGCTCTCCAAACAGGGCCTAATACACCGTTGTTCCTACACCGCTGTTTGTGATATTTTATTAACCTGGTGGCTAAATGTTGAGAACAAGTCTTAGGAACAGGTTCCGAGCTTCAGTGACACAAGATCAGCAAACAACACATGGTTTAAGTCTTGAGGAACATTCAGCTACACAAGATCACCCAAGGAATCAAGGTGACCAAGGTGTTTTGGAGCAGCATATTCACTCTTGACAAGACAACTAATTCTTACAAGGAGTCTTGGTTAATTTAGTTTTTATCTTTTAGACTCTTGTTAATATGCCAATCTTGAAAGTATCATTTTTAGCACTTCTTGAAAACGGTTTTCGAAAAGTTACTTTGGGACACCATTTCCAAACAACCCTGCAAACAGGGTGCCTAGGGTGTTCTCAAAAACTATAACAGCTACATCAGTCTTATCTAGAAATTTGCTTTGGTTGGCTGCTAGATCTAAAAAGATTTGTTTTGAATTTGAAAAAAAAAATTACAAAACCGTTTTTGCTAAAGATTTCTCTTGAAAGATTCTTATCCCTTATTTTTAGGTCTTGATTGAATTTGGGATAAATCAAGATTTTATCCTTTTCAAGCTAGATTACTCGGCCAAGATATTTTAAGAAAATCTTCTCTCCTCTCTTAGCCGTTGGAAATCTTTGGTGAATCTTCTAAGCGACTAAAAATAGAGGATTTTCCCTATCTTTTGAAAAGAATAGCCGTTGGGTTGTGCGTTTAAATATTGAAATTCTCTCTCCCATTTGACAATCCGGTTTTTACAAAGAAGTAAGAGATTCTTAGAGCTGAATTTCAAAGAGAAAAACCGTGAGAAGATTGTGTTTAACTGAGCTTTCAATTTCTTGGCATAATAGGACTTCATTGTACCTTACATCTACTTAAGTCAGAAGCACCCCAGTAAGGTGTTTTGTACCCTTGTGCTCAGAACAGAAAGTGAGTAAGTGTGTCCTCAGTCGTGTGGACTTTGGACGTGTCCTATCTAGTGAGATTGGATGTGGTGTAACCTGTCTTAGGGAAGAAGGTTACGTGGGTTACAAGTTGTAACAAGGAGTGTTGCTTTTGTAACGTTTTCAGCCCGTTAGTGAAGTGGTTAAATCCTACACGAGGTAGGTCGTGGTTTTTCACACCTCAGTTGGGCTAGAGGTGTTTTCCACGTAAAAATTGTGTGTGCTTTATTTCCGCATTTATTACTTTGAATTTCGCTACTGAATCAATTGAGAACAACCGCTACAAACAAGGCATAAGGTTGTTTGTGATTTACAAACAATCTCTGCAATCAAGTGCTACGGTTGTTTGTCAATTATTAGGCGAAAATCGACCACCACAATTCACCCCCCTCTTGTGGTTGTGTACTCTTGGAATTCAACAAGTGGTATCAGAGCGGGTTCTCTCAAAAGGGCTAACACCTTGAGAGATTCTGAAGATGAGTACACCACAAGGAATCCTTGAAGGGCAATCCATTACTCGTCCACCCTATTTCAACGGCCAACATTATAGTTGGTGGAAGAATAGGATGGAGAACTATATTCAGGCAGAAGATTATGAATTATGGATGCTCATCAAGAACGGGCCCCTTGTTCCCACCAAGGTGCTTGAAGATGGTAAGAGGGTTCCCAAGGAACCCATAGAGTTTGATGGTGAAGACTATAAGAAAATGGAAAAGAATGCCAAGGCCAAGAAGCTATTATATTTTGGCCTAGGTCCAGATGAATATACACGTATCTCGGAGTCTGAGTCAGCTCAGGAGATATGAAATGCCCTCCAAGTAGCTCACGAAGGAACAAGTCAAGTCAAACAATCATGTATTGAGCTACTTATGAGGCAATATGAGTTGTTTGATATGGATGATCGTGAGAACGTGATGGATACATACACACGCTTCACCCACATAACAAACGAGCTAAAATCCCTGGGAAAATCCTTCACCACAGAAGAGCTGGTGAGGAAGATTCTAAGGATTTTACCTCGGTCTTGGGAAGCGAAGGTGACAGCCATCCAAGAAGCTAAAGACATGAACAAGATCACCCTCGACGAGTTGATTGGCAATCTTCAAACCTATGAACTCAGAAAGAACTCACAACAAAAAGAGGAGCAGAAGAAGGATCGTGGGCTTGCCTTGAAAGCACAAGAGGATGATGACTCTGACCTTGAGGATGAAGAGATGGCCTTAATGACAAGAAAGTTCAAGAAATTCTTCAAAAACGTTAAAGAAAACAGCAAAAGAAAACACTTCAGTAAGTCCAGAAACACCCCTCAAGAACAGTTCACAGGGTGTTTCAAGTGTGGCAAACCAGATCACATTGTGAAGAACTGTCCACTACTTCGAGAAGAGCAAGAGCAAGAACACCCCAGGAAACAAGGTAGAAAACAAGCTGCAAGCAGTCTGGGAGACGATTCTCGAAGGCTATGCTTGCTGCCTGGGGAGATTCCTCTGAGGATGAAGGTGAGTCTGAAACTGATGAAGGTGCTGTAGCTCTCATGGCACAAAGTGACACGGATTCAGATGATGAATCAACAAACAGTCTTACTGATCTCAAGAACAAGGTACGTGGTCTCAATAAAGCAACTCTCGAAGAACTTTTGTATACCTTGATGGATACTTGTGCTGAATTGAAACGAGATGTCCGAGACCTAGAACTAGAAAATGAGATCCTTAAAAATGAAAAACTGGGCTTACATGAAAATATTAATACGCTCAAAGAAAACCTCTTTATAAAAGAAGGAGATTATTCTCGAATGGAGGAAAAACTCTTTGAGGTGGAAGGAATGGTTGAGTCCTTGCTCAGGGAGAACAAGGGTTTGCATGCTAATATAGAAAAACTGGAAACCGAGCTTATCACAACCAAGCGCTGGAACAAGTCCTCACAAGCCCTTGATTGGTTAAACACTCACCACAGTCGAAACAAAAAGGGACTTGGATATAAGCCTAAACGAACAGTTTACCCAATTCATAGAAAGTATGTGGGATTACCTGAAAACATTGTTTGCTTTCATTATGATAAAACTGGTCACTATCGATATTCATGTCCTCTGAGAAGGTATGTCATTGAAAAAAATGAAAGGTATGTGAAACAAATCTGTATTAGAAAAGATGAGCTTTACTTGTCTAAAAGAATGGGACCCAAGTGGATCTGGGTTCCCAAAACTAACCTGTGATTTGTTTTGCAGGCTGAAGTGAGAGAGAATAACCCCACAAACAACCCAGCAAACAGGGTAAGAAACACCCTGTCAAACAGATCAGAAAACAACCTTAAAAACAGGCAGCTGTGGTATGTTGATAATGGGTGTTCGCGACATATGACTGGAGAAAAATCAAACTTTCTCTCACTTACAGCTTCAACCGGTGGGAGCGTGGCTTTTGGCAATGGCAAGTCTGGGGCAATTGTCGGTGTAGGTAGCATTGGTAAAACTCTCTCCCACTTAATTGATAATGTGCACTTAGTTGATGGTTTAAAGCATAATTTACTAAGTGTGTCCCAACTGTGTGACAAGAACAACCTAGTGGTGTTCTCACGAATACATTGCTTGGTTGTCAATGTCAACACAAAAGATGTCGTATTAAGGGGGAAGCGATACAAAAATGTTTACAAAGTATGTATTTCCACTCTTCCCCAAAACAACCTGACTTGTTTGAGTGCTGTGAATGATGACATAATGCTCTGGCACAAGAGACTAGGTCATGCAAGCCTTACTCTTTTAAACAAACTTGTTTCAAAAGACCTGGTTATTGGACTACCTTCCATCAAATTTAATGATGACAAGGTATGTGAAGCTTGTGCAAAAGGCAAACAAGTCAGATCTTCTTTTAAATCGAAAAAATGTGTAAGCACTACCCGACCTCTAGAATTATTACACATTGATTTGTGTGGTCCAATGAGGATAACTAGTAGAGGTGGGAAAAAGTATGTGCTTGTTGTAGTGGATGATTACTCTCGATTTACTTGGACCTTATTTTTGGCATCCAAAGATGAAACCTTTGAGAATTTTATTGCCTTGCTCAAAAAGGTTGAAAAGAGAGTAGGACACTCCTTAATTAGCTTGAGATCTGATCATGGAACTGAGTTTGAAAATGCAAGTTTTATCAACTATTGTAATGAACATGGTGTTGATCATAACTTCTCAGCTCCAAGAACACCCCAACAAAATGGGGTGGTTGAGCGCAAAAATCGCACCCTGGAAGACATGACCAGAACAATGCTTATTGCTAGTGGTCTTCCTAGGTATTTCTGGGCAGAAGCATTGAACACCTCATGTTACATTATAAATAGATGCATGATCAGACCCATTTTGAACAAAACTCCTTATGAACTTTTCAAGGGCAGAAAACCCAATATTACGCACCTAAGAACATTTGGTTGTAGGCGTTTTGTGCATAATAATGGGAAGGATGCCTTAGGAAAGTTTGACCCTAGGAGTGATGAGGCAATATTTCTTGGCTATTCTTCTCACAGCAAGGCATACAAAGTCTTTAACAAAAGGACCTTGTGTGTTGAGGAAAGTGTGCATGTGCTTTTTAATGAATCTAACTTGTTGAGTGAGAATGATGCACAGGAAGATGAACTTGAATTAGGTCTTGTTCGAAAAAAGTGTTGCTCCAAGATAAACGAGGTAAGAACACCATGGAGAAAACAACTCCTGAAGGTGTTCCTCAGAACAGCAGGCAAGGTGAACACCAAACAGGGGGAAACACCGTTGAAACCTGTTCGGGACCATGTTCTTCAGGAACAGGCTTACAAACAGGTGCAGAAACAGGCTCAGGAGATGATCGTAAGCTTGATATTACGACTAGAGTAGAGCATGGGTCTGTGGATCCTCTTACTCCACGACCATGGAAGTACCATAGTTCGCACCCCCTTGATCAAATTCTGTCTGATATTAACAGTGGAGTGCAAACTAGGTCTAAGCTTAAGAATTTCTGTGCTTTCTATGCTTTTCTCTCTAATATTGAGCCAAAGAGTGTGAATGAAGCTCTTGCAGATTCAGATTGGGTCACGGCAATGCAAGAAGAGCTCCATCAATTTGAAAGAAACAAAGTATGGCACCTTGTACCTAAACCTGCAGAGAGAACAATCATTGGAACCAAGTGGGTGTTCTGAAACAAACTGGATGAGTCAGGAACAGTCACTAGGAACAAGGCACGGCTGGTTGTTCAAGGGTATAATCAAGAAGAAGGGATCGATTATGAAGAAACCTTTACACCAGTTGCTAGAATTGAGGCTATTCGAATCTTAATAGCCTTTGCAGCTCATATGGAAATCAAGCTATATCAAATGGACGTGAAAAGTGCATTCCTCAACGGATACCTTAAAGAAGAGGTGTATGTCAAACAACCCCCTGGTTTTGAAAACAGTGAATTTCCTAACCATGTTTTCAAACTTGACAAAGCTCTTTATGGCCTAAAACAAGCTCCTAGAGCTTGGTACGAACAGTTGTCAAGTTTTTTAATTGAAAATGATTTTAGAAGAGGCAAGGTAGGCAATACCTTGTTTCTAAAATCTAAGGGGGAACATTTATTGATTGTCCAAATATATGTTGATGACATTATATTTGGTGCAACTCATCATAATTTATGCAATGAAATTTCAAATATGATGAGGAGTGAGTTTGAGATGAGCATAATGGGTGAGCTTAACTTTTTCTTAGGCTTACAAATCAAGCAAACTCCAAACGGCACCATGATCCATCAACAAAAGTATATCAAGGAGCTACTTAAGCGTTTTGGGATGGAGTTGGCCAAACCCATAGACACTCCTATTTCTCCTTCAACCAGGTTGGTTATGGATGATGGGAGTCCCTAAGTTGAGGAGAAACTCTATAGGGGCATGATTGGGTCACTTCTATACCTAACCGCTAGTAGACCAGATATTGTTTTTAGTGTTGGTTTATGTGCTCGTTTTCAGTCTAATCCTAAGGAAACTCATCTTAAGGCTGTGAAACGGACACTAAGATATTTGAAACATACACCCAATTTAGCCTTATAGTATCCTAGAGGTTGTAATTTTGATCTTGTTGAATATGCTAATGCTGACTATGCTGGATTCCTAGTTGATAGAAAGAGTACCTCAGGTATGGCTCACTTTCTTGGACCTTGTTTGGTATCTTGGGCTACCAAGAAGCAACATTCAGTTGCCATGTCCACAGCAGAAGCTGAATATGTTGCAGCAGCTTCATGTTGTGCTCAACTGTTGTGGATAAGGCAACAGCTTAAGGACTTTTGTGTTGACACTGGATGCATTCCTATTTTTTGTGATAACACAAGTGCAATTAACATTGCCAAAAATCCATGTCAACATAAAAGAACAAAGCATATTGACATTCGACATCATTTCTTGAGAGATAATGTTGAAAAGGGTTTAATCTCTATGAATTTTTGCACAACAAATTGCTGATATATTCACTAAGGCACTAGCTAGAGATCATTTTGAGAGAAATAGACTGGAACTAGGGTTGGTGAGAACACCCTGAGATACCTGTTTCCAGAACATGAACTGGGTTTGGTAAGATCAACCTTTACACCCTGTTCTCTCCCCCTGTTTGCAAATCTTATTAACAACGGATGCGATTGCATACACTCGAATTGCGTGCATTTTGTCTCTACTTATCCACTTAGTGCAGCATAAGGGGATGTACTGGAGCCGCCTTAATACCATTAAGTCCAATCAAGATCAGACGGCAAAGAACAGGCATAACGAAGAGAACAGGTACGCCCCTTGGTTGCTCGATGTGTTTTCTTTCCTTCCCAAGGCACAAGCTTTTAATGCTCACACCCGTTGCAAACCGAGAAATCTTCTGAAGATTTTGGGTGCTATCTCTCTCTCTCTCTCTTTATATGCCCTGTTCTCAATTCTGCCATTCATCTCGCACACAAGCAAAACCTGAAAACCCTGCAAAAACCTTAAACCCTAATCTCTCTCTTCTAGCAACAATGGCTCCCAATAACTCCTCTCAATCAAAAGCCCTCGTTCTTGCGTCCTCAATCCCTGCTCCTCCTCGCCCAATCCTGTACAAGCCTTTCAAATTCCTGAAAAGCTTGTCCCTACAATCAGTGGGAATGGGGATGGATGATATTCCCTTCGAGTGTGGAAGGGAATTGGTGTTCCTTGTAGGGACAATTGCTTGTCCCATTAAAGTCGAGTCAGAGGGTACACTATCGGGGTCTCAAGACCGACTCTTGGAAACACCTGAAGGTTTTAATTTTGAGCCCTGTTCTTCTGGGTTGTTTCCTGACACAGCGACAGAAACAGGGGCTGCCTCTGTCGAAGGTGTGTATGTGGAGGATCTGAATGTCAACTTCCAAGGGAAGTCGAATGAGACATCAGAGGAGAGTTTAGAGAAGGATTCTCTCCCTGAGGCTGAAACCCCCACTCCGGTCGCTCAAACTGGAGAGAAAAGGAAAAGGGTGAAAATAGTAGCCAGGCGTAGCAGAACGCCAAGAATAAGGCCACAACCAAGGTCTCAGCCCTCTCAAACTCCCTCTTCTCCACAATCCTCCAAGCCTTCTCGCAAATCTGCGAGAATAGCTTTTCAATCCTCTCACCGTATCTCCAAACCCTCTGCTCCTGTCATCGAGGAGATTTCCTCCTCTTCTACCGAAGGGTTCTCGAGTTCTGACTCTGAGAACACCACCTTCAAACAGGGGACACCGGTGTTCTCCGAGTCCTCTGAAGAACAAGCCCCTCCAAAATCAACCACTAAACCTGCTGTGAAGCCCTCTCCTGCAAAAACACCCCTCAAGCGAAAGCCCAGAACAGCCCCCCTACCAGAAGCTACCACCTCTGTTCCTGCCCCCAAACGCCCAAAGCAGTTCACTCCCTCTCCTATGTCTGACAAACATGCGCAGTTGCTTAAGCGCAATGTCGTCAGGGGGAAGGTAGTGAATGTAAGCTTTTTCGAGGAACAGGGTCTGGGGGTGTTCCTGACCAAGTTGCGCGCTCAAGGCTGGCTCGACTTGTTTGCAAACACCCAGCTGGGGTGTTCTGTGCCTGAGTTGGCTGAGTTTTACGCCAACTGCAGTGTCACCGAAGGGGTGGTGACTAGTTTTGTGAATGGGCAACGCATTAAGGTTGATGCGCCCACACTTGGGAAAATTTTGGGAGTACCCTCCCAAGGCTTTGACGTGTATGTGAGGGAAGACAAAACAGCCCTAGAAACAGCCAGGCTCCTAGAGGTGTCCCAACGCCTCAGTCAAAAACAGGGCCTGAGAACACCCCTCTCTGTTAAGAAGGGTGAAATGACCTCCCTGCACCAACTATTATTTATGTTCACTATCAAGAACATAATTCCGCGAGGTCAAGGGCGAAACTCAGCTGATGCCCTCGATCAATGCCTGGTGGACTTACTGGATCGGGCGGAACCAATCAACCTCCCTGCAATCATGATTCGCCACATAGGGCGAATTGCGAACACCACCTGGGCCCATGATCTTGGATATGGGTTTCTGCTGACAAGGGTGTTTGAGCACCTTGGGATAGTGCTCACACGGCGAGTGGAGGCCCAAGTCGTTGATGAGATTGGGATTGACACTCTGCTCGGGTGTGGCTATGAGGTTGGCAAAGGGTCAGTCTCCAAACAGGGTCGTCGACCACCTCGACCACCTGTTTCTGGGCAACCTTCCATCAAACTTGAGGCTGTTTTTGAGGACAATGCTCACCTCAAGGATGAGCTCTCAGCTGTCAAGGCTGCTCTTGCTGAGGAGCAAGCCCTCTCCGCCAAACGCCATGAGGAATTGCTTGCCCTTCTCTCCACTCTTGCCCCCAGCATTCCTCCTCTGCAAACGAGACCACCCCCTGCAACCTGATTCTCTAGGTTGTTCTCTTGTCTCCTCCCATCTTCGTTTTTGGCATTGTACTGTTTTTAATGCAATATCTCCTTAATGATGCTTCTTGCACCTTATGCTCTATATTTCTTTTCTTGCATTCATACTGTTGTTTATGCTTTTTAATGATGCCAAAAGGGGGAATAAGACCATATGAATAAAACCATATGACGTGCTCTATGACCTAGCACCTAGAGGATCCCTATCAGCATTAAACGTTGTTAAGCATTTTAATTTTGTCAATATGGTCACTTGGTTTATCATCATCAAAAAGGGGGAATTTGTTGACTATATTTAGTTTTGATGATAACAAATCCAAGAGTAACATATTTGTCTAAGTAATGTTGTTCCAAACAAGCTCTCCAAACAGGGCCTAATACACCGTTGTTCCTACACCGCTGTTTGTGATATTTTATTAACCTGGTGGCTAAATGTTGAGAACAAGTCTTAGGAACAGGTTCCGAGCTTCGGTGACACAAGATCAGCAAACAACACATATGGTTTAAGTCTTGAGGAACATTTAGCTACACAAGATCACCCAAGGAATCAAGGTGACCAAGGTGTTTTGGAGCAGCATATTCACTCTTGACAAGACATTTAGACTCTTGTTAATATACCAATCTTGAAAGTATCATTTTTAGCACTTCTTGAAAACGGTTTTCGAAAAGTTGCTTTGGGACACCATTTCCAAACAACCCTTCAAACAGGGTGCCTAGGGTGTTCTCAAAAACTACAGCAGCTACATCAGTCTTATCTGGAAATTTGCTTCGGTTGGCTGCCAGATCTAAAAAGATTTGTTTTGAATTTGAAAAAAAAAAATTGCAAAACCGTTTTTGCTAAAGATTTCTCTTGAAAGATTCTTATCCCTTATTTTTAGGTCTTGATTGAATTTGGGATAAATCAAGATTTTATCCTTTTCAAGCTAGATTACTCGGCCAAGATATTTTAAGAAAATCTTCTCTCCTCTCTTAGCCGTTGGAAATCTTTGGTGAATCTTCTAAGCGACTAAAAATAGAGGATTTTCCCTATCTTTTGAAAAGAATAGCCGTTGGGTTGTGCGTTTAAATATTGAAATTCTCTCTCCCATTTGACAATCCGGTTTTTACAAAGAAGTAAGAGATTTTTAGAGCTGAATTTCAAAGAGAAAAACCGTGAGAAGATTGTGCTTAACTGAGCTTTCAATTTCTTGGCATAATAGGACTTCATTGTACCTTACATCTGCTTAAGTCAGAAGCACCCCAGTAAGGTATTTTGTACCCCTGTTCTCAGAACAGAAAGTGAGTGAGTGTGTCCTCAGTCGTGTGGACTTTGGACGTGTCCTATCTGGTGAGATTGGACGTGGTGTAACCTGTCTTAGGGAAGAAGGTTACGTGGGTTACAAGTTGTAACAAGGAGTGTTGCTTTTGTAACGTTTTCAGCCCGTTAGTGAAGTGGTTAAATCCTACACGAGGTAGGTCGTGGTTTTTCACACCTCAGTTGGGCTAGAGGTGTTTTCCACGTAAAAATTGTGTGTGCTTTATTTCCGCATTTATTACTTTGAATTTCGCTACTGAATCAATTGAGAACAACCGCTACAAACAAGGCGTAAGGTTGTTTGTGATTTACAAACAATCTCTGCAATCAAGTGCTACGGTTGTTTGTCAGTTATTAGGCGAAAATCGACCACCACAATTCACCCCCCTCTTGTGGTTGTGTACTCTTGGAATTCAACACATCTCATAACGGTTGGTCCTATAAGGCATGCCAAATACAAGGAGATCACCAAATAACAAATAGTCAGATTTTATTTGTGAATCTCTCCAAGAAGCTCATCAAACAATCATCCTCATCCAATTTAAACTTATAGAAAAAAATCTTATTTGTTGACACACCTAGTTTCTAAAACACACATCAAATGATTGGCGTCGCCCTCATCTAAAGTCCTTTTGACTTCATTTGCGACATTTTTGTAGGAATCCCTTTGCTAAACCCAAGTAATGGTAAACCCCCAACCTCATTTCTTAGAAGCCGGTAAGCATGAGAAACTTTCACATCATTTCTTCGCATCTTTTCAAACAAATCAACATGAGCTTTCTTGACTTTTTTATATGACCACAACTGATGAACCTCATCTTCTAAAAGCAATTCATGATTATGAATTGTGTCATGCTTCTTCCAAACCCATTCCTTATTAGCTTCAATGTAAACAATTAGCCCTAGCTTTACAATTGTTGCACATACAGCTCCGTTTTGTAAATGTCTTATCTTTTCTTCCTAGGAAATCTTTTAACACATTATTTACTGCAACAAAACTTCCTCAAACAAACCTCTTGTGAACCTCTCTCCTCCTCAACTTGTCACATCTTATGGAAAACTCCTTACGGAAAGCATACTCATTGTATACCTAAAATACTACATCTATAGAATTGACCTTTTTACCAATCAGTCCTGATTCATCAACTTCGTTCACTTCAACAACACATTCATCATCAACATCAACACATTTCTCCTTATCAATCACAACACAATTAGACACATCAGCAACAATATTACCATTATCAGGCACAATATAATTGCACTCAGAAGCCACGTCTTTACCTTTTGAAACACTAGTAGGATGAGGGAAAACTCTAACATAATCATCAACATCAACAGTTTCAGCAACACAATGATCTAATGTACATAGCAAAAATGAAGTATCATTTACAAAAACAACATGATTTTTGCGATGAGCTATAATGTATAATTGGTGAGCACAAGCTAAAGCCTGGTGAGTCAAATGTTTTTTTTAGTGAGCAAAGAAGTGCTCTATAGTAGAAGGAAATATATTATTTATAGTGAGCTATATTGATTATAGTGAGCTATTGTTTTTTCTATTAGGCACATAATTGATCACAGTGATAATATTTGGTGAGCATAGAACCGATTTATGATTGCTTAGTGCAAGATGAATCCTAGTAAGCTAAATGTATTTCTTTAGTGAGCCAACAACTATATTCAGTGAGCACACAACTGATTATGGTTAGCTATTGTTTATCATATCTACATGGCAAAAATAAAAGTATCATCTACAAAAATAAACATGATTTTTGTGTGAGCTATAATGCATAATTGGTGAGCACAAGCTAAATCTTAGTAAGCAAAACGTTCTTTTAGTGAGCAAAGAACTGCCCTGTAGACGAAGGAAATATATTTTTTATAGTGAACTATACTGATTATAGTGAGCTATTATTTTCCCTGTTGGCCACAAAATTAATTATAGTGATTACATGAACAGAGCACAGAACTGATTTATGATTGTTGAGTACAAACTAGATCCTAGTGAGTTAAATGTATTTCTTTTGTGAGCCAACGACTACATTTATTGAGCACATAACTGATAATGGTGAGCTATTGTCTCTCATATTGCACAAACTAAAATTTACAGAGAATGAAGTATATTTAAAAATTAAATGAAAAAACATTGTTCAAGTCGTATATTAACCGCTATTAACACAATTACAAATACCGTATACAACTCAAAACAAAACCCAAACATTCTAGCAAACATCCAGAACAACAAATCGTAAAAATCAACTATATATTCAAACAACTACATTATATCTTCAAAACACAGCATCATAACAACAAATGCAATCCAATTAAAAAATCTTGAAATTAACTCATCAGAACACAAAATTAAAACAGCTATTCAACACCCGAACACAAAACAGAGACCGAAAATTACGATCAAACCTGACGAAGAATTTGCATTTGATGAATCTTCAACATCAATAGTAATGTTAAAATCAAACTCAACCATTGAATAATTGCTGAAAACTAAAGGAATCGGAGTGGTACAAAGCATTTAGTAATGGAACGGAGGTGCGGGGCGAATAAAAACCATGATTTCTCAACTTGAGAACCATGAATTTCTTTTTTTTTTAAACGCAAGATATATTGGGTTGGCAACTACCTGGACCAAAAACTGCTAATTGTAGGCCCAGGTGGATAATTGAGATGTCCATTGCTTGTACATAATAAATTGCAACCAAAATATTATGTTGTCATTGCCAAATAATAAGTAGGCAAATAAATGAAAATAATATCCATATAATTTTCAATATTGACTCAATTAGGACATGTAATTTACTGTGAAAAAGTAACTTCACACTATGGTCATGTTCAGCAATAGTATTTTGAGTAGCGTTTAGTATTTTGATCAAGTCAATAAGTAAATTAGTCCATTTTTAGTGTACGATAACCCAGTGTTTTGACTGGTATTTCAACTAGCACTTAGTGGTTTAAGCAGCGTTTTGAAAAACTAGCAGTATTAGCTTTTGGCGTTCAAAAGTAGCATTTCATATTATTTTTTGGCCAAAATATAGCATTTGAAAATTTTATCTATAGAAATTGTTTATAACTTTTTATATCAATTTACATTAATGAACCAACCCAACAACTAAATTTACTGGACACGTTTGTTTCAACCGCTCACGCAAACAGCTATCCGTAACAGCTTATTAGAAACGTTTTTCACTACCTATATAGCTATCCCCTACTTGAATTGCTATTGGTTACCTAAACAGCTAATTTTGTTGAACAAGACTTATATATTAAAGTAATCAACAAGTAGGTAGAGACACATGTATTTCAATATTAATAAAAATATATTGGGACCAGTAATAGATATAACATATGAAATAGAAATAGTTCTAAATTCATATTACTTCACCATTTCATATATAATACTAATCATATCGTTTGTTATCAGCAAACTCAATATATGACTTTTAGAATCAACGAAATTCTTACAGCTTCCTGCATTTTCTTACACTTTCTTGCCTCTTTTTATATCTCATTTACAACAATTACTGGCAAATGTATATTTTTGTACTTGTTTATGACATGTTTAATTTATGATAAATGTTTTATAACATTCTAGTTGCCATTTTTTTCTCTACTATTTGCTCAACATGTATAACATCTGCATACACATAATATTTATTATATATTATCAATGAAAATATGCATATATTTTTATGAGCATAATATTTATATAAACATATGAGTTCAAAGTTATTGTGATAAATATAGTCTTAGTTCAATAGATGTAACATGGTGAACCCCTATGTTAAATTGAATTATATTGTTGAGCATGCAAAAAGAAAATAAGTAAACATGCATTTGAAATTTATAATACAATATGTTTCATCATGTTTGAGTTTTGACGTGAATCATTTATGGAAATTGTCAAATTGGGGGCGGTGAAAACATTCCGACTACTTCATCCCTAAGTTGATGCATAAGGTTTAAATTGACTTATATTTGTCATCTCTCTTTTTTTAACCCACAGAATAAAATTCCAAAAACTATAAGTATCTTTTTTTTTCAAAGTTTTTATATTTCACAAATGCTAGCTTAATATCTTAAGGGGTTCATTTATATAACTTTTTGGTAATATTATCTTTAAAATATTATTTTTAATATGTTAAATTAAAACACTTTCCAATTTTAAGGGTTCTACTCAATTTTGTTGAGAAAACGTATTATTTTACCTTCAAGATTCACTTTAATTAAAGGACACCTTTTTATTCTTTTATACATATGTGAAACTAACGTTTTAAAAAAAGTCTCAAATTTAGAACATATTTGGTTCTACAAATTTGGGCTCAAATATTTATTTTATTGTTATTTGATTGGCTTATTTAGAGGTTTATTCTCGTAAATTACGGTATTTTAATATTATCCTTGTTCATCAAGAAGATAATTGTAGACAATCAATTTACTTGAATCTACATGTTAAAAATAATTTGTTTAGCGAAGGCATAAAATTAATTTCATAAATATCACTGACGTATTACACATAATATATTTTCATGAAGGGTCTATTATTTTTCATGATAAGATGTAGTTATGTATTGTAAGCAAATGAGGAGTTGTAAGGAGTTGTAAGAAGCTTTATGGAGTCATAGGAATTGTAACAATTTGTAAGTAGATATAAGAAGTTGCAAGCATAGATATAAGTTATTGTACAATTATTAAAAAATTGGATTCCTATAATTTTTAGATCTGTACATATAACTCATCTTCAATGTACGAATTGTGAAATCATAAAAATAAATTATGTGTAACAAGTCAATGCTATTTATAAAATTAATTTTATATCTTCACTTAAAAAATTATTTTTTAACATATAAATGCAAATAAATTTTGATTATCTGTAGTTATCATTCTTGATGAACAGAAATAATAGTGCAATAACATAATTTATCAGAATAAAGCTTTAAACAAGCCAATTAAATAACAATAAATAAATATTTACCCACAAATTTATAGAACCAAGTATGCCCTAATTAAACTTAAGGTGGTTTTTTTTAACATTAGTTTCATCTCTCCATAAACAAATTTAAAAACTTACTTTAATTAAAATAAACCGTTGAAGATAAAACAACAAGTGTTCTCAACAAAATTGAACTAAACCCTTGAAATTAAAAACTATTTAAAGTTAACAAATTAAAATTAATATTTTGAAAATGACGTTACCAAAAAAATTATAAAGATAAACCCTCAAAATATTATGCTAGCAATCATGAAATATACAACCTTTGAAAATAAAGATAGCTACAGTTTTTTGGATTTTTTTTTTTTTTGGTTAGAAGAAAAGACTAATGAAAAAATATAAGAAAACTGAAGCTAATGGATCAACTTTGGAATGAAATAGCCAGAATGCTTTTATCACTTATAGTTAGACTATTTTCATAAATGATTCACATCTAAACTCAAACATGAATGAAACATTATATTATAATTTCAAATGCGTGTTTACTTATTTTCTCTGTACTTGTTCAACAACATAATTCAATTCAACATATAGGTTTATTTGGTTATGTTTATTAAACAAATATTATATTTATCATAACAATTTTGAACTAATATGTTTATACAAATACTATGTTCATAAAAATAGATACACATTTTTCGTATTGATAGTATATAAGAAAAAATATCATGTTTGTACAAATATTAGACACATCTAACGACACATGGGAACAAAAAATTACAACTAGAATGTTAAAACACATGTATCATAAATTGAAGTTGTCATAAGAAAGGACAAGATATGTTATTGGCTAGTTATTGTTGCAAAGGAGATATAAGAATATACAAGGAGTTATAAGAAGATGCAAGAAGTTGTAAGAACTTGTTAGAGCTATAATAAGTGTTAAGAAGCCATAAACTGTAGCATTATAACTCACTATCATGGAAAAGAATAGGACTAAAGTAATTTCATAAATCATACATTAAAGACAAACTATTATATATGCATAGATATAAAAATTAATATGTATATAAATTTTTAATAATTCCACAACTAGTTATATCTATTCTTATAGCTTCTTATAGCTTTTTACAATTCTTACAACTTCTTACAACTCCTTATATTTTCTTATAGCTTATAATTGTATCTTACTGCATTTAGTCTACTCCATTTTAACATTTGGGTCAATTCAGGTCGGTTGAAAATCTGTTCATGTATAAGTCGATCAAAGTTGGTTCCGGGTTCTTCTATTTTATGAATGACCTACTTTTAGGAGTCACAATGATTCAAAAACAAGTTTAATTGGATGAGCTTGGTTGTTCGATTCTCTTTTTTCTTTAATGTATAAATTAAAATTTTATAATGGAAGGTAGAATTTTTTAATTAAGTTTTCCGTCCACGTCTTTAAAATAAACAAATGACTCATTTTTTCATTAAAGTGTACATTTGTCATTCACATTGGAAATTGCATGACGTTATTTTTGAGAACAAATATTGTGTTATAAATTCACTTGCAAACATTTAATTAAGTCGCTAGAGCATTGTGATTCGATTCGCTGAATTTCGTTTGGATAACAAGTTGTTTCCTATTTAGGTAAGCAGATTAGACAAATAAAAGTATAGGCTTTTAAAGTGAACTTATTAATCACCAATACAGATTGGTTTAAGTAATTTGATACCTGTTCTTTTGGAGCAAGGTCTCAGATTTAATGATGTAAGAGCTTTACTCCTTTTTGGATCGACAGTAGCTTGATTCCAATGAAATGAATGATTCAAGACCAAAAAAAAAAAAAAAAAGTGAATTTATTAATCCAAAAAAAATGATTAAATAATAAAAAAATTCCAATGTTAAAACTTATTTAAGATCTGCTTAATTAGACTGAGTTAAAATCGAGTTTGGGTTTGGGTTTGAATTGGTTTGGGCGAAAATTGGATAAAGTTTCATTCATTTATATTTGGGTCTGAACTAGTCTGGATATATTCGGGTTCAGATCAATTTCGTTTAGGTTCTTATCAGTTTGGGTATGAGTTCGTTTACATTTGAATCGAACCATATCTTTGGCTCGATATTAAGTCAGTTTCCTTTCAAAATTTAGGTAATATTAAATTGATATATTCCAATTATCGGTTTGAATTTGAATATTCGAAGGTTTAGTTCAAATTTAAAATTTTGGACTGATTGTGTGATGTCTAGTCTGCATGATCATTACTTGCAAAGCTGACGTCGAATCATATAGAACAGAGGCTTTGCAATTTTGTGTATGAATGCAGGGCTAGAATTAGCTCCCTCTCTCTCTCTGATCTTATTCCACGGCCAATGTGCCCAATTTATACAAGCTAATTTTTCAACCCTGAGCTCTTTGGCTAAGTTATGGACATGTACTAGGAATAGGAAATATACTGGAAATAGGAAACCTATAGACAAAGAATTCTAAACACTTATTTACACAGTAATTTATTTCCTAATACTCCCCTTCAAGTTAGAGCATGCAGATTGGTCATGCCCAACTTGCTCTTCAAGTACTGAAATGGTTGCCTTGCAAGTGCTTTGGTGAATATGTCGACTGGTTGTTCCTTTGTACCAATATGGGACAGGGCAAGATACCTGCTGCAACTTGCTCACGAACAAAGTGACAATCGATATCAATATGTTTGGTCCGCTCATGAAAGACAGGGTTCTTCACTATGTGCAGGGCAGCTTGACTATAACAAAATAACGTCATAGGTTGTTGAAGAAACACACCTAATGATGCCAAGAAGCTTCGCAACCAAACTAGTTCACTAGTAGTAACTGCCATAGATCTGTATTCAGCTTCAGTTGAAGATCTTGAAACTGTAGCTTGTTTCTTGGTTTTCCAAGAAATAGGCAAACTTCCAAGGCATATGAAATAACCTGTCAAAGACCAGCGTGAAAGCGGACAGGTTCCCCAATCTGAGTCATAGAAGCCATAAAGATTCATATCGTTATTGGCAGAAAGAAGAATTCCAAGTCCACCAGTTCCTTTCAGATAACGTAATACTCTGCGGGCAGCATCCATGTGCTCCTCTCGAGGAGCTTGCATAAATTGTGATAAAATGTGAACAGCATATGCTAAGTCCGGCCGAGTGAGAGAAAGGTAAATCAGCCTCCCAACCAATCTGCGATATTGAGCTACATCCTTCAATAAAACACCCGTCTCCAAGGGCAAGCTTATGATTTTCCTCGATCGGGAAATCAGTTGGTTTAGCCCGTAGAAGACCACATTTATGAATTATTTCAAGAGCATACTTGCGCTGGCATAGGAACAATCCTTGGGTTCCCCGTAGGACTTCAATACCAAGGAAATATTTTAATGGACCCAAGTCCTTGATACTAAAGCATGCATACAAATATTTTGTGAAATCGTGGCAAGCTCGAGTATTATTTCCGGCGAGAACAATGTCATCGACATATACCAACAAAGCCATAAATAGCTCTCTGTTTTGATAAACAAATAAGGAGTAATCAGCATATGATCAAACAAAGCCATACGCACACAGTTTAGAAGAGAGTTTGGCAAACCATTGTCGAGGGGCCTAACGGAGTCCATAAAGGGACTTTTTCAGCTTGTAGACTTTGGTTGGGTCAATCGAAGAGAAACTGGGGGGCATTCGCTTAAACACCTCTTCTTCAAGATCTCCATGTAGGAAGGCATTGTTAACGTCCATTTGATGTAGTTCCCAACCCTTTGCAACTGTGACTGCTAGGAAGCATCAGACACTAGTCATTTTGGCCACTGGGGCAAAGGTTTCATTAAAGTCAAGACCTTTAACTTGATGATCGCCACGTATAGCCAACCGGGCCTTATAACGTTGAACT
The DNA here is from genome assembly GCA_029747015.1 of Carnegiea gigantea. Lineage (NCBI taxonomy): Eukaryota > Viridiplantae > Streptophyta > Magnoliopsida > Caryophyllales > Cactaceae > Carnegiea > Carnegiea gigantea. The sequence goes on from JAKOGI010001540.1 coordinate 89,237, forward strand.
GTGCCATCAGAGTTGTACTCGATAAGATATACCCATTTGCAATTAATGGGCTTCTTACCCGGTGGGAGCTCCACTATCTACCATGTGGCATTGTCTTGCAAGGTCTTCATCTCTTCTGCCATAGCCTTGTGCCACTGACTATCCTTAACTGCTTCATGATAAAACCTGGGCTCGACAATCTTTATAATTGTAGCTAAATATTGTTGATGAGAAGTAGAGAAATTTGCACATGTCACATAGTTAGTGATAGGCTAACGCACCTGAGAACCCTTTTTAGATAGGAGAAGCAAGTGAAATGGGGTCTTCAATCCGGGCACCGTAGCATACAAAATCTTCCAACTGGGTCGGTTGTTTTTGGGCTCGTTCTCCTCGCCAAATTCCCTAGGCTTGGTCTCTACCAAGTGCAGCAGGTTGTCTTCCTGGATTGGGCCCAGAATCGTCCCTGGATTAAACTGCGGGCTGCTGTTCTGGGCTGGTATCTTGTCGTGCTTCCAAGCCCCTGGTTTTGCACTGCTGTGCTAGGCTGATTTCGGTGCTCTCATCATTGGGCTGCTGTGGCTCTGGGCCTTGTGTGCTCCCTCTGTCGCTAGACTGGGCTGGGGGAAGATTTGGAGTTGTGCCGTGACCCAGCGCATCCAAATCATTGAATATCTGAGGTGTAGCACCAGCACCCAGAATACTTGGACATTCAGCCAAATTTTCTAATTTTATACCATCATAGGGGAAAATCTCCTCATGGAATACAACATCCCAACTAATGAATATTTCATGTGATTCCAAGTCGTACATTTTCCATCCTTTTATTCCAAAAGGATCATCATCATCATCACCTCCCAGTATGGGTTCCACTTTCGCGAGATCTGCAGAGATCCAGATGTAGGTAGCCTTACCACTACTGGCATCCCTGCCCGTAACGAGGCTGATTCCAATAGACCCATAAAATAAGATAATGCACTTTCAGCTACGTGGTGTAAATTTATCTTTTATTTTGGGTCTAATTTGAGCAAAGCATAAATGCCCAAAAACTCTAAGATGATCATAGGAAGGTGGTTGGTGATATAGGATCTCGTAAGGACTTTTTCTGTTCAACAAACTACTCGGTGTTCGATTGATTAAATGTGCAGCCGTCAACACACATTCCCCCCCTAAAATTCAATGCCAATCCAGCTTGAAGCCTCAAAGCCCGAGCTATGTTTAATAGATATCGATGTTTACGTTCCACCCTACCGTTTTGTTGTGGGGTGTCGACACAGCTAGTTTGATAAATTATGCCATTGTCAAGGTAAAATTATCGCATGGGTCCAAATTTAAACTCTAGTCCATTATCACTTCGAACCACCTTCGCGTCCTTACTGAATTGTTTACTAACCATTGCTATGAAACCCTTTAACAGCATACCTACCTCACTTTTTTCTTTCATTAGATATACCCATGTGGCCCTACTAGCATCATCAACAATTGTAAGGAAGTAATTAGCACCACTAGAAGCCTTCACTCTATATGGTCCCCAAATGTCACAATGAATAAGATCAAATCACTTGCTTTATTTTCACTTATAGAGAAATGACTTCTAGTTTGTTTAGCCCGAAAACATACATCACAGACATGCACCTTATTGTTTCCTTTTAAATCACCAAAAATTCCTAAATTTTTAAATAAAATAGACATAACTTCACTAGAGGGGTGCCTAAATTGGTGATGCCATAATCGCCTTGAGGTCACAGCACTTGCTTGAATCTTCATCATTGGTGTCCCCCTATAGTAATATACCACATCTCATTGCTCATCCACTCCAATCGGAGTCCTCGAAGTGCGGTCCTATAAAACACAAGAGTCATCAAAGAAAGTCACAGCGCAGTTTAAATCATTACATAATCTAGCTACAGATAAGAGGTTGCAATTAAGTTCAGGAACATATAAAACATCCTTTAGGGGCCCTTTTTCTTCCAACAGAACCGAGCCCCGTTCTCTGCCAAGGTTAACCTCCCATCTGGAAGACATATCGGAACGGGTCATATATTTTTGACTTCACTAAACAGCTTAGAATCGCCGGTCATGTGGCAAGATGCACCGCTCTCGACCATCCACAACGACTTACCCGATAGTTTCTCATAACCCCCTTTTGGCACGTCAATAAGAGTCAACAGCCTTTGCACTTGTTCCTGTGACAGTCCCGGTATGCTGACCTAAATCGGCTCTGTTGCTGCTTTGTGCCGCTGGATCTGTTCTGCCTGTACAGCATAAGCATGAAACGCCTCACGTTCAGTGTCGCAGCCAGCTCCTCGACCTCTTCTAGCTGCTGTCCTACCTCCACGAGCCCCTCTACCACTTCGGCCTTCTCGCGGGTTCCCCAGCTTGGTGGATACCCGATGATTTCATAGCATCTTGACTCTTCATGACCCACTCGACCACAGTGCTTGCAAGGAACTCTCTCAGTTGCTGACTGAACCCGAGTAACTGGCTTGATAGCGAAGGCTGCTGCTTCGCCTCGTTCATCCTTAGTTATCATATAACTTTTATGATTCTCTTCCTGAGAAACCATGTTAAATATTCGGTCGAGCGAGGGCATCAGTTCGAACCCCAAAATCTGACTCCGTATGCCCGAATAGGTGTTATCGTTTAACCCCATTAGAAATTGATGAGCTTTCTCTTCTTCGGCTGCTTTACTCAATCTTTTGTTGATCTCGCACTCACACTTACCGCAAGTGCAACAAGGAGCATGTACCTGATTCTCTAACTCGCTGCAAAGACTCATTAATTTTGCATACAAGTCTACTGCTTCCATCCCTCCTTGTTTGCACTCGACCACACTAACCTTTAACCGATGCACTTTGGGTATATTGGTTATGGCATAGCGTTGTGCCAAATTCTTCTACATAGCTTCCGCGGTGTCCACAAAGGCTATGCTCGAACTTAGTTTGGGCTCGATAACATTCAGAATCCATGAACAGACTATAGAATTCACCATCTCCCATGCTTGTAACTCACTCGTATCCTCACCTCCTTTTGGTGTGGGTTTCGTCAAGGCTCCATCAATAAAGCCTGGCTTATTTTTAGACTTGAGGGTGGTTCTTACCGCTCATTACCAGGGATTATAATTTTTGCCGTTGGATATAACAGCCGTGATCAAGACACCTGGTCCTTCCAAAGGGTGTCAGTAGTACGGGGAAGGATTTTCAATCACGAATTTCTTTCCCATCATGGTTTCGGCAAGAGCCTAGGCTCTGATGCCATATAGAACAGAGGCTTTGCAATTATGTGTATGAATGCAGGACTGGACTTAGCTCCCTCTTTCTCTGATCTTATTCCACGGCCAATGTGCCCAGTTTATACAAGCTGATTTTTCAACCGTAAGCTCTTTGGGTAAGTTATGGACATGTACTAGGAATATGAAATATACCAGAAATAGGAAACCTATAGAAAAAGAATTCTAAACACTTATTTACACAATAATTTGTTTCCTAATAAATCAAAATGCATATGCCCTTATCCATTGCAAAGTATAAAATATTCGTTAAATTGGGATATTCCGACTGATAAATTGTTAGTTATTTAAAAGGTGAGCAATTATATTAAGAGATTATTCAATGCGTCACCGTCCAGAATGCGTTGTCCACCATCGTTCAAGGAATTCCAAGTTCTTGTTCTTGAATGTTGAACAATGGAGCTTTACGAATCTCATACGTCAACATCATCAAAATGAACAAGGAGGGGGTAAAGGAATATGGCTACTTAATTAATTTCTCTAGAAAATAGGAAATGCGTAAAATTTATGTTTTCCACAACATTCACGTGTAGAAAATTTAAACAGAATCTTACTCCTTTCTCCCTTTCCCGCTATGAATGATAATCAAGGACTCGACATTCTTACAACTTTTTATTGCTTGCCTTTAAAAATGAATGTTGAAACAAACAAGTTATAAATATTAGTTTTGTATTGTCTTATCTTTGTAACTATATTAAACAAAACTTCCCAAACATAAAGATGACGCTTGTCAATATCATGAAAAGCAGTGGACTTTCTCAATGAATGGCAAAAAAAATTTCATCTTTATTTTGGTGCAAATGAAGTGTCATGGTCAATATAAGTAAAATTAGAATCCAAAACTTTAATAATAACTTATCGAAACTTTATCTGTTAAGGCAATTAGTAGCCACCCATGATAAGTGACTTTCTTAATTAACTTAGCATTAACCTTAAGACCAAACCTATGATGATAAATGCACTAATTTAATGCAATTGCTGCCAGCTGCAAATGATAATATTACATCACTAGCAGTCAAAATTAGGCATATTTGCATTTGTTTTTAAAATAAAAGATAAATTTATTAATTGAAGATCACACGAGACTTATGAGACACATCATATTCATACCCAAATAAATACATAACAAAATAAACCTTAAGATTGAGAAAGCTAATTAAGACAATTTTGTACACTCGCCTTCTATTCAATTTATTGATGTAAGTCATGCAGCTTCTAACTCGAAGATTCACAAATCTTTGCATAGTTTTTCCGTTCGAAAAGATTTGTTTCCTCTTTAGTCCAAATGTGATTTTCCTTTTTATGTGGAAGGATGAATGTTATCAACATAAGAATTATAAACTAATTGATTCTCACAAAAAATTATTTTCACGCACCCTAAAGTATGAGAAAATGATGAGGGCACATTTCAAATACTTGACCATATAATCAATCGTTGAATCCTTTTCCCTTTAAAAATATAACTTTCCATGCAAAATTTCGCTAGTATGATGCCAAAGAAATGATTTTTGAGAAATTATAATCCTCTCGGTGCTTCTTTCCTTACGTCTAATATTTACAGATGCTATTGTGCATGACATAAGTAAGACAAAGTTCTTTCGTTCTGTACTTGTTTTTTATTCAGCTATGTTTTTTTTTTTCCAATTATTTCCAAGCCAAAGGACTAAATTGGATACAAATAAGAATAAGAAAATTACAAACAAAAACAGAATAATCTAACAATAATTAAATATCATCAACTCAGAACACTCCTACTCTTCCAACTCCTTTCCCTTCTGCAAATGTTATTCAACTATGTTTACTTGTTCTCCGTGAAGTAGGTCCATGACCTTTTTTTTTTTTTGGTTTGGAATATTAAAAAAAAATAGCGGATAATGATTACATATATTGCTAACCAAATACATTACAATGTCATACTCACATAGACTTATAAAAAACCAAGTGCAAATTTTTAACTTTTCATTCTCCAGTGCATAGAATGGAGCCACTATAGGCCAACTAGGAATAGGGTTTATGTTAAAAATTTTCTTTATTTACATGACTCGAAAATAAGCCTTCGTGTAAAGGAAAAAAGCATTAAATTACCTAATAAATATATGTTGATGAAGCTAATTATATTAAAATTGACCTAGTGTCATTCAAAATATATAACAAATATACCGTTTTCTTAAAAAAATTGCCAAATAAAAAGAAATATGCTTAGATATTCACTAAAAATATTATAATCCTTGGCTTACCTACTAAAACAAGCCAAAATATAACCACAGATTAGTGAAACAATGACCCATGCATTTGATGAGTATTTTATTAGTATATACTGATACATTTACTTTTTATAGTGATAAGCATTTATTCAAATTAACACTGCAATACTTGTGTTGGTGATGAAGAATCATTTTGGATGTAATGAACATTTAACATATGTGCTAATAAAGATTTAACAAATATATTAATATTATAGGTCGAACTTATTATATCGTACGTACTAATAGCCATTTTCTCCATATCATGCAAAAGTTATTTAAACAACTTTGCTATTGTTCGCTTGAAAATAAGCTTTAAATTTATGCCGCAAGTGAACGGTTTATCGTCGCGTACTTGGGGTGTCGTCCACTGAGAACAAGACCTTAGGGTACCTAACTTAGTGATTAGGTTGAATCTAGAGAGGTGAAGAATAAGTTTGAGAGTAAAAGAAACAAAGTTAGGCAAAATAGTAATCTAAAATTCAATTGGGGGAAGAACTTGGGTCGAGGGATTAATCGCTAGTGGCTACTTATTCATACTAACATGAATTCCCGGACTTGGCTTAATCGACAAATGATTCATAAAGGGGGCGATTGACTTGTTTAGGACCGCCCGAACCTCCTTTCGAAGAGTAAGGGTAACCTTAATCGCCAAACCCACCTTTTTTCATGGGGGCTTGAAGGTTAAAGATGAATATGGCCAACTTGCACCTAACAAGGCCTTGGATTATTTTCATACATAAGACTTGTTCTCTCTTCTTCTATCCACAAAGGGTGAATATCCACCTCTCGATGTGATTATTCACCCCAAGTTTTGGACGAAATGTCCTTTGGAAATTTCATCGAACATTTGGTGGGCGGAAGACGAGACCCATGAATAACTTGAAAATTTAAGGCAAGACAAGTTCACACGAAGTTTATTATGCCAACCCAAGTTTAGGAAACTACTCACTAATCATCATCTCAATAATCCAACAATCACAACAAGCATGCCCAAATAAGCTAAAAAAACCAACAAAAGAGAAAAAGAGAGAAAAAGAAGAACAACTTAGATTAATGGAATGAAGAATGGAAGTCTTCAAGATCTTCAATCAATAAAAACCCAAGAACCTTAATCACTCTTAACCCTAAAATTAAGCCTAGAAAGTGTTTACAATACTTTTTCAAGAGGAAAATTAAGCATCTTCCGTAATTAGGAAAAACAGGGTATTTATAGGCTAAATGAACTGGGCAAATGCGACAGGGGTTGCCCTGGAGACACCTTGGCCCTCATCACACATGGAGTCCAAGGGGCATGCGATGGCCAGCTGGTCATGTGGGAGACGGCCATCACCATCCCTTAGATGACAACAAGTGAGCGATGGCCAGGGGGTCATGGACGCGATGGCTGTCGCCACATCCTGGAAGAGCGACGGTTTGACGGTCGACTATGGGACGACCGTGATTTGTCCTTGTGCCTTGAAAACTTCATATTTGCCTTACTCACTTGTTCCACTGAAGCCTTTAGGTGATCCTTCTTACTTTTGCCTTGCCTTTTTCAGGTTTTGGCTGCTCCTTTTCCTTGAATATCTTGTAAGTACCTTCAAAAAGTCATAGAAGGGATTAAAATGAGGCAACGACATTAGAAGAGGCATTATATGTTTAAATCCCCCTAAATCAAAGGAGAGTTAAGGAAAAATGAACCAAAAAGGGGATGCAGCTTAGTCAAAATTGGGTTTATCAACTTCCTATGCTTAGCTCTTCCTTGTCCTCAAGCAAGCTTAGCTTGATACTGCACAAATGGGGAGATTGACCCCTCAAACACACTTCTCAGGCATGGTGATAAAGATCAACCAACTAGCAAGGTCACACAATCAAAATGATAAAGATGATGTGAGGAAAGAAGATAGACATGATACTCCCTAAGGATCACCTCGCCTAGAAGCGCATACCAAGCTTAAATGAGATCCTCAAGGCAAGAAAGGAGGCGATTTGCTAATGGTGGCCAAAAGAGACCAGGGAGAGCCTCACTTTATGGTCAAGTGATACTCTTCTCTGCAGGTGTTTAAATGCATTCATGTTTACTCTTATTGCTCAGCCGATCATGCAAAAATCATAGGCCTGAAGGAGTCCTCATCCTCCACCACTTGGGGTAAAAACGCACACACTTTGATCAAGCGGGCTTTTATAACGCCCCCAAAATGCTAATGACATGATTTACGAAAAACTGCAGCGGAAGACTAAATAATAGAAGGCGCTACTGCCGTCTTGATAAGGACAAGGCTCACTGAAACCATTTAATCTTACAACTCATGCTCACAATCGTAATATCTATTAAACTGAAATACTTCAAGACCAAAGTTCGTAATAGTTCAACCTCAATACAATCGACTTAATCATACTATGTGCTAACTCGCACTCCAGACAGCACAAGTATATTGAATATAGATCCAACTTGACCGTAAGGTCAGACCCAACTTGACCCTAGGGTCGATCCCAACATTCAAGCTATGCTAAATCCACTGTGAGCATCTGTTGACTTCCAAAAGGGCTAAAACTCAATACATGCATTCTTGTATTGTAAAATGAGTGTAGAAATACTATTGATAGGGGCCCACCTTTGCAATTCATTTAGGCCGCAATAACAATGAAAATGAAAGTAATATGAAACTGAACTGCTCCTTATTATCTGGATATGAACCCCTTGTAATCATATGATCTATATATAGCTGTACACCTGTCAATCCGATCAAGAGTTGGCTTAAAGCCGCGCAGGTAAAAGATGGGCTGACGCCCTATAGGTAATAACTGACGGGGTTATAAGTTAAATATCAAATCACTGTATAAACTAATTTATTGATAAGCTCATTAAGAGTTTTCACTTGATAAATATGTTGTGCTTTCTGAAGATACAGGCAATGGACGTACCTTGAGTCTTTAAAAAAAAAGTCATCTGACTTGATAAATGTTATCTGTTTCATAAATCTTATTGGACTTGATAAATATGTTCTAACTTGATAACACTTATGCATAACGGGGAATGATAATTAGGCCTCGATTCTATTTCACAAATGTCATTAGAGGTATGTGTAGTCAGTAAATGATCCTTACTCATATAATTGAGTAAGCATGTGTAATAGAAATTGAGTAATTAAATGGTATACATAACTTGGGTATTTTAATATAACTTCAAAGTGAATTAATAAAAGTAATTAAATCCGATATAAAGTAAATGAAAGTAAAATAGACCACACTGAGATAAATGAGATTACAAAGGAAAAGCCTTTGATGGTGACAAATGAGAGAGTGGTTGTGGCCTTTTCTGAGATAGGTTGCTGATGTGAGTTTAATACTCGTTGATGTATAGCTTGGTTCAAGATGACAACTAGTACACTAGATTGGCTTGATAATACATTTGATACATTCTAAATTGAGTAACTAATAAAGGTTTGGGGCCAGAAGAGACATATTTTGATTCAAAATAGCATAAACTGCAATAACTTAGTCTGATAAATATGGTTTTTGAGTCACAACTCTTCCCAGTTTTCATATTTCATTCATAAATCCATTAGATACATGATTCCACCCTAAATGAGTCATTGAACTCAATAGAAGCTATTAAGCTCACTAAACTTGATATTTTTTTTTGTAAAATCCATAATTGATTTAAAGCTCGTAAACAAGCTCCCAGATTGTATACTTGTCTTCTTCTTTCTCATTAATCAAGCTAAAAGCTCCATGAGATTCCATGAATATTCATTTCCCCCTTAAATGACCTTACTTGGCCCAAAATACATAAAATGAGCGCATGATCAATCTCACTCAATTTTTATTATCGCTCTTTATATAATTACTCAAAATGTTTCCAAAAATCACCAAACTCAAAATACTCCACCAAAATTCATGAAATCTTATAGGAAATTCGAAAATAATAAGGATAATTTACAGTAAAATTTTCAGAATTTTCCTCCAAGTATATGCTACATAGAAATTCCAATAATAGCCCAATTTACACCAAAGTAGATCAGTTCATTTTCATAATTCATAACTTTCACCCTTGACCTCAAATGGAGGCCTAAATCCCCAATATGGAAAGATTAAGAATTCCCAAAAAGCTTTTATTTACAACATAAAATATGATTCCCACAATAGGGTTCCCAAAATAAGACTAAAATACAAGTGTGTTAGTTTTGGGTGAATCTGTGTAGTTCTGGCAAAACAGCCATAACATTGTCCATAACATTGTCCACAAAACTACGATTAAGGTGATGCAAAAGGCATTTGAAAGCTAACGCATTGGTCTAGCTCTCCAAAGAATTCATAATTTTTGGACAAGCCATGCATTACCAATTTTTTCCGAAACATACCTCTGTTTTTAGGCCCTTCACATCTTGCTACCTACTTTATTATCCGCCTTTTTCGCATAATTACCTTCTAAAATCACTTTTTGAAATTACCAAACCATGTGGTGACCCTCAACATCACTTTAGATTGAACAATCCATAATTTTTACTTTATAATAATCCAAAATTTATTTTTAATCCAATAATATATCCAACATCATAAATCACCCCATATGATCCAAATGAACATATTTAATATAAAAAGTCACTTAAATCAAGCATGATCATGAAAACCCTAATTCTTGCTCATTCAAGTGAACATCCAAATAACCATAATTGGCTTTAAAACGATCATCTGACATCATATTTTTCATGATTTATAATACAAATCACAACAAAATACATAAACAAGCTCAAACTCATACTTGCTTAATTTCAAGTCACTTGATCATGTTCTTGATCAAATACCCATAACTCCAAACATCTCCAACCTTAATAAAAATTGCATACTTACTATCAATTTGATTGTATTAACAATAATCATAAATAAAACAATCCCAAAAACTCAAAATAGAACAAGTTGGGTTTGGGTATACCTTACTTTAGACTTAAATTAAACGGAGGAGGGGGCTGTTTTGAGTAATTTGGTGGTTGGTCATGATAGCTGTAGCAAGGGGAAGTCGGGGCAGTCAGGAGGTAGCCGAAAAAGTTGCTGGAAACTACCTAAAATAGCAACACAAGGGGCAGTAGCTGCTACCCCTGTTTTCTACAGAAAGGGGGTGAGGTAGAGAGAGAAAATCGAGAATTGGGTCTTGTTATTGTTGCTGAATTTTTGTGTGTAAAAATTGTCAATTAATAGCCACATATGGCTGCAAATTCTCAATCGAAAAAGTAGCTTTTTGCTAATTTAAATTAGGTACTAAAATGAGCAATTAGTGAAATAACAAAGTTAACAAGGTTTTGGACTTTTGTTTTGGGCCCAACAAGCTAAGTTCGGGCTTGAAAAATTATTCAAAGTGTTGGAAAAATTTTGTATTACTCGGTATTAAAGTTTACCGAAGGCAAGAAAATAATTAGTCGCTAAATTATACTTACTGAGGCCTAATATCGAGTCACCCGATATTTAATCAATCAACCAAACTTGAATTAATAATCAATGAAACTTGAATTTCAAAGTGGGACCCAAATGAAATATCCCTCAACCAGGATGATAAATACGATAAATGAAAGTGAAAAATTTTAAATGATATAAGGTAATTCGATAAATATATAAATTGAGTGTAATTGAATTAATAAACATGATTTGATTAAACAAATAACCATGAGTGATTAAATCAATAAATATGATTAATTAAATAAATAAATGTGATTTAAATAAATATTTATGAGTTAAGATTGGGTTATTACAGCCTTCCCCCCTTAAGAAGCTTCATCCTCGAAACTTATGATTTTTGATCATGTATGCAATGCCACCTCAAGTATGGATTGTTGGTTTTTACTGCTTCCCTTCAAAAAGATATGATTAGCCCGAAGTGCATAGCTCCTTAACCTGCGATCAAGTACCTAGATCCTCAGTGACTTTACTGGCTCGATTACTTTAGTTCAAAGCTAATACTCTCTTCAAAAGAAAAATTTGTTACTACAAAGGATGTTCTCTACTCTATCTTGACCACTTATAAATATGAAAACCATTGCATTTCCTAATAAGTACTCTACTACTGACTTCTAAAGTCCAATGTAATGAGGACTCAAATATCTTTGATATCCAGTCTCTTGACACCCTCGACTAGAGAAGCCCTTCAAAATACTTTATATCTCATCTGAACTTTTATTGTCTCCTTCTTTGGTCAAAATGACCATACGACTCTTCTGTAGTCCTTGTGTCACCTTAGCATGCATTTGAACTGTCTCATTATTCTCGATACTTCTCCTAGCTTACTCTAATATCGCTAGATATTGTTTGAGATTATTCCCTTATCAAAAAGTCCTCATATGATGTTCTTAATACACCACATAATCTTCCCTCATTAGACTAGTCTAAGATCTGCTCTAAGTCCGATTAGTCACTAGAGTAAACATAGTAAGAGATAATAATGATGGAATTGGTAGTAAAGTGAGTCATTGTGAGCAAAAGATATAAATAATGAGACTAGAAAAGATTTATGAAGGAGGGATTAACATGAGGTGGTTACAATAAAGATAACCATAAGTGTATCATGAATTGTGAAATATAATGCCACAAGAATTGTGGTTTATAAATATGAATCATAAAGGGTCCAATAAATAATCAGCCAAGGAGAAAGATGGCCCGGTTATACTCGAGTTTAACTGATGAGTTCGAAACAAGATGACACGCAACTAAGCTCCAACTAGGCGACTTTATAGCCACAAGCAATAAGATAAGTGCAATAGATAGATGGGGCAAGCAATGTGCAATAAATAGATACATAGATTGAATAAGTAAAGTGCAATAAATAGGCAAATAGATTGGATAAGCAAAGTATAATTGATGTATAAATGGATTGGATGAGCAAAGTCCCAATAGATAGATAAATAGATTGAGCAATCTACAATAGGAATATGCCTTTACTGATATAAAGCCAATTCAAGTACAACAATAAGATTAAATAGAGAATGCAAAAGTTTATTTATCAGAATGTAAGATATATGTAGAGGAGTTAAAGTTCAAAATAAGGAGAGTAAGGGGATTATGATAATCACGATCACCCACACCAATGAGAGTTGAATTACATTATGAGTTCAAAATAAGTTATACGAGGTTATCATTATGAATAAATGAGATGTAAGGTAGATGTCCAAATCGGCTCTCAGCGGAATGAACTACAACTCATGATCATCAAATAAAGATGGTAAAGGTCGAGAGCACTGGAATGTTGACAACCATGTAAGATTGAATATAAATGTATTGCACATTTAACAATGGGTTTACAAAGACATGGAAGATCATGGTAATAGGAAATATCAGGTTGAAATGCAAGGGAAATTAAACAATATTGGACAGTATCAAGTTCTGAAGATGAGACAAACAAACAATTTCAAGAATTATTATAAAAGGGCATTCTTGCAAAAGATAAACTGTGGTTGCATGGTTTAGGTATGATATCCGGACCTCAAATCATTCTTGGAAAAGAGTTCTGTTGTTGGCAGTTAATCCCATAAATCATAAAGTCAAGGTATAGGGCACTTGTTTTTGACAGTGATCTTGTTCAACTCTCTGTATGTAGTACATAACTATAAGGTTTTGCCTTCCTCCTTCACACATATAAAACTAGGGTTTCCCACAGTGCACACTTGGTCAAATAACTCCCTTCTATTGCAACTCATATTACTAAATCTTTAGTTCTTTGAACTCTGCTAGTGGTCATATGATAGGGGTTCTAAAAATGAATTGAGCATCTAAAACTAGGTTGATCTGAAAATCAATGTTTCTTAGGAGAAAACAGTCCTGAAAGTCCTCAGATGAAACATCTCTAAATTCACAAACTGTAATTATAGATATGTATATACCGAGTGTGGTTGGCATATCACTAATATTCAATGCATTATTGACATGATAACTCACTTGCTTGCACAGTGTAATTAGGGCGAAAATAGGATTTTTCTTCCCTCAGTCTATAGAAACACACGTCTAGTCTTTCCTCATTTCTCAAACTAACCTTAAGATCTTTACAAGTCATCTTCTATAAGTACACAATCAATTCATCCCCATAATGATAACAAGGTATGGCAATCAAACTGGAATGAGTGCTCAATGAATATGGTTCCAGCAATACTAATAGAGGCATATTTATAAAAGATAACACATTCAATTGCTTACTGGTCTCAGTAAATTTAAAAGACATGGGGACAATTTAAAGTGTTAAGAGATGTAATAACACCATCAACTCTTACAAAGATATTTCTTTATTGGTTATAAAGGATAGACATGTAAGCTGAATAAATGAAAGGAAGAAGCTTCGTAATGAAAGAGGTAAGACATATAAATTACATGCATATACAAGACATGCAGTTTATTCGTGATGGTCATGATAGCGAAGTAAATGAACGATGTTATGAAATTGAGAGGGAGTATTAAGTACTGAAGGTGAAGAAATCTAACAGATTACCAAAAAGGCATTTGAAAAGTCACACGGCACCCATGTGTGAGTAAAGTGATGAAGATGAGGGTCAACACCACTAGAAGGAAAATTTTATTCATCTGGTGTTTGGAAAGCCAACACGTCAAAATGAAGGAGTCAGTCATATGACTGAACATAATGGCATCCAGCGATAACATATTTTGCAGTAAGTGGAAGTCTTGGGTAGGCATATAAACTCCGAAACTACTGGCAGATGGAAATAGCACAAATCGTTGTTTATCATTAATAAGATAGGCTGCACTAGTAAAGAAAGGATTGCCAAAATAACTTGAGTAATGACATGTAGTCACGGCCATAGAGTAGTATGCTAACATGACATTACGGTGCTATAGAAGCACGAATAATATGGATTCATTTAATTACTAAAAGGGCACTCAATGATGGGGTCTTAAGCAATCAAAGACTTTGCAAGTAATAAATGAATAGTGATCAAATAGAAGCAAGGAGTTAAAGTAGGTGACAGTAAAAATATGAACATAGTGATGACTGAACTATAAGTAAAATGGGTCAAATATGCTTAAGAGAAGAACTATAAATCACACAGTGACGCATACCAGGGGTCATTATAGGCTCTATTATAGAAACAGAGAATTAAATGATTATGATTGTCAGGGTTTGAATCGCCTATAAGAAAGGCTGCTCACATGTGTTTAAAGGACTCCCCACAGGCCACATATGAGATTTTTGATAAACACTCCATTACAAATCAAGAGAGTGTTAGTGGCAAAGAAATGATGCCTCTGAACAATTCAAAGTAACTAAGGCATAAATAAGTCAATGACAGGAAGTAATGGGAGCATTACTAATATAAGGTCCAAATGTCAAGAATGACAACTTAATCTTACTCATACCACCCATATACTAAGTAGCACACCACAAGCTACCAAACTACCGTCATAGGATTCCCTACAGTAATTCCATCTCATACTGATTCAACCCAAAGATATACCAAGTTACAAATGGGATTCCCGCAATAGGTTTAAAATATCACTATACTCAACATCATGTATGTTAATACACCTCAATGAAACTCTCAAATTTTGAGCAAAATGGACAGAGTTCCACCTAAAAATGAACCAAAACCCAGGATTAAAACCTTACAATAGATACCTGAAATAGAGAGAAACACTTCAATAGCTCAACGGCCACACGCCGGAGTTCATAACTCAATGGGTCACACACCCGGAGTGCACGATTGCAAAAATTTAAACAAATGAGAGAAATGAAACATACAATACAACTCCCAGATAAATGAGAGCATGCCTCACTGACAGGTGACCCAAATGATTCTACAATCCACTTCGCTAATGCTCGAATCTTAGGATATTACCAAATGATTGAGTCACCTAAATGGAAATGGTTCCTCCATATGTGCCCATACATATGAAGTTACAGTCAATATCTCATTTAACTGGTCTAACATAACTCATACACACCTGGATAGCCAACTCATAAACGCTTGATAGCTCCCAGTGGCCCTTAAAACCTTAGCTTTGATACCAAATCTGTAACGCCCCAAAATATTAATGACATGATTTATAAAAAACTACAGCAAAAGACTTAATAATAGAAGGCACTACCACCGTCCTGATAAGGACAAGGCTCACTGAAACCATTTAATCTTGCAACTCATGTTCACAATCACAATATCTATTAAACTGAAATGCTTTAAGACCAAAGTAGATAATAGTTCAACTTTAATACAATCGACTTAATCATACCATGTGCTAACTCGCACTCCATACAACACAAGTATATTAAATATAGACCAAACTTAACCCTGAGGTCGATCCCAACATTCAAGCTATGCTGAATCTGCTGTGAGCATTTGTTGACTTCCAAAAGGGCTTAGTAAATAGAGAAACATATGATACTTTATCACCTAAAATGAAAAACATGAAAACAATTTGAAAATGTGAGCTAAAACTCCGTACATGCATTCCTGTATTGTAAAATAAGCGTAGAAACACTGTTGATGGGTACCTACCTTTGCAATTTATTTAGTTTGCAATAAATGAAAATGAATGTAACATAAAACTGAATTGCTCATTGTTATCTGGATGTAAACCCCTTGTAATGATATGATCTATGCATAGGTATACAGCTGCCAATCCGATCATGAGTTGGCCTGAAGTCACATGGGTAAATGATGGGCTGATGCCCTATAGATGATAACTGACGGGGTCACAAGTTAAATGTCCAATCACTGTATAAACTGATTCATTGATAAACTCATTAAGAGTTGTAACTTGATAAACATGTTCTACTTTTTGAAGATACAGGCAACAGACGTACCTTGAGTCTTTAAAAAAATATGTCATCTGACTTGATAAATGTCATCTGTTTTATAAATGTCATCTGACTTAATAAATATGTTCTGACTTGATAACACTCATGCATAATGAGGAACGATAACTAGGCCTCGATTCGATTTCATAAATGTCATTGTAGGTATGTGTAGTCAGTAAATTGTCCTTACTCACATAATTGAGTAATCATGTGTAATAGAAATTGAGTAATTAAATGGTATACATAACTTGGGTATTTTAATATAACTTCAAACTGAATTAATAAAAGTAATTAAATCCAATATAAAGTAAATGAAAGTAAAATGGACCACAATCAAATAAATGAGATTATAAAGGAATAGGCCTTGATGGTGACAAATGAGAGAGTGCTTGTCGCCTTTTCTGAGATATGTTGCTGATACGGGTTTAAGGCTCGCTGATGTATAGGTTGGTTCAAGATAACCGCTAGTATATTAGATTAGCTTGATAAATACATTTGATACATTCTGAATTGAGTAAGTAATAAAGGTTTGAGGCCAAGAGAGATATATCTTGGTTCAAAATAGCATAAACTGCAATAACTTGGTCTGATAGATATGGTTTCTGAGTGACAACTCTTCTCACCTCTCATATTTCATTCGTAAATCCATTAGATATAGAATTCCACCTCGAATGAATCATTGAACTCAATAGAAGCTATTAAGCTCACTAAACTTGGTATTTTCTTTGTAAAATCCATCATTGATTCAAAGCTCATAAAAAAGCTTCCAAATTGTATACTTGTCTTCTTCTTTCTCATTAATCAAGCTAAAAGCTCCATGAAAGTCCATGAATATTCATTTCCCCCTTAAATGACCTTATATGGCCCAAAATACATAAAACGAGCGCATGATCAATCTCACTCAATCTTTATTATTACTCTTTACACAATTACTCAAAATGCTTCCAAAAATCACAAATTCAAAATACTCAACAAAATTCACGAATTCTAATATGAAATACAAAAATAATATGGACAATCTACAGCAAAATTTCAAGAATTTTCTCCAAGTATATGCTGTACAGAAATTGCAATAACAGCCAAATTTACACCAAAGCAGGTCAGTTCACTTCAAAAATTCATAACTTTTGCCCTTGACCTCAAATGGAGGCCTAAATCCCTAGCCTGAAAAGATTAAGAAGTCTCAAAAAAAAATTTCATTTGCAAACAAAATATGATTCCCACAATAGGGTTCCCAAAATGGGTCTAAACCACAAGTGTGTCAGTTTTGGATGAACCTGCGCAGTTCTAGTAAAATAGCCATAACTTTGTCCACAAAGCGCGGATTATTGGGATTCAATAAGCATTTAAAGGATAACTCATTGCTCTAGCTCCCACCAAAATTCCTAATTTTTGGACAAGCCATGAATTACCAGGTTTTTCCAGAATAGACCCGGTTTTCTGGCCCTTCACAGCTTGCTACCTACTCTATTATCCTCCTTTTTCACATAATTACCCTCTAAAATCACT
The DNA here is from genome assembly GCA_029747015.1 of Carnegiea gigantea. Taxonomy (NCBI): domain Eukaryota; kingdom Viridiplantae; phylum Streptophyta; class Magnoliopsida; order Caryophyllales; family Cactaceae; genus Carnegiea; species Carnegiea gigantea. Next base: position 107,025 of record JAKOGI010001540.1, read on the forward strand.
TGTTGAAATTACCAAACCATGGGGTGACCCTCAACGTCACTTTGGACAGCCATAATCCATAATTTTACATCATAATCATCCAAGATTCATTTTCAATCCAATAACATATCTAACATCATAAATCACCTCATGTGATCCAAATGAACATATTTAATACAAAAACTCACTTAAATCAAGCATGATCATGAAAACCCTAATTCTTGCTCATTCAAGTGAACATCCAAATAACCATAATTGGCTTCAAAATGATCATCTAACATCATATTTTTCATGATTTATAACACAAATCACAATAAGATATATAAATAAGCTCAAACTCATACTTGCTTAATTTCAAGTCACTTCATCAAGTTCTTGATCAAATACCTATAACTCCAAACATCTCCAAACTCAATAAAAATTACATAATTACTATCAATTTGATCATATAAACAATAATCATAACTAAAGCAATCCCAAAAACTCAAAATAGAACAAGTTAGGGTTTGGGTATACCTTACTTTAGGGTTGAATTAGAGGGAGGAGGGGGATGTTTTGAGTGATTTTGGTAGTTGGACATGATAACTGGTAGCAAGGGGAAGTCGGGGCAGCCAGAAGGTGGTAGAAAAAGTGGTCAAAAACCACCAAAAATGGTGGCACAAGGGGCAGCAGCTGTTGCCCCTATTTTCTGCAGAAAGGAGGTGAGCTAGAGAGAGAAAATGAAGAGTTGGGTCTTGTTATTTCTGCTGAATTTTTGTGCGTAAAAATTGTCAATTAATAGCCACATATGGCTGCAAATTTTCAACCCAAAAGGTAGGTTTTTGCTAATTAAAATTAGGTGCTAAAATGAGTAACTAGTGAAATAATAAAGTTAACAAGATTTTGGGCCCAACAAGCTAAGTTTGGGCTTCAAAAATTATTCGAAGTGCTGGAAAAATTTTGTATTACTCGATATTAAAGTTTACCGAAGGTAAGAAAATAATTAGTTACTAAATTATACTTACAGAGGCCTAATATCGATCCATCCGATATTTAATCAATTAACAAAACTTGAATTAACAATCAACGAAACTTGAATTTCAAAGTGGGACCCAAATAAAATTTCCCCCAACTGGGATGATTAAATATGATAAATGAAAGTGAAAAATTTTAAATGACATAAAGTAATTCGGTAAATATATAAATTAAGTGTAATTGAATTAATAAACATGATTTGGTTAAATAAATAACCATGAGTGATTAAATCAATAAATATGATTAATTAAATAAATAAATATGATTTAAATAAATATATGGGTTAAGATTGGGTTATTACAGCTTTGAAAAGGGTTACAACGGGGCTCTTTGGTAAAGGTTAAAAGGGGAAGATCTTTTGGGATAAGTGAAGCTAAATAGCCTTAGGCTATGGAGCGAGAACACTTTCCACAGTAAGTAAATGGAAACAAAACTCTACTTCACAAACACAACCCATCTTGGACAACTTAAGAAGGCAGTCGATTCGATTTGGAATGAAAACCATTTTCCCAAGCACCTTATTTGCAAAAGCTTTCTTTTTCTTCCTTTTTTCCTTTCTTCCTTAAGTTTGGCTTGCTCTTATTTTTCTCTCATTTCATTTGTTTTCTTTTCCCTTTTTTTTCTCTGTTTTGTTTTTCGAGCGAGCTCAAACCAAGGGACTTTATGCTAGGCATTTCATTAAAGACATTTCGACTTTCCTTCTTTTCCCTTTCCAAATGCAAAATTTCATAACATACACCTAATGATCGTCTAATTCAAAAGCAAACCGCCATAATAGTGAAAAGTGTTGCTCCACTAATCTCAAAAGCATGAGGGTAAGAAATTTAAATCGGCCCAGGGTGAAATGAGTGTGGGAACAACAAAGACGAGCAACACTCAATATGGATGAGCAAAAGGATCTAAACATCATTTAGGTGGCCTTTTGCACTAAGTGGCTTAAACAGTAAGAAATGCCTCAATCATATCAAACTATGTGTATTACCTAATGTGGTTTTGGAAAGGAGCTAAGCCAAGTACTAGCATTGCAATCAAGGGTGAGCCACACTAGAACAAAAGATAGAACCAGTAAAGTTGAGTGGTCACATGAGGCTCAAAAGGTCATAGGTTAAGTCACTTTAGTGACAACTATTTACCCTACGAGTCAACCACTAGCTAAATCGCTCCAAATCAAGACCAAAAGAGCCTCAAAAGCAAAGGCTTGCACACAAGGCAAAACGATTACCAAAGAAGCTCACACTACCATGCCCCAATCAACCAAAATCAAAGCCACAACCCAAGTGTGCAACTAAGCTAATCAATCAACAATTTACACCATGAATTCGCATCATAGAAGGGTTTTTTTTTACAATTTTTTTTCAATTTTTCAATCTTTTTTCTTCAATTCGAAATAAAGGGAGATCAATAAGAAGGAAAATGAAGAGTAAGGTGAAATGTCGTACCTTGCAAGCTTAATGCTGCCCTTCTCGACATTGCTTTTCACGATCAGAGAAATAAAATAAAAATGTATACAATGCAAAGGAAGAATCTACATGCTCTAAATTACATGTTCCACTTATGCCAGACCCAAATGTGTAATGATCCCTAAAAATGCAACTAAGTGAGTTACCTATCTTATATGAACACCTCAATCATCCCACCAATCATATCACCATGTCGAACCCACCAACACCTCAATCAACGTAAAGTCTCAAGAAATACCCCCCAATGACAATAAGACAACCCATTTTAAGATTCTCCCGCACCATAAGATCCCTATAAGACATAAGCCTAGTAGCTTACCCCCCCATGCTCAGGATATGCATTGTCCCCAATGTATAAGCATGTAAAGAGTTCAAAGGGAAGGGGAGGGGGGAACTTATAAAGCATCAATAGGAGCCAGGGGGCCAGCAAGGCCTCCAATCGGGTGGAGGGTATGGCCAACCATGGTGCTCATACGTATAGTAAACATGATACTCCAAGTTTTGTTACCGATAATCAGACTCCATCTGCCATTGGAGCATCTCTTGTTAGGCTTGAGTGTCTTGTTGTTGATGCTCATCAATTGTGTCGAGCCTCACGTTGAGACAAGAGACGTGATAATCCAAATATTGGTAGATATAGGCTTCATTAAAGCCCGAAGAACCCATGGCATTGCGGCTCCTAGTCATGGGGGTTCAAGCATCTCCTAGATTGGGGTGGATCCTGAACCTCCGGCACCTCCCACTCCTCTACCGGCATGCCCTTCTTGGGGTGAGGAGTTATCCTCATTCGTATCCATATCAATATCGTCATCATACACCCAATTGGTGGGGTCAAAGCAAGCGGATGACAAAGATGCGTTCACCCTCCGTTTTGAACATCTGCGTGTTAATACAAGCAGCTAAAGCTAGCCGTCCCCCGTGGAACAATGGAGTGAATTTTCAAATGAGAGGGTCCAAACCCCAAGCATGTGCAATAGCGGACATGATTCCCCCACAAGCAATAGGGGACTTAGGAGAGATGGCTCGAGAGACCAGCTAATGGAGAATGAAGGCCCCTATATCAAAACTCTCATCATTTAAGATATACCATAAGAGAAAAAGTTCACTCAATCTGACTTTATTTTAGCTCTCGTGGCATGTAAGAATGGTGTTGGCCATGAGGTGGTGAAGGTAGCGAAGGGTGGGGTTGCAAATAGAGGTGGCTTTAGAACCACTAGCACTATAGGCGACATAGCTCTCCACGTTGTCCTTCACCATGGTATGCTTATCACAGGTAATTTCCGTCCAAAACTATTAGTCATTGAAATTTTCGTGGGCGGCAGTCCAAACACCTCTATAAGGGAGCCTTAAACGGCGATCAAACTCCACTAGGTTGGCCTCAAAGGTTCGGTTAAAAAGGCAGAATTAGATGTAGACGGGTTGATTTTGATATGGGGTGGTCCAATCCACCTTAAGGGAGCTCAAAAAAGCCCAACATAACCTCTCATACACCGGTTTGGTCATATTCATGTAATCAACCCAATTTCCGACCTTAAGCAATTCATGTAAACTTCCCCATAAGCCTAAGGTTCTCGATGTACCAATGTCAATGTATTTAGGCTCAGTTATTCGTCAACTAGCAATAGAATCATAGCGATTGCTTTGCCCTTGGTTAATGAATTGCAATGCATATTTGTTTAAAACATGATGGGGAGGAGGTTGGTTACCTCGTGCCATTTGGGCCAGAATTACAAGCACATTGGCGGTGGGAATGGGGGCAATCGTTTTTGCACGCTTTGAGGTCCCTAAAGATGGAGGCCCGAAGGTGGTTATCTTCTTGCCCATTGTAAAATCGAGCTCAAAACCAAGCACTCAAAACCGAGTGAAGCACCTCAAGTACACCAAAACCAAGCAATCTAAGTGGGTTATGGAGGTATCTCCTGGTAAGAAAACACTAAATTTGAGCAATAAGACCTCAAAAATGAAGCTTTATCTCTCCTCAAACTTCTATGGTGTTGAAATTTGTAGAGAGAGAAAGTGGCGAGGTGGAGGTGCAATGTGGTATGTAAATGGAAGCTTCGACTATGAGGAAGCAAAATTTAGGCAATAAAATGGCTGGAAAACACCTTGAAATGGCCCGATCTTAGAGAGAGAAGGTTGGGGGGTTAGGGTTTGAGTGGTGAGGATTTGTGAGAATGGTGGAGAAAGAAGGTGTTTTAATGGAAGAATAAGAAGTAGAGGTGAAAAGAGTAAAGAAAATGATGAAAAATAATGTAAAATAGAGTGGGAGAGTGGTGGATTTGAAGGATTTTGAAGGAGCTTTGAGAGGTTTTAGAGAGAGAAAATTGTGAGGGTATGGAGGATGAAGAAGGAATGAAGAAAGAGGAAAGAAAGAGGAAAGAAAAAGGAGAAAAGGAAGCTCGAGCCAGGCGACGGTTGTCGCCTACAGGATGACTAGCAGTCATGGGTCTGGCGACGGCCGTCGCCACCCTCTGGAATCGCCTCAAAAATCCTGCAGCCCAGGCGGCCACTATCGTGCAGTCGACGGCCGGGCCGTCGCTTGGGTAGTTTCAACCAAGGTATTTTTGTGATTTTTTTTCTCTTTTTTCGATAATTCTTCCTCCTTATTTGAGTCAAACGCCAAGAGGAAGATCCTGGGTGCCTCCCGACAAGCGCTCTTTTAAGGTCATGAGCTCGACCGATGGGATGCCTTTTACTTAAAGAAGGAAATGAGGAAGGTGTAAACAACATTCACCTCAATTGCATCACCGGTGACGTAATGTTTGAATCATTGACCATTCACCTTAAATAACCCAGAAGCCTCAGTCCATACCTCCACCGCTTCATAAGGAAAAACCTTGCTAAATTTAAAAGGCTTGGACCACCTGGAGCGGATTTTCCCTGGGAATAGCTTGAGGCGTGAGTTGAATAGCAAGACTAAGTCACCCTCCTTGAGTACCCTCTAGAAGATGCACTTCTCATGCCACTTATTCATTTTCTCTTTGTAAACTTTTGAACTTTCATAAGCATCTAATCTTAACTCCTCAAGTTCATTCAATTGCTCTTCTCTTTCCCGAGGCCTTGAAGTCAAAATTTAGTTGGTTAATAGCCCAATAAGCCCTATGCTCTAACTCAACGGGCAAATAACAAGGTCTACCATAGACAAGTCAAAACGATGTGGTGCCAATGGGAGTCTTGAAAGCAGTGCGGTAGGCCCAAAGTGCATCGTGAAACTTATCCAACCAATCATTTCTTGAGCGAGTCATCGTCTTTTCCAAAATGACTTTGATTTCTGTATTCGAGATCTCCGCTTGACCACTTGTTTAGGGGTGATACCCCAATTCTATCTTGTGATGCACCCCATATTTGATAAGCATGACCTCAAATTTTTGTTCAATGAAGTGAGTCCCTCGATCACTAATTAAAACCCTTGGAACACCAAACCTAGGGAAAATCACCATTTTGAAGAACTTGGTAACCACTCGCACATCATTTACGGGGCTTGCAAAAGCCTCCACCATTTTGAAACATAATCGATGGCTATCAAGATATATTTGTTCCTTCTTGAAGAGGGGAAAGGCCCCATGAAATCGACCCCCATACATCAAAAGCTTCCACCTCAAGGATACAGTTGAGGGGCATCTCATTTTACCTTGTCAAATTTTCGATTCTTTGGGAACTTATCGTAAGCGCGAACGTATGCATTGACATCCTTGGAGTGTTGGCCAAAAGAAACCGACTTGAACGATCTTGGTGACAGTTTTGTCAACGCTAGCGTGGCCTGCATACGGGAATCGTGGCAATACGAGATGATAAATTGCATCTCTTCTAGGGGTACGCATCGCCTTATAATCCCATCACCACAAGTCTGATATAGACGTAGGTCTTCCCAAAAGAATGACTTGACTTAGGAGAAAAACTTCTTCTTTTGGTTGGAGTTCATGTCGAAGGGTAGAATGCCACACATCAAGTAGTTAAGCATATCCACAAGCCATGGAGCATCCAATGTAGCCAAGGCAGCCAAATGCTTATCCGAGAATGAATCATCGATGGGCAAACCACACTTTTCATCATCCCTTGGATCAATCGGTAGCCGGGAGAGGTGATCCGCTACCACATTTTCAGTGCCCTTTTTATCCTGAGTCTCAAGTGTGAACTCTTAGAAGAGAAGGACCCACCTAAATAATCTTGGCTTCGTATCTTTTTTCTTCATTAGGTGCTTGATGGCGGATTGATTGGTGTAGACGATCACTTTGGACCCTGAAAGATATTACTGGAACTTCTTAACGGCAAACACCACCGCCGACATTTCTTTCTCCATGATGGAGTAGTTCGCTTGGGCTTCATCGAGGGTTTTGCTTGCATGGTATATCAAGAATGGCTTGTTGTCTCTCCGTTGACCCAAGACTGCACCCACATCGAAGCCGCTAGCGTCACACATCAACTTAAACGGTAAACTCCAATTAGGTGGTTTGATTAAAGGAGCCGATGTCAAAGCCTCCTTGATCCTATTAAAAGCTTCAAGACACTCGTTAGTAAACACCTAAGGGGTATCTTTGGGTGAGAGGTTTTGCTATTTTGAAGAAATCCTTAATAAAACCATAGTAAAACCTCGCATGACCAAGGAAACTCCTCGCCCCTTTAAAATTAGTGGGGGGTGGCAACCGCTCAATTACCTCCACCTTAGCTCTATCCACCTCAATACCCCTATTAGACATGACATGCCTAAGAACAACCCCCTCTTGCACTATAAAGTGGCATTTCTCCTAATTCAAAACCAAGTTGACTTCCTCACATCTACGGAGCACCTTAACCAAGTCTGTCAAACACACATCAAAGGTAGATCCATAGATAGAGAAGTCATCCATAAATACTTTCATAATGTTTTCCACATACTCAGAGAAAATAAAAAGCATACGCCATTGGAAAGTAGCGGGGGCATTGCACAAGCCAAAAGGTATCCTCTGGTACGCAAAGGTACTGTAAGGGGATGTGAATGTCACCTTCTCGTGATCACTTGGATGGATAGGGATTTGGAAGAAACTCGAGTATCCATCTAAGTAACAAAAGAAGAAGTGTTGTGCAAGTCTTTCCAGCATTAGATCAATGAAGGGGAGAGGGAAGTGCTCTTTTCGGGTGGCATTGTTTAGTTTCCTAGAGTAAATATACATCCACCACCCGGTCACCGTTCTTGTGGAAATCAACTCACCCTTCTCATTCATGACAACGGTCATACCACTCTTTTCAGAACTACTTGCACCGGGCTAACCCACTCACTATCCGAGATAGGGTAGATGATCCCGGTGTCGAGTAGTTTGACAATCTCTTTCTTGACAACATCTTACATGTTGGGGTTTAAGCGTCTTTGATGTTGTCCAGAAGGCTTATGACCCTCATCAAGATGTATTCTGTGCATGCATAAAGTTGGACTAATTCCACTAATATCATCAATGCTATATCCAATGGCCCCTCTATGCTCACGAAGCACATTCAACAATTTCTCAACTTGGCGACCATTAAGCTTAGCACTAACAATCACGAGAAAGATATGATTGGGACCAAGAAATTCATACCTTAGATGAGAAGGTAGGGGCTTATGATTGGTGATGGGCTTGAGTTTCCCCACCTGGAGCCTCTTGTATATTGAATGGGGCATAAGGCTTACACTTGCCCTAAGGTCAAATAGTGCCTGGCTAATGGTGATATCCCCCATGGCATAATGATGGAAAAGCTCTGTGGTTCTTTGAGCTTAAGGGGGAGCTTGTTTTGGAGGATTGCACTACACTCCTCTGTGAAGAAAACCTTGGCATTTTCTTGAAATTTCTTTTTGTTGGAGAGCATCTCTTTTAGGAACTTAGCATAAGAGGGCATCTTGGAGATGACATCTAAAAATGGGATATTGATTTGCAATTTCTTGACTACCTCAAGGACTTTCCTAAATTTGGCCTCAAGTTTGGCCTTGGTAAATCTTTGAGGGAAAGGAACCGGTTGATAAGTGCCAAAAGTATATATCATTTTAGGGTCATTTTGCTGTATTTTTAGGGAAAATTATATGTTTTATGTGATAATTTATGCTTATTTTCCCATTTTATGCTCAGGTATGGTTCTTTTTTATGTCTTATAGGATTCTAGACCTTTTTGCCTTTGTTTTAACCCTAATTGAGTGTATTTTGACTCCCCATGGACACCCCTAAGTTGCCATTCCCGTGGAAAGAAAGAAGAACTGAAGAATGTTGAGCCAGAGTTGACCACAGTCGGTCCGTGGTGAAGGCCATGGTCCGTGATGGACCTCTTTCTCGCGGGACTGTTTTTTTCTCACAACTTGAAAGTTTTTAATGCCATTTATTCACGTGGCCGTTCTGCTTCTAGCAACTTTGCTATAAAAGGGGGCTTTCATCCTCATATCAACATATATCCCATCTCCATATCCCTTTCCCTTCTACTTAGATTTGAAGTTGGATTAGAGAGAGTTAAGAGCAAGTAGAAGAGGAAGATTCACGAGGAAGCAGGATCGTGTTTGCAAATTGACATATTCAAGCACGTGTTCAAGCTGAGTAATTCTTTCCCTTCTCTTCTCTTTTCTTCTTTAGATTTATTACTTCCTAGATTGATAGATTAGATTGTGTAATTCATGTTAATTTGTAATTCTTGGGATTGATGTTGAACTTACATTTGCCTATGTTCTTGAATTGATTGTTTAGTGCGCTTTTGAATTGTTAGGTTAATTTTATCAAGTTTAGAATTTGAATTGCTTGAAAGAAGTTTGATCGCCTTCTTGCTTATATTAGATGTTGGGTGAAGTACTGAAAGGCGAAATCTGATGTTGGAATCACCAAATTTGACTTGATTGTGTGTTATCTTGGGAGCAAATTACCGATTGAGAGACCTAAAATGATAATCGTGTGCCTAATGAACCTAGACTAGTCGAGAATCCATGAGAATTGATGATTGATTTGATTTGGGTATTTCGCTTCGCCTTGAAAGAAGGTTGTGTTATCTCAATTATCGGTCTTGAAATTTCGTAATTAAAGAGAGGGTGCTTTATCTATTCTTAAACCGGGTAATTCATTGGTTGACTTAATTCCTTGAATATTTATCCATTAGATTATATAGTAGATTAGTTTAATTTCAATATCTTATGTTAATTCGCTTAGCATATTGATCGACTATCGCAAGCGCACAGGTAGCTGTAGTATAAATAAAGATATTATTTCTCAGGGACTAAGATAACTTACCGAGTCTTATCTATCAAAATATGCAAAGTAGAATTCTAATTCAAAGGGTTCGATTTAACAGCTTCTAATTCACTATTCTGAATCAACTAAAGAGAAAATATGTCTAGGAATTCTCGTAGTTATGAAAGCGTATTGGATCAAAATGATAACCATTGGCTTTTCTCTGATCGGTTAAACTCGAGGAATTGCAATCTATCCAGAAATTTGATATACTCTTTCAAAATTAATCAAATTTGCCTAAACTAAGCAAAATTCATTCTTTTAAACTAATTTGCCTTAATTCAAGTTAAATATGTTCAATTACTCTCTAGTCCTCCTAACATGCAAATCTCCCTTTCGAGATGACTCCATGTAAGGTTTAATTAAGCAGTCCAAGTACCAAATGTTTGCTTTCAGTTTTTCATTCATTTGTTTCAAGTAAGTAAGCAAATTTTTGCTAAAAATCCACTCATAACAATATAATTACTTGATAAACGAAATCAAACCAATCATGAAGATAAGCACAATTCTATAAATTAAAACATGATCTAACTACACTTTCACAAACTACTAAATCCCTAGACCGAAAGCAAATTACTCACACAAGATTAAGAGTTAAACAAACTAACCAATAATCTAGCAAAATCTGAGAGAAATGTTTGACTGAGATGGCCTTCAACCAAGGGCTTTAAACCGCCTCAAAAACCAATCATATACAATTAAGATTTCTCACCAAAACTAAAATCAAACTAGAAATCTTAAAAGAAACAACAAAACTTGAGAATAAAACTATGCTAAAGCTCTAATATTTGCTAACTCTATGCTTGTGTGTTCTTCTTCTACTGCTGAACGAGGCCTTTTATAGAGGGGCTCAACTGATCTTAGCTACAGAGCCGAAGAAAGATGAAGAGGCAGCAGCTTCATGCTCACCATAGTCTGTGGCAGACGCCATGGTCTGAACGTGGTCTGGGCTGGAATTGGCTTTCTGCTCTATTCTTACTCCACGGGTATAGAAACTCATGGGTTCTATAGGGGAGGTTAATATACATCTATTCATAATTAAATGTTGGGTAAAAAGGCTACAAATCCTGTAAAACACATCAAAGAACTATACCCAAGCATAAATCTAGAATAGGAGTATAAATAATGACATTAAGCACATAATTCTTCCAAAAATTGACACGAAATAGCCTTAAAATGATGCATACGTTAAGCACCTATCAAACTCCCCCACGCTTAAACTGTTGCTTATCGTCAAGCAATGCTAAAAATAACCTCCTCAGGATAGCCATAGGGAACATTCAAATGGCAAAGCTGATCCAAAGGTAGCCCCAAAAGATGCCAAAATCATTAATAAACAGATTAGGGAATAAAATTTGTAAAAGCCTTTTTGATAGACTACAATGTCAAACTTGAACCAATCTTCCCAAATCGTCAAATACAGTCATTCCAGCATAAGAAACAAGTGAGGCTAGTAAGGCCAGTAGAACCTTATTGTAGTTATATGGCTCTCATCACTCATGTGTTTAATAATAATGAAGGTTCTCTATATTCTCATTCCTAAGACTCAAATCTACCATAAGCTTGATAAGATTCTCAAATTCACCATCACTAAAATGCAAACACACTAGACAATCATGAGTACTTTCATAGGGTTTAATGGGGCCATAGGTAAAGGTAAGAGGGGAACAAACGCTTTGGAAATTAGTAGCTAGAAGCCAAAGACTAAGAGCTGAACAATTCTAATGGATCAGAGTACATCCTTCTTAAACCATTCCCAAATTGAAAAGAGAAAGAGTCGAAAGTGACAAACATCTTACAATCCCAACAAGGCTAATACTTTCTTTCGTTTTTTTCCCTATATTCTTTTTTTTTGTTTATTTTTTTGTTTATTTTTTTAATGATCCTTTTTTTCTTTTTTTTTTTCCAAAAAGGATAGCCAAGAGGAGATCCATAACGAACTTTCAATTTCAACTCTTCACCAAACTTTATACAATAAAACAAGGGATTCATCAAAATCTCACATCTCTTCACCAAATAGCCAACATTCAATAAAAGATAACAATCCACCTTACTAGTGCTCTATGATGCAAAAGAATGAAGCACTCCTCTAGTCTTGGCTTAAAGGTAAGACAAGTATTTGGCCATGGGCTATAACAGGAGGTTCAAATCAAGAAAAACGGATATAGGACCAAAAGGGTTAGCAAGGGGTACAATACACAACAAAAATGGTTGTTTGGCCATGGGGTTTCAACAAATCAAAAATAAATTGCCTCAATCATATTACCTAAATGCATATGCGAAATGTAATCTTGAATGAGAATCAAAGTAAGCTCTAGAGAAATGATATCAACGAAGAGTCACACATGAAAGAAACATAAGACTGAAATGATGAACAGCCCCTAAAAGCTGAAAATCTCACGGGACATTTACTAAGGTCAAAATTATCTCACTAGTGAACATACGCCAAAAATCATGTAAAGACTCATGGGGTAAATCAACTCGCATCCAACATGTGATCAAAACATGGAGATTATTTCTAAAACTCATTCGCAAACATTTTATGCACAATTCAGGCAAATCAAAGGATCAAACTAAGCCATAGAAGTCTACCAAATCTAGAAAGTTCATCATCAGAGGATTTTTTTCCCTTTTAATTTTTGTTTTGTGTTTTTTTCTTTTGGCATGCTCCTAATAACAATGCAAACTAAAAATGCAGAAAGACTAAAAAAGGAAAAAAAAAAAAGAAAAGTAGGCAAAAACTAAAATGCAACCTAGAACAAGAAGAAAACTAAATGCACTACTAAACAAGACTAAATACTAAAATCAAAAACAACAAAAACTACCACTAACTACATATACAAAGCACAAACACACCAAACCAAAAATAGGCAACAGACACAAAATATAACGATTAACTAACTCCCCCATGCTTGAATCACACATTGCCCTTAATGTGGGCATACAATAGAAAAAGAGAAAGGGAGTAGTACATAGCATTCAGAAAGAGGGTGGTGATGGAGGATGGGATGGTTGGCCATAAGAGATTTGCTAATCCCACCAAGTTTTTAGACATGCCCTATAGTCTTGGAAATATTGTGTCTGGGAAGCAAGCAACCCACGAAGGTCATCGTGGCGCCCTTGGACAAAGCCCCAAAGAGCAGCATTCTCAGAAGCAACAAACGCTCAGAGGAAAACTTGCTCCTCTTGAATGGATCTAAGGGTGTCTTGGAGGTCGAATAGTTAGAAAAGGGTGGTTGAAGGAAGAATTAGATCCGGCTTGACTAGAATGAGGGGCTGGATGATGGGGTACAAGTTGAACAACCTCGTCATTACCAAGTACCCAATAAAGGTTAGCCCGATGAAGCAGAGTGGTTCGATCAACATTAGAAAGCGGCAAAAGTCGGTCCTCACGGTAAATCCAACATAAACGACTAGCCTCAACTTTACAACAGTTCATAATTTCAAAAGCATCTTGGTTTAGCCGCTTGGACCCGGAAGCTCTATCCTCAGGGTTAGGCTTAACTCCCAAAAATCTAGCAATAGTAGTCACAATCCCACCTATGACTATTATACCTTTAGTGCTAATAGCAGCACTACGCAATTGCTTGGCTCAAAAGAAACCTGGGACAAGCTGGACTCCATCAAGCATGCATGACCAAAAGTACAACTCAGATAGTCTCGGGACATTCTGACTATTGTCTCGAGTAAGAAGGGAACTGGCCAAAATGCGTTGAGCTATTCTAATACAAGGGTTTCTAATATGTGTGCATTTTGACGGACTAGTACTGTACCTAACACTCCCTAAAAGTTCACCCCAAAATGCTTTCGGGTTGAATTCAGGGAGGACATGGTAGTTTGATAAATCCATGCTAGGTGGAAAACAAAAAATACTATTGAAGGTACCGAAGTTTAGTTCATACAATATCCCTACAAATAAAATGATATAGATCCAGCTGGACATTAAGACTCTCTAGTGACCTCGACATGAAGTGTACTTAAGAATTCTAAGGTCAAGTCCCGATATGTATGCTCTTTGATTTCGGAAAAGTGTCCCATACCACCTCTTGCAAACAACCATCTAATGTCATCTAATATTCTCAACCGGGCTAACAAATCCTCATCATAATATCTAGTTTCTACAACTATACGTTTATTCAAATAATTGCACCTAGAAACATGATCTAGATGGGTCAAACAAAGAGGATCTAGGATGTTACCTCTAGCAGGTGCGGTTTGGCATGTCCTTTGAGGTTGAGGTGGTGCTTGACTTGAAGATCCAACCTCCTTAGCGCTCCTTTTTCTCTTAGTTGGTGTCATTGTTAAAAAAACCAAATAAAAACCAACTTTAAAACCTAAATAAGAAAATTTGAAGAAGAAAATGAAGAAATTTAGTAAAAAGAAGATTAAAAAGATGAAAGAAAAGATGGGTATGGTGGATGAGATGAGTTTGAAGAAAAAGAAGAAGAAAGAGAAGGAATTTGTGGAGAAAGACGAAAGATTGAGTGAAAGGGGATGATTTTGGGTGAAATTGAGTGAAAATGGCGAAAGAAATGAAAAAGATTAAAGGTGTGAGGTATGTAGAGTTTAGAGAGAGAAAATAGAGGTAGAGAGAGAAAGTGTCGAGAGGTTGAAGATGAAGTGTGAGGGAGGCGAGTGGGCACCGTGGTCAAAAACCTAAACCATGGGCCGTAGCAGTACACCACAGATCGTGGGACGCACTACAGTCTGACCATGGTGTCTGCTGGTCCATTTTGTTTTGATTTTTGTAGGTGGCACCCCACAGCTGTGGTTGTGGGGATCTGGCTATGGTGGCTAACATTTTATTCAGACTTTTTTTATTTTTTTTCTTTGGCAAGCTACAAAAATAGCAAAAAATAAAAGCTAAAAGAAAGAAAAAGAAAAAAGGGCTTGGGTTGCCTCCTAAGAAGTTATCTTTTAAGGTCAAGATCTTGCCTTCTATGCTTGGTCCGAATTAGATAATGTATGGATATTGACTTTATCCCGGACCACAAAGTCAAATTTCTTCAGTCGAAGGTACTACTACAAAAGTTCGGGTTGAAGGTCCTTCGTTTTTATGACACGGTGGCAAAATGCATTATCCGTGTACAAAACAAAGCGCACTCGTGCCATATCAGGAGGGTCACTATCAACTTGTTCAACTCCTAAATCAAAATCTGTATCAAATCCTTCCATGGGGGCATAGAGACAACAGCTTGCACGAACATACAATAGTTACTCATGGAAGACTCGTTAGGCACAGGGACCTTAACCTCGGGTATGTTAGGTGGCATAGAAGCAGGAAATTCCACCTTAACATATCATTGGTTAGGGTCCTCACAGGAAATCCAGTCAGAATCAGGAGGATCGTCACAATTGATGACATCCTCCACATTAATCTCAAGGGAAAGAGGTAATGCATCTAATAAAGAAGAACTAAGGAAAACCATGTCGTCCTTCCTATGACAAAACTAAGCATAGCGCCCTTCTATCTTAAATGTAATCTATCCCTTTCTTACATCAATATGGCACTAGCTGTAGCCAAAATGGACTGACCTAAGATAATTTGAGCATAATCGGTCTCAAGCATACCTACTATAATAAAGTCCTCCAATACCCAAATGTCTCCTATGTTGACTGGCACATCGTCCAATCTGCCTATGGGTTACGTCTCAGAACCGTCAGGAACTATAGTGAAAAGGGTTTGGCTAATAATGGCCCTAGGTGAAACTTATGAAACAAAGAATATGGCAGCTTGCACCTAGATCACATAGAGCTCTCTCAACTTCCACTTTTCCCACAATGCAGGGGGATAGAAAAGCTACCTAGGTCAGGGATCTTAGGGGGAAGATTACAGGAAACTCTACATTGTCATTCTCTTCAAATGTGGTAGTCTTGCCACCATTGTTCCTTTCCTTACTTCCAACCATGATTATTTCCCTACCCTCTTCCATTAGTACATCCTTAGGGTTAGTTAAGTCCTGTATTTCTTCCTTCACAGTGACACAGTTGCAATGCTCACGAGGGTTAGGTTCGGCTTGCTAAGAAGTCTGTCTAGGGCTGTAGATGAAAAAGTAGCATTTTCGGCATTTTGGGCAATTTGGGCTGCCAACATCCTATTATGAGTTGTAAGCACATCAACCTTTGAGGCTAATTGCTTAATATACTCATCCTGTTTTTGATGTGCCATAAGAATACTTTCCATTATTGCTTCTAAATTGGACTTTTGAGGCAGTTGAGAAGGGAACAGGGGTCTTTCAAAACTAAGGGGTGGTCTAGCATTCATGGGGGCATATTTGATGGGTTTGGATTAGACCTGTTAGAGAAATTCGGCTGATTCTTCCCACCCAGATTACATGTATTAGAATAAGAGTCATTGGCTAGTCTCGGGTTGAAATTCTAAATATAATTAACTTCATTAGGGTCTTGGGAAAAAGGACTCCCTATTTGATAGTTTAAAGTTACATGCTCAACAGAACCACAACTTTCACTAGCGGAAGGGGCACTAGAATTTACAGCATTAACATTCATTCGGTCCAATCTTTAAGTCATAGCATCTACTTTAGCAGAAAATAAAGTAAGTGCATCAACTTCAAGCTTACTGTGAACCCATTTGGGTTGGCCTCATTCGGTGGACCATTAAAAATTACTGAGTGCCATTTTCGTAATCAGATTATAGGCTTCATCCTCGATTTTGCTCATCAAAGTTCTTCCTGCCGCCGCATCAATAGTGGACCTCACAGACTGGGTCACATCATTATAAAAGGCTTGGCTAATCATCAAATGTTGAAGACCATGATGGCGGCATAGGCGTATAAATATTTAAACTGCACCCAGGCTTCGTAGAGTGTCTCTTCATTTTTTTGCATGAAATTGGTGATCTGATTTCTCAAGCATGCTATTTTGCTCGGAGGGAAAAACTTGGCAAGGAAGGCTCTTGTCAACTCATCCCAAGTGGTAATGCATCTAGATGGCAAGGAGTATAACCAAGCCCTTGCTTTATCCCTCAAGGAGAAAGGAAATATATGCAGGCGAATCGCGTCAGTGGAGACTCCATTAAGCTTTAACATATCGCACACCTCCAAAAAGACCGAGAGGTGCATATTCGAGTATTCCAAAGGCATTCCTCCAAATTGAGATTGTTGCACCATCAAAATGAGTGCGGGTTTGAGCTCGAAATTGTTAGCATCAGTAGCAGGGCGAGCGATGATTGAGGCAATCCTTTGGACTCCAGGAGTAATGAAATCTTGGAGCGTTCTCCTCTAGTCGCCTTCTCCACACGCCATGCTTATTAGATTCCTTCTAGCCTCACGTTTTCATTCTTCAATCCTTTGCTTTTTCCTCCTTAAGCGAAAAGTCCTTTCAATCTCAAGATCGAGTTCACACAAGATCAGACTTCGCATAAATAGAAAAAATTCCTGAAAGCACTATCACCAACACTACCAATGCAATTAAACAGGAAAAGAAGATAAAAATAACACATAATAAAATACTTAGTCACTTTCATAAAACTAACTCAACAGTTAACAGTTTAGTGCCCGGCAACGGTGCCAAAAACTTGATGGACTATTGCAAGCGCACGGGTAGCCATAGTATAGATAAAGGTATTGTTCCTCAGGGACTAATGTACCTTACCAAGGCTCATCTGTCAGAATATGCTAAGTAAAATTCTAATTCAAAGGGTTCGAGTTAACAACTTCTAATTCACTATTCTGAATCAATAAAAGAGAAAATATGTCTAGGAATTCCCATAGTTATGAAAGGGTATTGGATCAAAATGACAACCATGTGCTTTTCTATAATCGGTTAATCTCGAGAAATTGCAATCTATTCAGAAATTTGATCTATTCTTTCAAAATCAATCAAATTTGCCTAAAGTAAGCAAAAGTCGTTCTTTCGAACTAATTTACTTTAAGTCAAGTTAAATATCTTTGATTACCCTCTAGTCCTCCTAACATACAAATCTCTCTTTCAAGACGACTCCACGGTAGGTTTAATCAAGCAGTCCAACAACCAAATGTCACATTTCGGTTTTTCATTCGTTTGTTTCAAGTAAGCAAGCGAATTTTGGCCAAAAATCCACTCACAAGGATACAATTAGTTGATAAACAAAATCAAACCAATCATGGAGATAAACACAATTCTATAAATGAAAACATGATCCAACTACACTTTCACAAACTACTAAATCCCTAGACAAAAAGTAAATTACTCACACTTGATTAAGAGTTAAACAAACTAACCAACAATTTGGAAAAATCTGAGAGAAAGGTTTGACTAAGATGGCCTTAAACTAAGGGCTTCAAACTGCCTCAAAAACCAAAGACATACACTCAAGATTTCTCACTAAAACTAAAATCAAACTAGAAATCTTAAAAATAACAACAAAATTTGAGAAGAAAACTATGTTAAAGCTCTGATCTTTGCTAACTCTGTGCTTGTGTGTTCTTCTTCTTTTGTGGAATGGGGCCTTTTATAGAGGGGCTTGATTGATCTCAGCCACGCAGCTAAAAGATGACGAAGATGCAGCAGTCTCATGCTTACCATGGTCTGTGGTAGATACCACGGTCCGATCGTGGTCTGGGCTGAAATAGGTTTTCTGCTCTATTCTTGCTCCACGGGCATAGTAACTCATGGGCATCTGTGGTGTAGGTCAAAATACATTTATTTATAGTCAAATGCTGGGTAAAAAGGCTAAAAATCCAACAACACACATCAAGTAACTATACCCAAGCATAAATCGAGAATAGGAGTATAAATAATAACATTAAGCACATAATTCTCCCAAAAATTGACATAAAATAGCCTTAAAAGGATGTATACATTAAGCACTTATCACATGTTTTGAGGGAATATAGCCCAGTAGCTTGACCTAGTCTCTGTGGGATCGACCTTGATTTGCTACAACGCCACTGTGCACTTGCAGGCCTGTCAAGTTTTTGGCACCGTTGCCAGGGACTAGTGTTCGATATTGGGTTTTTCTTAAAAGGGTTGACTAAGCATTTTGTTTTTCATTGAAAAAAAAAACCAAAAAAATTGAAATTTAAAGAAAGAGATTAAAAAAAATTTGGAAGAAGGAAAAAAGAAGAAAAAAACAATGACAATTTTTCATTTTTCCCAATTTGAGCTTGAACTATTTTGGAGGTATTTTAAGCATTTAAATGCTATTCTTACTTAATATGGTTATTGTGTTGGCAAATGGAAAATCCCGAGCATTGTTGATGAGGGTATGAATAGTGAAACCAAGCTCTTTTAGAGTATTGGGTTTTTATGGTAAAAATGTTGATGAAGTATGTTATTTGCTTGAGTGGATTGCTTGGGATTTATTTGAATTTGAGAAGGCTAGTCGTGTTTCTAGATATTTATGTTTTGATCCTTATGCATTCTCTGCCAGATCTAATTATGCCCTTTTTTGGTGTGACTTGTGCAATTCCTCTGACCATAATATTAATTCGTGTCTTTATTATGCATGCTATAGTCAACCTGACTTTGTATCACCCATAGACAATACTGATGTCCTATCCTTACATGATTCATTCTTCCTTTAGCTTAGTGCATGGGGCTTGAGATGGGTGAACCTTTGGGTTTGATGCTAGGTTTGGTGTTGCTGATGCATGTTTTAAGTCAAAAGATAGTTTTGATGAGGTGCATGATGTACATAAGACTCATTTCAAGGGGTTATACGATGCGTTTATGCATGCGGAGTCTGCTAGCCTTGGTTTTGATAATATTACCCTCCCTAATCCCCTTGATCATTCCCATGTTTCACCTATTTGTTCGTTACCCTCTCCTTCCCTTGAGTATTATATCGATGTGCCTATTGATTATGCTATGATTTTTAATGCTGATAATGATTTGGGCTATGAGAATAACGTGTTGGATGTGCTTGGAGGGAATGCTACTAATTTTGTGTCCCTCGGTTACTTTAGAGGGTGTGATCTCTCCATTGACCCTTATTGTGTATGCCTAGGAGACTTGCCTAAGAAAGTCACATGGACTACATTGTTTAATCCCTCGTATGATTTTTCTAAGGCCATTAATAAGGTTAAGAGAATGCTTAATATCTTTGGAATGATTTTGGTTATTACCTTTTACCATTTATTTTCTAAATTGTGGTCCTAGGAGTTTGATAAGCTCCTGCGTGCTTTAACGACGCCCGCTTTCATGAGCCAAGTCTTGACATCATGATGGATTGGCTGATGCTCCATGTGTCGCGGTTATTACAAGGTCGTATAGCTTAGGTGCACTCTGCATCTAACCTGGTGAGATTGTTTTCTTTTGTTCCCCTTCTCTAAGTTTTCTTTCCTTTGAATAATAATGCTTTATCTAAGCATGGGGGAAAGGTAGTTTCTACGTTTCTATTTCAGTTATTAGTTTGCATTCTTGTTAGAGTATATAGTTTAAGGTTTTTTTTTGTTTGCATGTTGCATTTAGTTGATTTTTAGATGTGCATTTTAGATTTGCATATAGAGATGGTGAGAATTGGTTTGAGATAACCTCCGATGATATGTTTGTTAGGCAAAATAACATTTATGAGTTTGAGCTGCTTTGATGTCTAATGCCTTTTGGTGTGAAAATTTTTGAAGGTTTTGCAAATACTTCTTGTTTTGACCCTTGTATTGATTGAGAACTATATTACGCTCTAAAGTCATTAGCACTAATGTTGGTATATGGAGCAATTTTATGAGCTTAATTGATATTTTGGTGGATATCCTGTGAGATTTTGAGCCTTATTTGGACTAATTATTGTATTTAGTCTCATATTTCTTTCAAATGTGTGACTCTTCCATGTTGCATCTTTAGAACTTGCCTTCAATCTTGCTCAAAACCACATTAGCATATGTATAGTTGATGATATGATAGAGGCATTTTTTTTCTTCAGTTATTTTAGCCACATAGCCAAATAGCCTACCTTTGTATTACATGTTTATTCCCCTTTACTAGCCCCTTGAGCTCATATTCGTGTTTGTTATGATCCCTTCATGTTAGCCCCTGGCTAAAGACATATTCCTACCTTTAAGCCAAGTCTATGGAGCATCATTTCATCTATGTAATGGGTGATTTTGGGGATAATTGAGTTTTAAGGTGGCTTTGGACTGTTGGTTTATTGAGGGATTGATGATATTGAGCATTTGGATTGGTTCCCTCTTGTTTGGGCTGTGTGTATATCTGTATTCAATTGTACGCTGATAATTAGTGATCCTATGCCTTTCAATAATTGCAATATTTATTTCATTTCCCTTTAAAAAAAATAAGGACAAAAGAAAAAAAGTTATTTGAAGAAAAAGAAAAAAAAAAGTCATGTTGCAAAAAAGAAAACCAAAATAGAAAACCAAAAAAAAACTAAGTTGATTGGCATTGGATATGTAAAAAGCTTGTGTTTCTTCTTTGTAAACTTATTTTCTACTTGATTCATTTAGGATATGTTCATTATATTGTTGGGGTTTGGAGAATTGATAAATTTCATAGTTGCTTAATGTTTTGTTGGTTACTCCCCACTCACTTGGCTTAGTAGGTCCATATTGCCCAAATTCATTTGTCCACTCCTTTTCCCTAACCATTCTAGCCCACATTATAACCCAAATAAAGTCCTCTTGATTTTTTGTGTACATTGCATTCTGGTGGTGGAGAATTTGAGAGCTTTGTCAAGCATATGGTAGATTACATCTTTGAAATGAGTCTTGAGTGAACCTATGCTATATTTTAAACAAATGAGCAGGAGTGATCCACATTTCTCAAAATTGAGGTTCTACCAGTCTAACTGGCTCTATTCAATTCCATGTGCTTGAATGATATGCTTTGTGGTTCTTTGGGGGTGATCAAGTTTGACATTGAGCTTGTGGTGTTACACTTCTTCGAAAACTTTCACCTTCTAATTTTGAAATGTTTAGCGCACTACTTGGCATTGTCGTTAATTGTCACTCTTGCTTGTGATATGCTATGACTTGCCTGCTTTAAGGAGGTTGTTCTATTTTGAGTCCTAGATGCATTTCCACTTGTTAGTTTTCTATAGTATTTGCTTGAGGACAAGCAACGGTTTAAGCATGGGAGATTTTGATAAGTGCTTAAAGCATATATCATTTTAGGGTCATTTTACTGCATTTTTAGGGGAAGTTGTATGCTTTATGTGATAATTTATACTCCTTTTCCCATTTTACACTCTGGTATGGTACTTTTCTGTGTTTTACAGGATTCTAGACCTTTTTGCCCTTTGTTTGAGCCTAGTTGAGTGTATTTTGACTCCCACGGACACCCTTCAGTTGTCATTTCCATGGAAAGAAAGAAGAACAGAAGAATATCAAGCCAGAGCTAACCACGATCGGTCGGTGGTGAAGGCCACGGTCCGTGGTGGACCTCTTTCCCGCAAGGCTATTTGTTTTCTCATGACGTTGCAAATTCCAAGCAGTTTTTAATGCCATTTATTCGCTGGCTATTTGGCTTCCAACAGCTTTGCTATAAAAGGGGGCTCTCATCCTCATTTCAACACATATCCCATCTTCATATCGCTTTCCATTCTACTTAGACTAGAAGTTAGATTAGAGAGAGCTGAGAGCAAGTAGAAGAGAAAGATTCGCGAGGAAGCAGGATCGTGTTTGCAAATTGACAGATTTAAGCACGCGTTTGGTCTGAGCAATTCTTTCCCATCCATTCTCTTTTCTCCTTTAGATTTATTGCTTTCTAGATTGATAGATTAGATTATGTAATTCATATTAATTTGTAATTCTTAGGATTGATGTTGAACTTGCGTTTGCCTATGTTCTTGAATTGATTGTTTGGTGCGTTTTTGAATTGTTGGGTTTATTTTATCAAGTTTGGAGTTTGAATTGCTTGTAAGAAGTTTTGATCGCTTTCTTGCTTGTATTAGATGTTTGGTAAAGTACAGAAAGGTGAAATATGATGTCGGAATCACCAAATTTGACTTGATTATGTGATATCTTAGAGAGAATTGCCAATTGAGAGACCTAAAATGATAATCGTGTGCCTAATGAACCTAGACTAACCGAGAATCCATAAGAATCGATGATTGATTTAGTTTGGGTATTTCTCTTCGCCTTGAACGAGGGTTGTGATATCTCGATTATCGATCTTAAAATTTCCGAATTAAAGAGAGAGTGCTTTATCTATTCTTGAACCTGGTAATTCATTGGTTGACTTAATTCCTTGGATATTTATCCATCAGATTATATAGTAGACTAGTTTAATTTCAATCTCTCATGTTAATTTGCTTAGCATATCTTATGGGAATATAGCCCAGTAGCTTAACCTAGTCCCTGTGGGATCAACCTTGATTTGCTATAATGCCACCGTGCGTTTGCGGGCCTATCACCAGTGGTCAATAAGGCTTAACTGGCCTAGGCTTTATGGTCTCCTTATGCTTGTCTTGCTCTCCCCTTTTCGGGACCAAATCATCTTTTTCTTCCCATGTTTCCTTACCCTTATCCTTGACCAGCCCTTCATCCACCCCCACTTAAGGTCCTTTTGGTTCTTCAAGTTGCTTCCCACTCCTTAAGGTGATGGGTTCATGTGCCCCTTGGGATTGGACTCTGATTGGCCCAGAAGATGCCTAGGTGGTCGAGACAAGTGGCTCACTTGTTGAGTAATTTGAGCCGATTGAGTCTCCATCACCTTTTGGTTTGCGGACATGCTCTCAAACTTGGCATTGAGTTGGGTCATGGACTCACTAAGAGCCTCATTTGTCTTACTTTGAGTTTGAATGAACCTCTCCATCATGCTTTCCAAACTAGACTTTTAAGGTAGCAGTGGAGGTTGAAATTCAGGGGCACTGTATTAAAAACTGGGACGGTTAGGACGATTTTGTGAGGGGTGGTATCGAGGAGGATTTTAATTTTTGCAGGACAAGTTGGGGTGTTGTCTCCAACCCAAATTGAAGGTATTGGAGCGGGGGTCATTTTGTGGTCTATTATTAAAGTTGTGGAGGGCATTGGCTTATTCAATGGTGAGATCTTGAAATGAGTGGCTAAGATGGCACTCATTCTGACTATGCCCTTGAATTCTATGCACCTCACAAACATAAGTTTGTCTAATTGACCTACTAGGGGTGCCACCATGATAAAGAGTAGGTTGAAGTTGATCTACCTTTTGAAAAAGTGCGTCAACCTTGCTTGCAAGTATAGTAAAGGCATCAACCTCATGCCTTCCTCCTCGTTCGGGGAGTACCCTTTCACTTGCCCAATGGTTGTTGTTGGATACCATGTCTTTAAGTAGTTGCTTGGCTTCATTAATGGGTTTAGCCATCAGAGCACCTCTGGCGGCTGCATCGACTGAAATTTTCATCAGTTGTTGAAGACCGTTATAGAATGTTTGCACAAACAACCGATCCAGAATGTCATGATGAGGGCACTCCCATTGGAGCTCTTTGAAATGTTCTCATGCTTCATACAGAGACTCACCCTCCATTTGAGAGAAGGAAGTGATATCATTCCGGAGTTTGGCGGTCTTCCCGGGAGGAAAGTACTTACCCAAGAATGCTTTGGAGAGGCGATCCCAAGTAGTAAACGAATTGGCATTCGAGTTCAAAAGCTAAGACTTGGCCTTGTCCTTCAAGGAGGAGGGGAATAGCCTCAACCAGATGGCATCGTTAGAGACCCCATTCATCTTGATAGTCTCACACTTCTCCAAGAATGAAGCAATGTGGTTGTTGGGGTTCTCTATTGGGTACCCTCTAAATTGGTCTTGTTGAAATAGGGTAATGAACGCCGGATTGAACTAAAAATTGTTGACCTTGACGGGAGGTCTCACGATGCTAGGTGGAATGCCATTTAGACTGGCATCGCAAAATCCCTCAACAGTGTCGTGGTGGGATCCATGTTCCCTTCCTCTGTGTTCCTCCTTTCTCTCCTTTGCCTTCTTTGCCTCCTCGCTCTACCTTGGCGAGTTCAGGTAGTAGCTTCAATCTCGGGATCAACAGGAGTCAGGTAGCCGCTCCCTGACTTCTCCTGAGCATACAACACAAAGAACTACCCAAGGCGGTAAGCCGACTTAAGAAAAAAATAAAACAGCAAACCAGATAGAAACGGAATTCTAGCCTTTGACCCTACACTTTGAGTTATGATACCTAAAGGAATCCTGTTCCCTGGCAATGGCACCCAAAACTTATTCGCTTGAAAATAAGCTTTAAATTTATACCGCAAGTAAACAGTTTATTGCCATGCACTTGGGATGTCGTCCACTGAAAACAAGACCTTAGGGTGCCTAATTTAGTGATTAGGTTGAATCTAGAGAGGTGAAGAATAAGTTTGAGAGTGAAAGAAATAAACGTTAGGCAAAATAGTAATCTAAAATTCAATTGGGAGAAGGACTTAGGTCGAGGAATTAATCGCTAGTGGCTACTTATTCATACTAGGCTTGAATTCCTGAACTTTATTTGATTGACAAATGATTCATAGAGGGGGCGATTGAGTTGTTTAAGACCACCCAAACCCCTTGTTTAATCGCTAGTGGATAAATATGGCCAGCTTACACCTAACAAGGCCTTGGGTTGTTTTCATACCTAAGACTTGTTCTCTCTTCTTCTATCCACAAAGGGTGAATACCCACCTCTCAGTGTGATTATCCACCCTAAGTTTTGGATGAAATGTCCTTTTAGGCATTTCATCGAACACTTGGCGGGTGGAAGATGAGACCTATGAATAACTTGAAAAATTAATGCAAGATAAGTTCACACCAAGTTTATTATACCATCTTAGCTCCTAACCCCCAACCTAAGTTGAGGAAACTACTCACTAATAATCATCTCAATAATCCAATAATCGCAACTAGTATGCCCAAATAAGCTAAACAAAAGCAACAAAAGAGAAAAAGAAAGAGAAAGAAGAATAACCTTAGATTAATGAAATGAAGAATGTAAGTCTTCAAGATCTTCATTCAACAAAAGCCCAAGAACATTAATCACTCTTAACCGTAAAATTAACCTTAGAAAGTGTTTGTGGTACTTTTTCAAGAGGAAAATTAAGCATCTCCCGTAATTAGGAAAAATGGGCTATTTATAGGCTAAGTGAACTCGGCAAATGCGACAGGGGTTACCCGAGAGACACTCTCGCCATCGCCAAGCAGGGGGTTCAAGGGGCATGCGACGGCCAGCCGGTCGTGTGGGCGACGGCCGACACCATCCCCTGGAAGACAACAGGTGGGTGACAGCCTGGGGGTCATGGACGCGACGGCCGTCGCCACCTCCTGGAGGAGCGACGGTTTGGCCATCAGCTGTGGGACGGCCGTAATCTATCTTTATGTCTTCAAAACATCATATTTGCGTTGCTCACGTGTTCCCCTCAATCATTTGGGTGATCCTCCTTACTCTCGCCTTGTCTTTTATAGGTTTTAGCTGCCCCTCTTCCTTGAATTTCTTATAAGTACCTTCAAAAAGTCATAAAAGGGATTAAAATGAGGCGACGACATTAGAAGCGGTATTATATGGTTAAATCCTCCTAAACCAAAGGAGAGTTAGGGAAAAAGGAACCAACAAGGGGATGCAAGCTTAGCCAAAATCGAGGTTTGTCAGCTATAATCACTTCTAGTTGAGTAATCACTTCATATATAGTAGTGTGCATAAAACATATAAACTAATAAGATTTTTATTCGTGTCAAACTAAGCGTTTTTTGTATTGATGAATAAGGGAAATTCATCCTGAAACATTAATAAAGTGAAATCATTTTGTAATATATTACACCATACAAGAAATTCATACTACAGTAAATAAGCCAAATGTTGTGATTTTTATAAAGATAAGTTCAAAACGTAAGTGTACGACTCTCATTGTAGCCGTTGATAGCTGGTCCATGGGGATTTTGTATGCAATTAGGCTGCTTTAACTACTCAAAGCCATTAACCAAAGAATAACTAATCAAGAGAATTTAATCAATTTACTAGTGCACCAACAGACTCATATTGTTTAATTAGGAAAATGAAAGAAAGAAAAACTAGCCTAACTTTTATAGGATCTTATGAAAGGAGTTCACCAAATGTAGTATCTAATCCAAAAGGAAAGTCAGTATAAGGAAGACTCAAAAGAGGAGAAACGCCCCAAAGTGAATAGTTCTAAAACTTCAAACCATGCTTAATCAAAACAATAATTCACTAAACCAAAACACAAAGAGCATCAAAAACAAAATTCCAGATGTGAGCCTAGAGTTGAAACAAACGAGAACAAGAATGGCCAAAATTATGAAATAGGTAACCACCATTGAGACAAGGGGCTCAGCAACAGCAATCAACACAACCCAATATCAAGCAATATGTCTAAAGGTGATAAAACACAAATAAACACCAAAACTCGAAGTTGGGTATAAAAGAAAGAGAGTTTAGCAAAACATAGTAGGCGGAGGAGCCAAAAAATATCTATTAGTGGGGTGCACTCTTATTTGTCTATTTTAATTTTTTTTAAAAATTATTTAGTTTACGTTAGTTTATAGTATGCTTTTTATTGCTTTGTAGCTAGTGCATGCAAGACGCTATAGTTAATTATGCTTGAATCAAAGTCATTTTCCTTCTCCATTCAAACAGATTGACCTATGAAATTGTACCATAATTTAGCTACACTTAAATCTAAGTCGTTTTCCTTCTCCATTTAAATTAAACTAGTTGGCCTAACCAAAATTGTACCATATCAAACAAATCCTTAGTTACACACATACATTTTTCTATATGAGTCTATCAGAAATACAAATTGAATGAACATGGATTCAAGTATAATCTCTAAATTTTTATTTGCTTCTTAGAAGAACTCTAAATCTCTAAGTTACCCTTAAGAATTCTATCAATTGATTTTGCTAAAGGGAAAAAAGATCATTTAGTGCAATTGGCATCCTTTATTTGAATAAGAAATCAAACATGAAATAGAAAAATAAATGCCAAGAACCACTTAGAAACAAAATAAAGAAGGAAAAGCTTAAAAAAGGGAACAGAAATAAACCATCAAAATTTAACCTCCCGACCACCCCTCCGCCCCAAACAAAGAAGGAATCAAATAGAAAAAGAAATGCCAAAAGTTCACAACTCATAAATTAATTAGGCAAAAGGCTCATAAGAAAATTGGTGAAATCAAATGTTAGGCCTAACTTGGCAATAATCATCCCTGAACACAAGGTAGAATATTAAGCAAGAGTGCATGGTCTAGTGTGTAAATGGCATACTTTAGCTCTTTTGTTTTTCCATCTCATTTTGTCCCACATTGGTAGTTTTGAGAGTTGGAGTAGGGTTTATGTTTGTCTTCCTACCTTGGGCCTATTGAATAACATTGGGCTTGGTCATGGTGGGGGTGTGGGTAAACACCACATGTGCGCACGCATTGCTAAGGCCAGGCCGGCCACGATGCGGCGTGGTCGTGGGTTGTGGGCCTTAGACCTCATCTGCTAAATTTTTATAGAAACTTTCTTTCAACATTTTTGGTTCGTTCGCTGCAGATTTTTCTTATTAATGACTAGTTGGCCTTGTTTTTAGCAGAAAGAGTCATGTTCCTGATTTGTAGCCAAGAATACACCTTGCACCATAATAAGGTCAATGATCATCCTATTTTATAGCTAGGAAAATACTCTATACCACATATGTTCCTTTTTTTCCTCACCAGTAGCAGCTCCACTTCTAGAACAAATGACATCCTCTTTTGCACTTTCAAACCACACTAAGTATCTCCTCTCTTCTCTTCTCTTTCTCTCTTTCCTACTATTCTCCTCTCTGTTTTGGGCAAGTGCGGTCTTCTGTATTCCAAGCTTCTGGCCACGAGTGCACATGTTTTAGCAAGCTAGTTGTGTACCTTGGGAAGCGAATGACTGTTTTCGATTTGCTCGCTTTCAAGGTAGTGGTACTCCCACAACACAACTCCGGTTCCCATTCCCCTACCATTGATTACACTAATTTATCTTACAATTTGGAAGCGATTTCTTTATCGTACACAAATCAATGGCTCTCTGTATGAACAACGCTCTCCCAGATATCTCAAAACTCAAACCTCTGGACAGAGCTAACTATAAATGTTGGTCCCAAAAGTTTTTGATTTTCTTTGAATAATTAGAAGTGGATTATGTGTTGTTGTCTTACCTACCGGAAGAGAACAATGCATTTGAAACCTCTACTGCTTCTCCTGATGGATCAGTCAAAGATAAAGGGAAGACTGTTGATGAGGCTACCTTGAAAAAATTCGAGACAGACAACAAATCGGTCAGGGGGCACCTATTGAATCATATGACTAACCCCCTGTTCGATTTATTTATTATCTTCAAATCTGCCAAGATCATTCGGGAGAAATTGGAGGTCAAGTATGGAGCTGACAACGTTGGAAAGAAGAAATATATGGTCATAGAATGGCAGCGTTTTCATATTACTGATGACAAGCCAATCATAGAACAAGTTCATGTTTATGAGAACTTATGCACAGAAGTTCTACATGTAAACATATAGATATGCAAGATTCTATAAGCGAATATACTGATCGAGAAATTTCTACCATCTTGGAGTGACTACAGGAACTAGCTGAAACATAAGAAGAAAGATCTAACTCTACGAGAATTGATCAGCCACATGAGAATAGAAGAAGCTAATCACGTGAAAGGTATGATGGACTCTCTCTTTAAATTGTTCTAAAGCTAGCTTAGTTAAATCTGTTGTGCCTATAAATAGAGATAAGTTTAAAGGCAAAGATAAGAAGAACCAGAAGCCAAACTATGCTAAGCATAAGAACAAGTTTAGTAATAAGATCCAAAAGCCAAAGGGGTTGTGCTATATTAGCAGTAAGCCGAGCACAAAGCATACCAGCGTTCCCTTTGCAAAGGGTAGTCATAGTTGAGCCGAAAGCCTATAGCCTAGGCCAATCTCACTGAAAACGTAGAAATCATCTCTGTAGTGGTGGAAGTGGCAAAACTTGGCTGCAAACAATGCTAAATGGATCTACAATACTGGAGCTTCAAGGCAATTCTGCGGCAACAAAGAGCTTATGCGGGACTTCATAGACGTGACAGATGGTGAATGCGTCTACATGAGAAACTGTATGACATTTAGGGGTCATCAAAACTAGTTGACAAAAAATTCGATTAAGTGAAAGTCGATTAACTAGAAAGTCGGTTCACAAAAATTGTGAACCCAAAACCGAACCAAAAATTTCGTTTAACCGAAAATCAGTTAATAGAATTTTTCAGTTCGGTTAAAATACGAACCGTGACCAAACTGAAAAGTCGGTTAATTAGATTTTCGATTCGGTTAACCAAATTTTTGTTTGGTTACAGGTTAACCGTTAGTTTAAATTGTTAATTTTCGATTTTCACTCCTTTTTAAAATAATTCAACTATTTAAGACATCAAATATTAATTTACACATTATTGTATATTTAGTCTTATCTTTAAAAGTTATAAAGCGTACACTTGACTAATAAAAGTGTAAGTTTTGGTTTCGGTTAACCATGTGGTTAACCGAATCATAAATGGTCAAACTGAAACCGTAAAACTTTTTCGGTTCAGTTAACCAAGCCGAATCTTTTAGAAAAAATCAAACCAGTTAACTGAGTTTTTTGTTTTTCAATTCGTTTTTTCGGTTACGGTTTTTTTCTCACCCCTAACGACAGCTAGAGTTATGAGCAAAGGGAAGATTCTTCTCAAATTTACTTCTGGTAAATTGCTACCTTTAAGCAACATGGGGTATGTGCCTTCCCCTCTTAGAAACTTAGTTTCTGGTATACTTCTCAACAAGGCTAGATTGAAAACTATTGTTAGAGATGATAAAATTGTTATCTCTTATAATGGGGTCTTTGTTGGGATGGGATACCTGAATGGAAGCTTGTTTGTACTTAATCTTGCTTCTCAGACCATGAATGAAAAGCTTCAAGTTCTGCTTATACTAGTGAGTCTATTGATATATGGCATACTAGTTTAGGCCATGTTAATTTTGCATCCATCAAACGACTCAAAAATATGAAACTTATATCTGCTGTGAATGTTCAAAATTTCACCAAATGCTCTTTGTGTTAGAAGCAAAAAGCCCATTAAGTCGGTTACTAGTAGACAAACAATATTGCTAGAACTAGTACATTCAGACTTAGCTGACTTCAAAAACAGAGCCAGTAAGGGAGGGAAGAGGTATTACATCACCTTTGTAGATGACTGCTCTAGATATACCAAGGTTTACCTCCTTTGGTCCAAAAATGAGGCTGAGTAAATGTTTTTGAAATACGAAGTAGAGGTAGAAAACTAATTGGACCGAAAGACTAAGAGACAGAACTAATAGTGGCGCAAAATATAAGCTTAACTCCCCAACAGTCTTTCGTGAGAAAAATGGCATAATACATGAGGCTAGTGCACCCCGTACTCCCCAAAAAAGTGGAATAGCCAAATGCAAAAATAGAACTCTTAAAGAAAAGATGAATGTCATGTTTTTAAGTTCAAGACTTCCTAATAATATGTGGGGGGAAGCTATGCTGTCTACTTACTGTCTCCTTAATAGAGTACCACATAAGTAGTTTGACCAAACACCTTATGAATTATGAAAAGGCTGTACTGCTAATTTGAGTTTCTTAATGGTGTGGGGGTGTTTGGCTAAAGTTCCTCTACCTGATTTCAAATGGGAAAACATAGGTCCTAAAACATTAAATTTTGTGTCTATTAGTTACGCCCAAAATAGTGGTGTATATAGATTCATGTAATTGAATGACTTCTTTATCAGTGAGTCTAGGAATGCAGAATTTTTTAAGCATATATGTCCTTTGAAAAAGAATGATTCTGCTACTACTGTACATGAAACCATACCTGTGCATGACAATGTGACTTTGTTTGCATCCAGTTCTGGTGTTAGAATCTCAGTTAATGAACCTAGGAGGAGCAAGAGACCTAGAGTTGAGACTAGTTTCAGTGCTGACTTCCTCACGAATTTTTGGATTGAAGACTTCAATGTTAATTTCTTGTCTGCTGAAATATTATCGGCTTTTTTAATCGAAGAAGATCTGAAAACCTATGAAGAGGCTATGATATCTATAGATGTTGGTTTCTGGAAAGAAATCATTAAAAGTGAATTAGATTTTATAGTATCTAATCAAACTTAGCAGTTGCTTCAAGTACCTAAAGGTTGTAAACCCATTGGTAGAAAATGCATCCTCAAAAAGACATTAAGGCCTAATGGTTCTATTGACAAATATAGAGCTAGACTAGTGGTAAAGAGATTTAACCGAAAAAAGGGGCTTGACTACTTCGACACATATTCTTCTATGACTAAGACAGCCACCATTAGAACTCTAGTCGCCTTAGCTACCATCCATGGTCATGTTGTGCATCATATGGATGTGAAAACAACATTCCTTAAGGGTAACTAGAGTAAGAGATTTATATAACTTAACCCAAGGGTTATACAATTCATGGATAGGAGAATGAGGTACGCCAGTTTAGGAAATCTCTTCACGGCCTTAAGCAAGCTCCTAAACAATATATGAAAATTTTGGTAGCATAGTAATACAAAATAGCTTTATTGTGAACACCTCTGATTTTTGCGTGTATTCAAAGGTAATAGCTTCACATTGTGTGATAATATGCCTAAATGTGGATAACATGCTGATATTTTACATGTTGTTAATGAGATTAAAAAATTATTGTCTTCTCATTTTAAAATGAAGGACATGGGTAAAGCGAATGTAATCCTCGGGATTAAGATTAGAAAGACTAATGATGGTTTTTCATTGTGTCAGTCTCATTGCATTGAGAAAGTATTGAAAACATTTAACCATTTTGATGTACTTCTAATGAGAACTCTTTATGGCCCTAGCATACATCTTAAAAAGAATAAAGGGCTTAGCGTCTTCGAAAGTGAGTATGCTAAAATCAAAGGCAGTGTGATGTCCTTCATGAACTATACTCGACCTGACATTGCTTATGCTATTAGTCCACCGAGTCGCTATACTCATAACCCCAGTAAGGAACATTGGGACACATTATTTCGTTTGCTTAAGTACTTGAGAGGTACTACGGACTGATGTTTGCATTTTAGTAAATTTCTTGCTGTGTTGGAAGGATTTCATGATGTAAACTGGGTCTCTGATAATGATGAAGTTAGTTCTACTAGTGGTTATATATTTACCTTAGGTGGAGGAGCTATTTTGTGGAAGTCTACCAAGCAGATTTGTATAGCTCGCTCCACTATGGAAGCTGAATTCATTGCTCTTGAGTTAGCAAGTCAAGGAGTAGAATGACTGAAAAATTTACTAGCAGATATGCCATTGTAGAGGAGGTAGCCTACGATTATTTCCCTTCACTGTGACTCACAGGCAGCTATTAGAGTTGCACATAATAGCGTGTACAATGGAAAAAAAGAGACACATTTGCATCAGGCATAGTGCTGTGAAACAGATGCTAAAACATAGTTTCATCTCCTTAGAATATATGAGATCTAAGAGAAGTTTAACAGATCCACTAACCAAGGGCTTGACCAAGCAAATAGTTCTCGAGAAGTCGAGGGGGATGGTATTGAAGTCCATGGAATGAGATAATATGGACGATACCCTCTTATGGTCAACCGAAGCCATATTGATCTCAATATGCACTATATGTCCATCCCTATGGCTTGCAGTAATGTTTCTGAGAGGTTGAGCTCTTATGCTCTTAATGGATCTATAGCCCATTCGGGTGGTGCTACTGGGACGCACTTGATGGATTCACCAATTGATATGTATGAGGTTGAGCAAAATCTTGTTCTTAATAAGTCCATACTATGGTTATGGTAGTCTATATTGAGATAGACACAATGGAATTACCTACGTAAGTGTGAAGGTGTGGCCGTCTTTTATAAAAGGCTCTGGGCTGTCTCTCTAGAACACTTATAAGACCCAAGGTGTGCGTACGACCTTAAAACATGCAAGTGATCTATCGTAGAATACACAGTGACAATAAGTGGTGATGTGTATTGTAGGGGTCTCCATCAGGATCTATCAAGTTCAAGATTTGTTCACTCAATGGGCACGGTTATTGCCCTACTTCACTACGTATCAATTCAATCAAAAGATATTGATGCTTAAATGTCTAATCCTTCCTTTTCTTAGATCTTCTCTTCGCTAGTTTGTATGCCATTAGTGGGGGATTATAGTGTGTAAATGGCATAATTTAGCTCCTTTCTTTTCCCATCTCCTTTTGCCTCACATTGGTAGTTTTGGGAGTTGGAGTGGGGTTTATGTTTACGTTCTAACCTTGGGCCTATTGAATAACATTAGGCTTGGTTTTGGTGGGAGTATAGGACGTGGGTAAACAACACACACGCGCACACTGCCACCCTGCCCGGTCTAGTCCACCAGCTGGCCGCAACGTGGTGTATGGGTAGGCTGTGGGCCTCGAGCCTCATTTGCTAATTTTTTGGAGAAAATTTTTTTTAACATTTTTGGTTAGTTAGTTGCAGATTTTTCTTATTAATGGCTAGTTGACCTGGTTTTTAGCAGAAAGAGTGATGTTCTTGATTTGTAGCCAGGAATACACTCTGCATCACATAAGGTTAGAGATAATCCAGTCTTGTAACCAGGAAAGTACTCTACACCACACAAGTTCCTTCTTTTCCTCATCAGCTGCAGCTCCACTTTAAGTATAAATAGCCACCTCCCCTGCATGTTCAAACCACACCAAGTATCTCCTCTCTTCTCTTCTCTCTCTCCTTCATACTATTCTCCTTTCTGTTATGGGCAAGTGTGGTCTTCTGTATTCTGAGCTTCTGGCCACGAGTGCATGTCTTTAATAAGCTAGCTGCGTAAACCTTGGGGAGCGAATGACTATTTTCGATTTGTACTGAGGTCGAGCCGAAATCGCTGTCAAGGTAGTGGTACTTTCGTGGGACAGCTACAGTCCCACTCCCCTGCCATTGATTTACACCTATTTATCTTACACATGGAACCTAACCACATGAGCTGCTTTGCAATACTGCTTCGACGGTCGAGTGAAACATACATAAGGTTTTCCGAACACCAGAGGGGCCATGGGCCCCACAGGCTCCCCTGGCTCCACCCCTAAAACAGAGGATGGCTATCAAATTTAAATTCGAATCAAAAGTTATGCAATGTGAAAGCTAAATTGCAATTTCTAATCGAATTCACCATCTTAGGTAAGATTACAACAATTTATGAAAAGTAAAACCTAGATCTAAAACCTGAAATGAAAGGAAAATCAAAAATCAAAAATTGAAAACTTAAAAAATAAAACTTTAATCTCTAGCCTCTTTTCGACCTTGTTGCTCCTTTGAAAGCCAATTCTAAGCCTCTTCTCCTTAATTTCTTTCATTACTCTTTAACTAAAACCCTTATACCAATCCACCAAGTCTGACTAATGAAGAAGTAAACTAATAATGACTAAGATAAGGGTAAAGGTGGCTAGGGGTTGATGATGGTGAATGAAGGAGGAGATAGAAAGACAAGAAAAATTAAACAGGGTAGAAGGCATCGGCTATAGAAGATGATGAAAGGAGGAAGAAGATAGAAGCAGAGGGGGTGTTTATGCATGAGTGTTATTTGCGTAATAAGAAGAAAATAAAAGAAGGTTAGATGTCACATAGAGCATCCATGAGAGGAGTTGGATGAATGAGAACAGAGAAGAAAAAATGAAGGTGATGGGGGGAAATGGGTCAGGCCATTCTACTAGGCCTCCTCAGCTAGGCTGAGGACAAAGTCATGCTCACGAGCTTAAGGGAAAGTAAGAGAAAATAGGGGAACTTAGGTCATGTGACTAGCAGATGAGGGAGGAAAGGAAGGTAGGCTTTAGGCTGGGTTGGTCTACATAAATGGGCCGAACCCCTAGGTACATTCTTTTGGCTTGTTTTAATACAACTTCACCCCACACTTCTTTCTTCCTCCTTTGGCAATCTATTTGTCCATTTTATTCCTTTTTTCTTAAAATTTTCACAATCCTCCCAAAGTAAACAAAAATATATTAAAATCCTAGTTTAGCACTTCATTTAGAGCAAATATCAGATAATAGAGGGCATAAGAAAAGTGAAAATTTCATGTTGAACAATGCCCTCACAACTAAATTTCACTCTTCTTCGAGTAAAATAAACAAAATTGCCTAGAAAATGAAAAATAAGGGAAGAAAAATCCTAACTCACTTTCGTAGGAATCACGATTGCATTTAGCATGTGTAATAAGTCTTTAGACGCATAGGTTTCCATTAGGGGACAAGTAAGGTCTCGTAAGAGTTCGCAGAAGATATACCCATAAAATCTTTAAAGAATAAAAAGAAAATGCAAAAGAAAACAGAAAACAGTAAAATTATTTTTGGGTTTTCGAAATCATATATACAATGCTGTGGAAAAATTCCAGTCAACCACATCACTAAAGTAACCTATTCATTAAGTCATATATAAACATAATGTATACATCAAGAAACTCCACTGATGACATTTATATCCAACCTTTCAGCCCACTTAAGAAAATATGAACAATCCCGACTGGTAGAATCTCACTTTAGGAACATGTGGAACTC
This sequence comes from Carnegiea gigantea, assembly GCA_029747015.1. Lineage (NCBI taxonomy): Eukaryota > Viridiplantae > Streptophyta > Magnoliopsida > Caryophyllales > Cactaceae > Carnegiea > Carnegiea gigantea. Next base: position 143,110 of record JAKOGI010001540.1, read on the forward strand.
TCACTCATTTGTTTAAGATTTGATAAGGATCACTCAATTCATCTCCAATTATACAAACTATCATATACTTGCTCGGAATCTCAATTCTCTACCACCTAAATGCAAAATACAAAATAGTAATCAAGAGAATCCAAAAAAGGCTATAAGGGGCCTACAAGTTAAACGGTAAGAGTGGGATAATCGATTTAGGAAATGAGATGTTAAAAGCCAAGTGGCTAATGAGCAACAAACACTTCCATCAACACCATACACTTAGAACCACTTATGACAAATAACTACACCCCGCAAAAAATGGATCATTAGGAATAAGTTCAGATGACAAAATTTGCCAAGCACTCTTATTTACAACACTTTTTTTCGTTTGATTTTTTAATTTTTTTCACATTTTTTAGGTAACCTTTTCTTCTTTTTCTCATTTTCTTTTTTTTTCCCTTATTTTTCAGATAAGCAAATGAAGGGCATAAAAGAACGTAACACAACTCAATTTTTAGGTGACCACAACAAAATGCAACCCATACAACCAATGAGGCAAATCTCATAAAGCACAACTCAACACAATATTGAAGTATTGCTCCATTAGACTTGACTTTGGCAGTGGGAAATATGTTTAGGCCACGGGCCAAATGAAAGGTTCACACAAGTGAAAAAAAGTCAAAAGCTTAAAAGGTCAACAATGGGTAAACATATTCAATACAGGGTGACAATCTGGCTAATGTGGTTCATAAAACAAAGAATGCCTCTAATCATATTACTAAAGCACACATGCCAAATGTGATTTTAAAAAGAATCAAACTAAGTTCTAAAGATGTAACTATAGAAGGGAACACATGGAAGAAAAATATAATACTAAAATAACGAACTGGTCTTTAAGGCTCACAATCTCACAGGTTCATCTACCAAAAGTCAACGTAGCTTGCTCTAAAATATCGGGGGTTAAGATGAGATATGAAATGTCATAATTTAGACTAAGTTTTGTTATGTACATCATATCTATGCACAACACAATAGCTAAAGTACAAGAGAACATACTCAGTCAGAATAGCACATATTTTGAAAACAAAGCCAAATCTTTTTAAATTTTTTTAAATTTTACTTCCATTTTCATTTTTTATTTTTCTTAAACATAGTTTCCCTACCCCCACACCAAGATCACAAAAATTTCTTCATTGGGAGTGAAAGCAAAAAAACAAAAACTAAAAAGAATAATAAATATACAAAGGAAAAGAAGACTCAAAGAGAAAGAAAAAGGACAAGACTCAACAACATAACAAGAAAAGCAGATACAAAAAAAGAAAACAAAAAGCATCCCATATATATATAAATATAAATATATATATATATATATATATATATATATATATATATATATATACATATATACATATATATATAAATATATATATATATATATATATATATATATATACATACATATATATATATATATATACATATATACATATATATATATGTAGATATATATATATGTAGATATATATATATATATATGTATGTATATATATATATATATATATATATATATATATTATATATATATATATATATATATATATATATATATATATATATATATATATATATATATATATATATATATATATATATATATATATATATATATAATATACATATATATATAAATATATATACATATATATAATATATATATATATAATATATATATATATATATATATATATATATATATATATATATACATATACATATATATATATATATATATATACATACATATATATATATATATATTATATATATATATATATATATATATATATAAATATATACATACATATATATATATATGAAGAAAATAAAGTGAAAGAAGAAAAAGAAAAGCAAAGAAAAGAAATTTCAATCAAATTAAGTCGGGTGGTGGGTGCACTTACACTAACTCAACATCACATCATTCCTCACAAACTAGCTTGCAGAGTACTCGACGTTCCACATCTTTGTGCCACTCTCAGGACTTAGAGATAAACATAAGAAACAACATACCAACATGTCCAACATGACCTTAATTTCTCTAGAAAAAGATGGAGTTTAGAATTGCATAAGAATAGTTTCATGCCCGAGGAAAACTCCTTTCTAAGGATATGTCTATCATGAAAAAACATGGCCCTTTCCTTGTAAGATCTAACACTTCATACACTTTAACTCTATATCTCGTCTTGGTCACTCAGTTGTAGTCTCTTCTCCTCACCAGCCTTTATCAAATCATAATTGAGCATTTTGATGCACTGCTAAGCTCTATGTTCAATCTTAATAAGGAGATGACAAGGATTACAATAGATAACCCTACAATGTGACATAGCTAAGGGAGTCCTGAAAGTTGTCCTATAAGCCCGTGAAGAATCTATAAGCTCATGGATCATATCTTTTCAGTTCCTGCTCACCGTCTTTTTAAGATTCTTCTTAATTTGCATATTAAACACGTCTACTGGCCACTAGTCTGGGGATGATATAGGATAGTACCTCTATGATTATAGAGTACTTTCTTAATAAATCATCAAAATACCGATCAGTAAAGGGGGTACTTTGATTACCAATGACAGCCGGGAGCATGCCAAATCTAGCAAAAATGTTCTCTATAAGGAATTTCATACTACTTTAGCATAATTGATCTAGTAAGGATGACCTTCATCCCCTTATAAACATAGTCCATAACTAATAGAATATACGCGTTCTAGAAAGCAAATGAAACGGTCCCATCAAATCTATACCTCCTAAATCATAAATCGCTGCCATAATGATCGGATTAAGTGGCATCATGGCTGTCCTGCTAATCCTACTCAATTATTGACACCTAAGACAATTCTTACAATATATAAAAGCATCCATAAATAGAGTAAACCACTAGAAACTGCACTGAAGAACTTTGGTTATTGTCTATCTCCCACTGAAATGCTCCCCACATATTTGGTCATGATAAAATGAAAGGACATTCCTAACCTCATGGTCAGTAATATTATAATAATACTTAAATGACCAAAGGTCATCTCAAACAAAGAATTTCACGAGATAGAAGAATTTGTCTCTATCATTCTTAGTCCAACTCTCATGAGCCCTACAAGACACCAGATAGTTCATAATATCAGCATACCAAGGATCAAGAAGGCAGCAAGAAACTACTTATTAGGAAACCCTTCAAAAATATAAGACTCAAACTCTCTACCAAAAATAATCCTAAACAAATGGTCAACCACTAGGTTCTCAGAACTTTTCTTATCTCTAATCTCATAATCGAATTCTTGTAAAAGCAAAATCCACCTTTTAAGTTTAAGCTTAGAAAGAAGACACTAAAGGGCCAAATGGTCAAAATTAATAAGGATATGAAACCCAATTGAGGAAGATCTAAACTTCTCAAAACCAAATATCACAGCCAAATATTCTTTCTTAGTCATAGTGTAGTTTGACAAGGCATCATTCAGAATGTGACTAACATAATAAATGGCATGGGGCTTCTTATCAACACATTGCCCTGAAACAACTCTAATAGTATAATCAAATGCATCACACATTAACTCCAAGGATTCTCCCTAATGGAGGATGAAGAATGAGAGCAGAGGTAAAAGCTTCCATAAGCCTAGTAAATACCACGTTGTACTCCTCAGAAAAGTGAAATGACACATCCTTAACTAAAAGGTTGGGCAAAGGTTTGACTATCTTAGTAAAGTCTTTAATGAAACCTAATAAAAATTAGATTGCCTAAGAAAAGACCTTGCCTCTTTTAGACAAGTGGGGGGGGGAGATTAACAATCAAATCAATATTAATTTTATCAACTTCAATCTCATCTTTAGAAATAACATAACCTAAAACTATCCCCGTTTTCACCATAAATTGGCATTTCTCCCAAATGAAAGTCATATTTTGCTCCCTACACCTTTTCAGCACTTTACTCAAATTGGACAAACAATGATCAAAGGAAGACCTAAAAGCAGAAAAGTCATCCATGAAAATTTTCATACATTGTTAAACTAAATCTAACAAAATGAAAATCACACCTTTAAAAGGTAGGGGGCATTACAGAGTCCAAAGGGCATTCTCCATAAGACATATGTGCCTAAGGGTAGGTAATAGTAGTGCTCTTCTGATGCTTATAGGTAATAAAATCTAGGTATAGTTATAATATTCATCCAAAAAGCAATAGAATGAATGTCCAGCTAACCTCTTTAATCTTTAGTCAACGAAGGAAATGGGAAATGGTCTTGCTTAGTGATAGCATTTAATATAGAACTTCTTAGGAATGACTTAAATAGGACTAACCCACTCATTATTAGAAATGAGGTAGATAATCCTATGGTATAACCACTTAAGTACTTCTTTCCTAACTAGTAACTACTTCCTAGAAGGTCGGGTTCAAATGCCCTTTACGACCGTGATAGACATTATTTGCCAAATGGATCATATGTTGCACAATCGAGGGGCTAATCCCTTAAGTCTAGCCTATGGATTCCTCGTTCTCTTTAAGTAAGATAATTAATTTTTTCTCTTAGTCCTGGTCTAACTTAGAAGCAATAATCAAAGGTAAAGATTCATTAGTCTCAAAAAAGAATACTTAAGAGATTCAGGAAGAGGTTTTAATTCAGTTGATGTAAGAAGGGAATCAGACTCATTAGTAGACGTAGTCAAACACTTAGAAGCAAAGCACAATTCATCAAAATTAAACACATTATATTAAGGCATATCGTCAATTAGAAAAGACTCATAGTCAGCAGCAAATATATTATCAAACTCATCATCAAAACAAAATCCTTTATCTAATTAAGTGTAGACATTTCTATAGCATAAATTCCTAAAGGCTATCATTGTAAATTAAAGATGTTTAACTCTAAGGTTATATTAGAAAAAGACAATTCCATCATTCCATTTCTCCAGTTAATGAGAGTACTTGCAATAGTCAAGAAAGGCGAATGATAAGGATATGAGTAGCAGTATTAATCACTTTCGCAGTTTCAAGCACAACAAAGTCTACTAGGCAAATGAATTTACTCATGTTATTAAGCATATCCTTTACCACACCCTCAGGCAATCTGGTCGTTCCATCAGCTAGTTAGATAACCATCTTGGCAGGTTTTAACTTTCCCAACCCTAGCCTCTCATACTCAGTGAAGGGTGACAAATTAACATTGGCCCGTAAGTCAAGCAATGCTCTATGAATGAGTTGATCCCCTATGACTATAGAAATAGTAGGTCAATTGGGGTCCTTATACTTCATGGAAACCTGATATGAAATGATACAACTAGCACTAGAGGCTAAGAGAGCCTTATTAGGAACACTAGTAGCTCTCTTGGTGGTAACATGTCCTTCGAAATCCTAGCGTAAGGAGGCTTGAATAACATCAAGTGATGGAATGTTAAGTTTGATTAAAGAGAAAGACTCTCTTATTTTATCAACATGAGCGTCATCTTTCTTTTTCAGCCTATGAGGGAATGGAGGTAAGTGAACTCGCTCAAGAGCAACAAGAGATGAAGAATCGATAGAAAATTAGGGATCCACTATATCAATAGAGTCCTTCTGCTTGGGCTCCTGATTGTCACAAGGTGGCCTACAAAGGGGATCATTAGGAGACGCACTAGGGATACCATCAATAGTATCTTTTGACTTACTAGATGAACCAGTCTTTGGAGAAGAAGAAGGGAAAAAAGATGAATTTTGGAAGTAAGTGTAAGAGTATCTGCAGTCTTTTTTGACTTACCCACTCGATTATCAATCTCTTGACTTGACGTATGAGATATAACTACATTCACTTTCCTCACATTCTAACTAAGGGTTGGTCTAGAAGAAGAAGATGAGGTAAGATTCTAAGGGTTTAACTCTGGCAGACAAGGAAAAGTAGCCAACTCTCTAGTAGATGATGCTAAATGAGAAAATTATTTATCCATCATTCTCAGCACCCATGTTAGCATTCATCATTATCTCCATATTACTATCAAGTCTCCTCTCATTCTTGTTAAGATTAGTGTAACCACAAGAAGATTGAGTCTGAGCAATTAGAGGTGGTGGTCTAGGTGCACTAAGTGCTCCTTAAAATGTCAGTCTCTATTTAGGAATTGGGTGGGAGTGGTTTCCAGGAAATAGTCTAGGTTGGGAGTAAGAAACCACAACATTTGATTCACTACTATATGAGAATATAGGGTGATTTCTCCACTCTGTGTTGAAGTAAGGGGAGAATAGGTCATTCTTGGGTCCTTGTTGACAATGAGAGTAAGTCATCATATAAGTCTATGGAGGTTGTGGTTGTCGAGAAGATTCAATATGTTCTCAAAAATTGCAGTGTTTAACTCCAGATGACTCACATCAGAAACAACATGCATTCTACCCCTAGCAAACCTAGAACTTAGATTGTCATCCCTAGTTGTTTTCCTTGTATAGTCTTCTTAGCTAAGTCCTCTGAAAACTCCCAAGTAGCAGTGGCACTTTTAAAAAGAAAGCTACCTTAACATATGGACTCCAACATGGTTCTGGTTTGTTAGTTAAGTCCTTCATAAACAATTTGGAAAGATGTGAATATTCTAAATCCTGTTGGGGACATTAAACCAACAAATTCTTTAACTTATCTAAGTATTTCCAAAATGATTCCATTTCTAAGTGAACGAATTGATTAATTTCCTTCCTTAGCTTTTTGGTGTTGGCATTAAGAAATTATTTTCTCAAGATCAACTTAACAAAGTTATCACAAGCAGAAACAACATCAAGCCTTACATGCTTCTTTTATCAGCATCTTTTAAAGTAAAATGAGTTAATTTCGTTATAGCATTATCAATAGATATATTAAGATATGCATCATAGCACACACTTCTTCAAATGCTCTTAAAGACAAATATGCATCCTCTAAACTAGTGAACTTAAGAAGCATTTGAGTGTAATAAGGTCTTGATTCAAAAGTCATATTAGGTCCTCAGTTGGGCAAGTTAAAGTACGACGACAACATAACCCTTGTAGGATAAAACAAATTATCACTTAAGGCTCCCTCTCGTTCCATTGCTTTCAATTGAGGAGTGGATTTGTGTTTGGCTTTGGTTCGAATCCGGGTTCAATCTTTATAAGTCTTCTTCTCTTTGGTTCTCTAACCCAAACGATCATGGAACACCCACAATCCCTATCACATTTTTGGTCTCTTCTTTTTTGTTTTTTTGAGACTTCTTTAACACACAAAAGCATAAATATGATAAACAAAAGTCTAAAGCAAAATAAATAAAAAATCTAACAATGCCTAAATATCATAATTATATGTATATAAAATCAATAAAAATCAAGTAAAACATGCACATAATTTTTTCACAACTTTTTCAAACCCAAAATATTGCAGAAATAATAAAACAAAAAATTATAGGAAATAAAGAACTGATGGAAATCAGATTTCAAAATTACAGTGATTTATGAAAATTCCAAAAAAGTCCACAAAATTCACTTAGACTCTAAGAAATCCTAGAAACCCAATAAAAATATCAAAAATAAAAACAAGCACAAAATAGACACAGAAATTTCAAAACATAAACTAAAAAAGTAAAGAATTGCACAAAACCTGCACTAATTTTTTTTCAGTTTTTACCTCATAACTTGACTATGTGGCACTATTCATAGCTGTGGTTTTTAACACAAAACTAATTGTAACCAAATAAAAACTAAAACTAACAAAAAGAAAATCAAAATAAAATTCTAGATAAAAGATAAGACCATAAGAATTCTAAACTACTTACTTTAAAAAAAGTGAAAATTAAATAAACACTAACTAAAAATAAAAATCAAAAAGACACTACGAAGACTCAATCCACTAACCTAATGTAATAATTGTTATTTCCGACAACAACGCCAAAAACTTGTTGTAATTTTATAAAGATTAAGTTTAAACCGCAAGCGTTCGTCTCTTGTTATAGCACTTGAGGGTTGGTCCATAGCAATCTTGTATTTAGTTAGGTTACTTTAATTACTCTAAGATGTTAACCAAGGAAACACTAAGCAAGAAAATTTATACTTTACTAGTTCACCAACAGACTCATATTGTTAAACTAGGAAAACAAAAGACAGAAAAACTGGCCTAGCTTTTGTAGTATCTTATAACAACACTTTTTTAGATTTAAAATATAAAACCTGCATAACTCAAAAGAATGGTTAGTAAAAGGCAACCACATATAAGGCAAACACAAAAGAGGAGAAGGACCCAAAATGAAAAGTTCTAAAACTACAGGTTATACTTGTTCAAAACATTGTTTCATTAAACCAAAACACAAAGAGGACCCGAGTTAGGGAGTTAGAACGAGGAAGCTAAGATAAATCAAAACCAAACCTCAACCCCAGGCTCTTTCAACCCAAACCTAGAACAAAATCCCATATCTGAGCTTGGAATTGAAACAAGCCGAAGCAAGAACAGCTGAAGTTTTGGAAAGGGTGACCACCATATAAAACAAGGCCTCAGCAGTAGCAACCAGCACAACCAAATATCAAACAGTTCATCTAAATTTGACATAACACAACCAGGCACCAAAACCCAAATTTGGGCGCAAGCCGAAACAGAGTTTAGCAAAATAGAGGAAGGTTATTAAATTCAAATTCAAAGCAAAAGTTGTACAACGTGAGAACCAAATTACAATTTATAATGAAATCCATAAATTCAGGTCTGATTACATCAATTTATGGGAATAGAACCTAAATCTAAAACTTGGAGAAAAAGGAGAACCAAAAATAAAAAAATGAAAAACTTGAAAAACAAAACTCTACTCTTTGACCTCTTTTCGCCGCTAACTTTAAAGACGATTTCAAGTCTCTTCACCTTAATTTCTTCCGTTAATCATGAAATAAAATACCTTGTAACTAATCCATTAAAGTCCATTGATGAAAGAGAGTAAGCTGATGATGATAAAGATGACAGTAAAGGCAGTTGGAGGTTGATGATGGTAAATGAAGGAGGAGAGAGAAAGATAAGGCAAATAAAATAGGGGTGGAATGTATGATAATTTTGAGTAAAAAATGAAGTGCCGCAAGTATACAACTATGCTCATAGTACTTGAGGTTCGTCTCCGCAGGGATGATGGAAGAGATTAAGGTCACTTAGCACAGGTTTAAACTGCTCTAGTGGCATCCTAAGCTAATTAAACAATAAACAAGTAAAACATGGATTATAAACAAATGAAATTCTAAATAATCCCTAACCATGCTCTAACTCTAATAGGATCTAAATGTAGCAAATTGAAATATTCTAAAAATAAATGCAATCAATACCAGCACCATCCAAGGATCAAATATACTCCACAATCCATCAACTGAAGATTATGAACAGCAAACAGAGCCATAAAGGGAAAACAATACTGCCCAACTAAAAAGGTTTGGGGAATGGTTTAAGTGCATCAAGTGAAAGCATCGATTGAGTAACCAAAACTAGCCCTTGAATTGAAACAAAGCAACAACTGAACCAATTTAAATCATTTAAAAAGAACTAAAACCCCTCAAAACCCACAGCCACGAATCAAAGCCAAATAGAGTCAATGGTAGCATCTCAAACCAAAGCCGCATCAGAGCCTTCCAGTTTTCAAAGCTAGAAGAGGGTAACATGGGAGAAAATGAGCAATTAAGCAACGAACTGTTTGATTACATCAACTAAACTACTAAAGCATAATCAATTAAATCAACTAAATCAATCGAACTACTAAACTCAACTAAATCAACTCAACTAAAATCAGAATATAATCACCTAAAAAAACAAAAGAAAATTGAGCTACCAGGGCGAGATTGAGAACTGAAACAGAGGAACCGAGCAACGATGCAAACCAGAACAGGGGAAGGTTTGAATTCGACCATTCATGGCCCAGAAAATCAGAAACAAGCTTCAAGCTCATCCAAAATGTAACGCCCCAAGTTAAACATATTTCACTATACATTTAACCTCAAAATGGGTCAAGGGCATTTCATACGACACATTTGTAATAACCCCCAACCCTAGGACTATGAGTGTTAATGATTCTGAAATTTCTGGGGCGAAACGGACAGAGTTTCGCCTGCAAACTGGTCAATTCCCAGGCTTAAAGCCTTACATCACATCATCTACATTTAATAGAAGTATAAAAGGATACCAAATTAAGCTCAACGGCTACACGCCGGAGACCACAACTCTACGGGCTACACGCCCGGAGTACAAGGGTTTACGTCCCAAAAATAAACAATTCAAACTAAAAGAATGGCATACTAATCAGATGGGTGGCTCATATGACCATACTTACCTAAATGCATTGGAGCACCTTTAACTTACTATTCAGAATCTCCGTCAAATCTGTTGCTTGAGATCAAACTATATATACTTTATATGGATCCATCTGACAAAGAAGAATATACGAGTAGAATATGTGTGAGATAAGCAAACATTACCAGTGTCACAAATCTCCAATGATATCATAATAATCTTTATTTCTCACTAACCAATTTCTCAGTATCTTAACTCCACACTCTATATCCCATAAAGAAAATCTCAACCTGGCTCTGATACCAAATCTGTAACGGCCCAACTTAAACATATTTCACTATTTATATCCTCCTTAATAAATCCCTTAATTATAATCTAGATAACCCAATGATAGGGGCATTACCGCCATCCAAAAGGACAAGGCTTGAAACATGAGTGCTATAAAGAATATAGCTAAGCATAACCTCAAACATATACACTCACATCAAGTGTTAACCCATGAAGGGTTTATAAACCATAGTAAAATAAATCATTATATAGTCTACATCTTCATCCACAGAAGAATTCAATATACAGCTTTAAGGTATGCATATACTACATTACTTCTGATCCACCTGGATCTCCTTGCTTCACTTATTCTCTTCAGCTGATTTGTTAGCATGAGGGCAATTCTCTGAGCATTTGCCTAAAACAAAACATGAAAACATTTTGAACTGTGAGCCGAAGCTCAGTACATGCATTCCTGAATTGTTAAATGATCATTGAAACACTGGTTGGGCCCGCTTTGCAATTCATTTAAGGTCAAAACAGGGAATGAGATCAATATAAAACTGCATTGTTGATTATTATCTGATAGTGAACCACTTGATACTGTTACCATCTATGGATAGGTGTACACCTGCCAAGCCGACCGGGGGACCTGGCCTGAAGCCGCGCGGGTAACTGAAGGGCAATGCCCTGCAACTGATAACTGACGGGGTCACTAATTAACTGATAAATTACGGTGTAAACTGATTCATTGATGTACTTATCAAAACATGATAACGTTGATAAATACACTCTGATTTCTAAAGATACAGGCAATGCACGTACCTGAAATCTTTAAAATGATATCTCACTTGATAATATGTATGCACAATGAAAAATGATAGACTAGGCCCCATTTCTGTTTAAGAGGTATCATTATAAATAAATGTAGTTAGTAAACCATGTTCACTCACATAATTTATAACTTTAGTGGAAATTGATTAATGAAAAAGACTTCTACAATCCCAATACTTCAATGTAAGGCAAGTTAAACCCAAATGATCTGAAAAATAAATCAGTAAAGTTATTAAACTTGAAATGCAACAAACTGATACAAAATAGACCAATTGGAAAGATTGAGCTACTGAAATATGGGTTTCTGATATTTCTGAAATGAATAATGAAAAGTGTAATACTTTTGAAATGGATAATAGAACGTGTAATGATTTTGAAATGGATAATAAAAGGTTTAATGCCATGAGGGGTGTTGTGAGGTTCATAGGGGCTCAAATGACCTCAGTTTGGTCCGTTAAGCACTAATTTCTTTCTTCACATAATACTGCTTGATAGTCTACTTTAGAAAATCCATATCTTTTACTCCCGAACTCCAATTGAGATATAAAACCCCAATATGAAAAGATCATAATGTCCACTAAAACTTTCCTTCAGGACACAAAGTATGATTCATATAGTAAGGTCCCCAAAATTTGGATAGAACACAAACACACACAATTTCAGTCCCATCTGCGCAGTTGTACAAAAACGACTATAACTTTTTCCACAGAACTCGGATTAAGGCGATTCAAAATGCATTTGAAAGATAACTCATTGATATATCCACACACCAAAAATCACAATTTTTCAGTCACCCAATCAATACCAGTTTTCCCGTAAAGTTACTGTTCCAGTTCACTTCCCAGTTTCAATGTATTCTGCACAGTCTTGAGTAAATTGGTCATACCTTTGTCCACACAACTCGAAATTGAGTAATTCCAAAGCCTATTGAAAGCTAACTCATCAATATATCACTACACAAAAAGTCAGGAATTTTGGATGTGCCAAACAGTACCAGTTTAATCCCGAAGTCACCCCTATTTTAGGTCTGTTTACAGCTCACTAATCACATCTTTGCAATCTTTTCTTCACATAACCACCCACTAAAATAACTCCATAACTTATATAAATCAGCATAAACATCTGGATATGCATTACCAATGCCAACTATCACAAAAGCTCATTTAAAACAAGCCAAATCCATTACTTCAACTAAACTTGCATGATCAAGAACAATCCCAACCTTAGCATGCTTTCTTGCTTAACCAACCATTTAACACTTCAAAGATAACTCTAATACTTATCAAAATAACATGATCAACAATAAAAACCAACAAGAACAAGATTCAAAATCAAAAATCAGCATGATAGGGATTGAAGTTTGCTCACTTTGTGCTTGAATATATGAAGATTGAGGTGGTGTTTGATGGTGGTAGGAGTTGGGGATGATGGCTGGTGGTGTTGGGGGTAGGGGCTGGTGGCCGGAGGTGGCGGGGAGTGGCGGCAGCAGCCTTGAACAGCAGCTGGAAGGGGGCTGATGGTGGCTGCCATGGAGGTTGAGAGGAAGAGAGAGAAAGGAGAGCTTTGGCCTTTGCTTGCTTGATTTACTTGGATGAAAATCATCCAAGTATACTTGACTGAGTTTATACCTCCCAAAAATATTTTTTGCTACTTTAAATTAGGGGTATAGATGGTAATTACTTAAACAAATAGATTAGGAACTTGTTGGGCCGAAATCGGCCTTAAATGAACTCGGGTTCGAAAAAAATCTCAAACCGGGTACGATTAATTTAATTTTTTTTTCCAAAGCTCGAAATTAAATGTGATATCAGGAAAAATGATTTAATCTTTTAAATCATAGTTATCGAGGCCTACTATCAATTTTTCCGAAATTAATATGGTAAATGAAACGTGAATTGCAAAGTGGGGCCCAAAATTGAATTCTCTCAACTGGGATGATTAAATAAGATAAATAAATGGAAAAAATGAATAACATGACTTAATTAAATAAATAAACATGATTTAGGGTCGGGCTATTACTGCCTTCCCCCCTTAAAGAGTTTCGTCCTCAAAACTGATGAACTTTAACGATCATGCAAGGTGATTTCAATTAAATATGAGTGCTTGGCTTTCACTTGGTCCTCAGTTTCTCAAGTGGTTTCTGATGAGGTATGATTTGCCCAAAATAATTTTGTTAAAGATATCTGCTTGATGCTTAATAACTTAATCCTATGATATAACATCTGAACTGGGTGCTTTTGAAAACACAAGACCCCCAATGACTGCAATAGAGCTGATTATGACAGCGTGGTCAGGATCTAAAATATATCGGCTGAATTGCGAGGTAAGAAACACGTTATGCACGTGTTTGAGTTATATAGGCAGATCTGGTAGACAAGTTATGGAATTCGACCTTTCAATGAATTGATATGGGGAAACTTTCTTTACACCCTTAATTGATGAAACTTTCTGAAAAACCTTGTTATATACATGAAAGTCTAGGAATCTCCTTCTTTCATCAACATAGCATTTCTATTGCTTTCAATAGGATATTTTCAGGAATCTTCTAGCATGTGTCACCTTATTAAATGCTAGAGAAGATCTTCATGACTCATAAGATGATTTGTTGTCAATGTCTGCCGTTATTTTGTCCTGATATTTAATAAAGGATTCTCTGCTAGTGCTATCACAACGTTGACTGTTGGGAGTTCCATACTTTCTTCAAATGCACATGTTGGTCGTAAAGTACTATCAACTTAAAAGAGTTGGATCCATTGATGGTTTTAGATGCTTGCTCATCCGTTTTCAGGATGATAAGAACTGCTAAAGTTCAATCCAGTTCCGAAGGCTCTTTGAAGTGCTTGCCATAACAGGCGTGAAATCTCTGATCTCGGGCATACCCTATATCTGAGGAAATCCCATGACAAAGTCCATTGAAATTGAATCCCTTTCTCAAGGTTTTGCTTTATTCTTTAGAGCTCAGGATCATCATCCTGATTCACTCTAATTTCCTCCATTATGGAGGATTGTAAGGTAAGTGTCGGCATTTGAACATTCGCCTTCCTGTGCAGTACTAATTGAACGGCTAAGTCCTCAAGCTCTCTTAAGATATTCAATTGAGTAATCACTACAGTGCACAAGGGATGTCGTGCCTTCCTATTCAGGGCATCTGTCACAATATTTCTAGTCCCTGATTGACATTGGATCTGCCACAACTGATGTTTCATGTAGATTAAGCTTCTTCTGAGTGAAGATGTACTTCAGACTCCGATGGTCAATATAGATTGCACAAGGTACACCTTACAAGTAATGATTTAAAATTCTCAGTGCAAAACCACAACTGCTAGTCCTGGATTATGGGTAAGGTAATTCTTCTCATAAGGCTTGAGTTGTTGGGGGGCATAAGCCACCAGTGTATCTTCCTGCTAACTTTGTAGTTTGCTTTAATAAATTGGTCAGGGAGGACAATATTTGACAAATCCTTCCCGAAACTTGATAATATATACTAACCTCACAAGTTTCTAGTCTCAATGCATTGATGGGTGTTAGGCACTTTATAACTTCTTTCACCTTTTGCAAATCAACCTTAATCTCTTCCTTTGAAACCATATGTTCCAAACATATTATTACTTCTAACAATACTCATGCTTCTTGTATTTGCTATGTAATTTATATTCCCTCAAGGTGTATAACACTGTCCTCAAATGAACAATATGCACATCTTTATCCTTGGAGTATTTCAAGATATCTTTTATATACACCACCACAACTTGTCTAGATATGGTCTGAAACTCTATTCATAAGATCTGTAAAGGTCGCGGGGCCATTGATTAGGCCAAAAGGCATCACAGTGAATTCATCATGACCCATACATGGTCCGTAGTATGGTTTTGGTAATGTATTTAGATATAGTGCTAAGTTTATGGTACCCTGACCTCAAATCTATCTTATATATGACTCATGTTCTTTGCAGTTGATCAAATAAGTCACCTACTTGGGGTGATGGGTATTTGTTTTTGATGGTGATCTTGTTCAGCTCTCTGTAATCAATACATAACCTCCAGGTTCCATTTTTCTTCTTTACAAATAGAATCGGGGCACCCCATGGTGGCACACTTGGATGGTTTGATAAATCTCTTCTGTGACAATCTCTTCTGTGATAACTCCTTTAACTGAAACTTCAGTTCTTTAAGCTCAATTGGGGTCATACGATATAGGGTTTTTGAAATAGGTTAGGCACTAGGGATAATTCAATCTCAAAATCACTTTTTCTTGGGGGGGAAAATCCGGATAGCTTTTCAGGAAAACATCTTTAAATTCACAAACTATAGGGATATCTTCTGCTTGTTCTTTCTTAGGTTGATTGTTAATAGCATGACACTAATACACAACAAATCCTTGACATAAGAGCTCATTTGTTTCCATAACAGAATTTAAAGGACAAGGTTTTTTTTCCTTTCTGTGACCATGAAACATATTTCTCTCCCTTAATCTTCTCTTGAAATAACCTTAGGGTCATCACAATCCATCTGGACCTTGTAAGTACACAACCAGCTCATTTCTAAAATGATATCAAAGTCTGACCAGTCAAATTGAATCAGAACTCCAGGGGAAACTATCTCACCAATAGTAATTGAAACAAATTTATGAGATGTAGAACACTCAACTCTAGAGTCGTTGGATAACTTGATTCTATAATTGGTTTCTGCCTTCTTATTCTCAAGGTTCACTTGCGTGGCATATCATGTGAATATAAATGAATGAGTGGCAACTGAATCAATCAATACACAAAATGGTTTCAAAATTAAAAGAGGGCTCCAGTAACTACCATACCAAAGATGATAGCTTTCTTCTTGCTCAACACATGAGTGCTTCCTACATTTGCGGGATTTGAATGTGAGAGCCCTTATCTACAACCTTCAATCCTCGGGAACAGGCAGCAATAAGGTGCTCTGGGCTATCGTACCTCGTGCAGTTGTTAGTTCCTACTTGGCAATCCGGAGCAGAGTAGTTAGTTCTTTCACAAATCGGCTCCAAATGAAGTCATGCCCTAAGAGCCTATTCTTAAGAGTGTTCCACCAAATATCGGTTTCACCCGTTAGATAAAATGTTTCAATGTTCACCTTTTTATCCCCTGGAGCCTCTACATTCCTTGAATCCATTCTTCAAGTTCTACTGGATCAAACTTTCAACTCTAGAGTTCTTTAGTCTGAATCAACTGAAGGTATTTTTTCAAGGGGCAGTAACCCATTAAAATTTCTCACTGATGCAATCCAAATGGATGGCAAAAATTTTTGACTGCCAAAGTTAAGCTTCATGCAAGTGATCTCCCGAAGGAAACTTAGATTGAATCAGCCAAAAAAGTAGACACATTGTGTTCCCCTTAGCAATAGATTCCACAATTTGGGCAACAATCAACCTTTATGAAAAGCGTAGTTAAGATCTACCTTCTGTTCAGGCGTATTACAAAATTATGATCAGTTGACATGGTTGCAACCCAATTATAAACCAGCTACTAGCAGCAATTCGGCTCTTAAATAATAGGAAAAGGTGACCAGAACTGATGAAGATGTAACATGAGAGTGAATGATGATGTAACTGGATGGGGAGATATTATGAAGACAAAAAGATGAAGCCCCTGGTCGAAGTGAGGAGTATCCAACAGTTGATAATCCAATGAAGACAATGGCAAATGATATGTTACCAAAAGGTGCCGTGAAATATTTTCAAGAATAATGTCTACTTCACAAATGAAGGTGGAGTCAATGGTCTGCTTGCAGAGTTTGGGCAATTTAAGCAAGTCTTGAATTACAATGGATTGAAGCAAAATGTCTCCCTAAAGTATTATTGGTTTCTCTTATATAGAATAGTCTATAGTCAATGGTTTCAAACTTATGTGCCATAGAGCAAGCCTCTCCAAAATCCTGCAATTCAGGGGATACTACATCAAGAACCCCCATATAGCTCACTTAGATGAAATTCTTGGGCTACAGAAGAAAATATTTACAATCAATGAAGCATATTGAAGTAATTGCCACTTGGATCCAAGAAATGCACAAAATGACACCCATATGATGAGTAAATATAAGCTTAAAGTTGTAGGTACCCACTGACTCGGACAGTCTGTACCGTCAGACTTTTAGGTTAAATTTCATTGGCTATTGGTCTCCAAATGTGTTGCAACATGGGTCATTGGAAAGCTTACTTTTTGAACTTTGATATAGAATAACTAAAACATCTCTATCTAATGGAATGTATGGGCTGCAAATGGACTAAACTCAGACCTTGTGCATTGGGATTCTGCTTAATTTGCAGACTTTGACTTGTCTAACAATTTTGAATAACCAAATGACCTCCAATCCACTTGAAACTTGTTTCATATGAATGATATATCCCTAACCTTAAAGGCAGGATAGAAAATCCTTGCGTAAATCAAGTGAACCATGGACAAAAGCTACTTCAAGATCGGTCCTTGTGCACTGATCAAAACTGCCAAGTTAATTGAACTTGTATATTCCGCCCATACTTGGTTTTCCCTATACATTTAACCACAAAATGGGTCAAGGGCATTTCATACGACACATTTGTAATAACCCCCAACCCTAGGGCTACGAGTGTTAATGATTCTGAAATTTCTGGGGCGAAACGGACAGAGTTTCGCCTGCAAACTGGTCAATTCCCAGGCTTAAAGCCTTACATCACATCATCTACATTTAATAGAAGTATAAAAGGATACCAAATTAAGCTCAACGGCTACACGCCGGAGACCACAACTCTACGGGCTACACGCCCGGAGTACAAGGGTTTACGTCCCAAAAATAAACAATTCAAACTAAAAGAATGGCATACTAATCAGATGGGTGGCTCATATGACCATACTTACCTAAATGCATTGGAGCACCTTTAACTTACTATTCAGAATCTCCGTCAAATCTGTTGCTTGAGATCAAACTATATATACTTTATATGGATCCATCTGACAAAGAAGAATATACGAGTAGAATATGTGTGAGATAAGCAAACATTACCAGTGTCACAAATCTCCAATGATATCATAATAATCTTTATTTCTCACTAACCAATTTCTCAGTATCTTAACTCCACACTCTATATCCCATAAAGAAAATCTCAACCTGGCTCTGATACCAAATCTGTAACGGCCCAACTTAAACATATTTCACTATTTATATCCTCCTTAATAAATCCCTTAATTATAATCTAGATAACCCAATGATAGGGGCATTACCGCCATCCAAAAGGACAAGGCTTGAAACATGAGTGCTATAAAGAATATAGCTAAGCATAACCTCAAACATATACACTCACATCAAGTGTTAACCCATGAAGGGTTTATAAACCATAGTAAAATAAATCATTATATAGTCTACATCTTCATCCACAGAAGAATTCAATATACAGCTTTAAGGTATGCATATACTGCATTACTTCTGATCCACCTGGATCTCCTTGCTTCACTTATTCTTTTCAGCTGATTTGTTAGCATGAGGGCAATTCTCTGAGCATTTGCCTAAAACAAAACATGAAAACATTTCGAACTGTGAGCCAAAACTCAGTACATGCATTCCTGAATTGTTAAATGATCATTGAAACACTGGTTGGGCCCGCTTTGCAATTCATTTAAGGTCAAAACAGGAAATGAGATGAATATAAAACTGCATTGTTGATTATTATCTGATAGTGAACCCCTTAATACTGTTACGATCTATGGATAGGTGTACACCTGCCAAGCCGACCGGGGGACCTGGCCTGAAGCTGCGCGGGTAACTGAAGGGCAATGCCCTGCAACTGATAACTGACGGGGTCACTAATTAACTGACAAATCACTGTGTAAACTGATTCATTGATGTACTTATCAAAACATGATAACGTTGATAAATACACTCTGATTTCTAAAGATACAGGTAATGCGCGTACCTGAAATCTTTAAAATGATATCTCAGTTGATAATACGTATGCACAATGGAAAATGATAGACTAGGCCCCATTTCTGTTTAAGAGGTATCATTATAAATAAATGTAGTTAGTAAACCATGTTCACTAACATAATTTATAACTTTAGTGGAAATTGATTAATGAAAAAGACTTCTACAATCCCAATACTTCAATGTAAGGCAAGTTAAATCAAAATGAACTGAAAAATAAATCAGTAAAGTTATTAAACTTGAAATGCAACAAACTGATACAAAATAGACCAATTGGAAAGATTGAGCTACTGAAATATGGGTTTCTGATATTTCTGAAATGAATAATGAAAAGTGTAATACTTTTGAAATGGATAATAGAACGTGTAATGATTTTGAAATGGATAATAAAAGGTTTAATGCCATGAGGGGTGTTGTGAGGTTCATAGGGGCTCAAATGACCTCAGTTTGGTCCGTTAAGCACTAATTTCTTTCTTCACATAATACCGCTTGATAGTCTACTTTAGAAAATCCATATCTTTTACTCCCGAACTCCAATTGAGATATAAAACCCCAATATGAAAAGATCATAATGTCCACTAAAACTTTCCTTCAGGACACAAAGTATGATTCATATAGTAAGGTCCCCAAAATTTGGATAGAACACAAACACACACAATTTCAGTCCCATCTGTGCAGTTGTACAAAAACGACTATAACTTTTTCCACAGAACTCGGATTAAGGCAATTCAAAAGGCATTTGAAAGATAACTCATTGATATATCCACACACCAAAAATCACAATTTTTCAGTCACCCAATCAATACCAGTTTTCCCGTAAAGTTACTGTTCCAGTTCACTTCCCAGTTTCAATGTATTCTGCACAGTCTTGAGTAAATTGGTCATACCTTTGTCCACACAACTCAAAATTGAGTAATTCCAAAGCCTATTGAAAGCTAACTCATCAATATATCACTACACAAAAAATCAGGAATTTTGGATGTGCCAAACAGTACCAGTTTAATCCCGAAGTCACCCCTATTTTAGGTCTGTTTACAGCTCACTAATCACATCTTTGCAATCTTTTCTTCACATAACCACCCACTAAAATAACTCCATAACTTATATAAATCAGCATAAACATCTGGATATGCATTACCAATGCCAACTATCACAAAAGCTCATTTAAAACAAGCCAAATCCATTACTTCAACTAAACTTGCATGATCAAGAACAATCCCAACCTTAGCATGCTTTCTTGCTTAACCAACCATTTAACACTTCAAAGATAACTCTAATACTTATCAAAATAACATGATCAACAATAAAAACCAACAAGAACAAGATTCAAAATCAAAAATCAGCATGATAGGGATTGAAGTTTACTCACTTTGTGCTTGAATATATGAAGATTGAGGTGGTGTTTGATGGTGGTAGGAGTTGGGGATGATGGCTGGTGGTGTTGGGGGTAGGGGCTGGTGGCCGAGGTGGCGGGGAGTGGCGGCAGCAGCCTTGAACAGCAGCTGGAAGGGGGCTGGTGGTGGCTGCCATGGAGGTTGAGAGGAAGAGAGAGAAAGGAGAGCTTTGGCCTTTGCTTGCTTGATTTACTTGGATGAAAATCATCCAAGTATACTTGACTGAGTTTATACCTCCCAAAAATATTTTTTGCTACTTTAAATTAGGGGTATAGATGGTAATTACTTAAACAAATAGATTAGGAACTTGTTGGGCCGAAATCGGCCTTAAATGAACTCGGGTTCGAAAAAAATCTCAAACTGGGTACGATTAATTTAATTTTTTTTTTTTCCAAAGCTCGAAATTAAATGTGATATCAGGAAAAATTATTTAATCTTTTAAATCATAGTTATCGAGGCCTACTATCAATTTTTCCAAAATTAATATGGTAAATGAAACGTGAATTGCAAAGTGGGGCCCAAAATTGAATTCTCTCAACTGGGATGATTAAATAAGATAAATAAATGGAAAAAATGAATAACATGACTTAATTAGATAAATAAACATGAGTTAGGGTCGGTCTATTACACAAAAATGGCGGTCTCTCCATTACTGATGCTCCAACCAGAACGAAGAACAGGGGAGGGGGGATTTCGAAATAACTCAAAACTAGCCCAAAAACATTGCAATTAGAACTGAAGTTCATGAGTGGCAATTCGAAATCAGCAATTCAAAGCCTAATTATATGAAATTAAAGGCTGAAAACAAATCCTAAATCGAAACCCAAAACAAAAACAAACCCTAAATTTTGAATGACTGAAATTAAAACAAAATTAAACCTACAATTAAACCTAAAGCGTAAACTAAACCTAACCTAAACCTTAGATTGTTACCCAATAAAATCTCCCAAAAGCGCCGCTACCCTTCAATTTATACAGCTTCCCTTCTCATCTAGATCGTCGATCTAGGCACGTGTGGATGGTGAAGATGATACAAGCTGGCGATGTATGGAGCATTGATGGTGTTGCTAGTGGTGCTCCACGATGAAGGCGATGCTGATGGTGCTTATGGTGTCCTAGTGCTCGAAAGAGAGAGAAAGAGAAGGTGGTGAAGAGGAAGAAGACACCGGGAATTGGGGTTTCGGGGTCTGGGTTTCTTGAAAGCCCGAGAGGAGAGAGAAGGAGAGATTATGAGAAATAAAAGAGAGGGTCGGGTTTGAGTCCCTCTGGCCCAACGCTTCGTTTTCGGCATATTTTCATCATTTTTCCACATTTTGTCCGAATTATTCAATACCTACATAATCAAATAAAATAAAATCAAAATCTAAAAATAACAATTATTTCGAGCATAAATCAGGCATAAAAGTATCATAAAAATAACATATTTTTAGCATGAACAATACCCCCACACCAAGATTTTGCTCATCCTCGAGTAAAACAACCTAAACTAGCTAAAAAAAGAAATAGAAAATAAGAAAATCCTAACTCACTGTCCCAGGAATCATGATTGCATTTAGCATATGCAACAAGCCCTTTAAACCCCTTGGTCTTCCAAGTGGACGAGTGAGATCTCATGAAGGTTTTCAAGTGAAATACCTACAAAATCCAAAAAGAAAACAAAAGCAGAAAATCAAAAATCTTTTTGGTTTTTTCTCAAAGATAATATGTGCAAAATTGGCAAAAGATATATGCATGTTCTAATTTACTAAATCACCCATGTAACCAAGATATCGACCTGCATATAAATAGAATATACTTCAAAGTCCTATACCCCATAAATGACACTAAAGCACTAATTTTTCGCCCCACTATAGATCAAGATTCTGAATTCATCCTAGTGCTCATGTGCAAGTGTATCATCATCCCAAGGCTTAGATTTTCTAGAATTAGACTCAATTCCACTTCACTGGCACAACTGCATTATTAACATATTAACATTGGAAGCAAGCTTTTTCAGCAGCAGTATTACCTCAAAAGGTAACACCTAATAGCACGTGCCTCAAAGTGTAATGTCCAGTGGCGCATGCCTCAAAGGAATACTTGTCATTCCAAATGTTATTTTATCTCTTTCTTTTTCTCTTCTTTATTCATTATTTTTTTCTTTTCCTCTTTTTCCGAAAGTAGTAAAAGCAAGAGTAATCATGTCACGTACAAGTAGGAGAATCATTCATGGAAGTCTAAGACCTAAAGATAACGATGAAGGGATAAATAAGGATTGGATTACACATCTACAATGAACAATCCGAGTTAGAATTAGGGCTTAGAATGCCACACTAAGGCCGGAGACCTATCGTGCAAATCTCGCTCACATACAAGCTAATAACTAAAGCACAGGGGATTCAAGCTAATCAGAAATAGTACAAACGCCCCCCCAAAAAAAAAAATCTTCAAAATTTTTCAAAAATAAGCACCTCACCCTCACACTAAAATCTCACAATGTCCCCATTGTGGGAACTAAGGTGCTAAAAAGCAATCACATCAGCTATACAACTGTAAAACCACATGAACCCACAATATGTACAAACTAGAACATGATGAAAATCAAAAACAAAACTAAAAACAAACACAAAATCACCAAAATCAATATCTTAAAAGAAAAGCAAAAACAAAACTAACTCTAAAACAAACCAAACCACTAAATGACCAAAATCAACACCAAGCAAAACAAAATAGGACCCAAACACAAAAAATCAAAAAGTAAAATAACCAAATGAAGAAAAACAAAAACCAAAACTTAATAAAAGAAAACAAAACTAATCAAGACCAAAACAAACAAAATCACCCAAAATAACAAAGCCAAACCAACGACTTACTAAACACCAACCTAAATCAAAAGAAACCTAAAACAAAACAAAGTACAAAAGAAAGAAAAGCTAAATACAATGCAAAAACAAAAACACTAAAATACCAAAAAGGAAACAATAAGAAACTATTAAACCAAAAACAAGACCAAAGGGAAACCAAAACTCACTAAACTAAAGAAGCAAGACACCAAACCAAGGGAACAAAACACAAATTCCAGGAAACCAAACAATGAAACTAGAACATACACAAGGATAATCCTACATATTCACAACCAAGGGTGATCATAGCCCACACGGTTTAACAAATCCTAAATTGCTCCTCAAGATTGATCACCCATACAATCACGGTCCTAAATATCCACAACTAAGGATGAAAAGAAAGAAAACAGTCCTAGATATCCACAACTAAGTACAAAAAAAATAAGCGAGAAAAGTTAGAACGATCATACCAGGTCAGGTGCAAAAGTATATATAAACTGTAACTCTGGAAATTCGCTTAACTAGAGGTCCTTGGAGCATCAGCCACTCCATATTAAGCTAAAAAATGCTACTCAAATAAAAACTCGTTAAAGCACGTAGCAGCTTATCAACAAAGAAGCCCAACTCTCAATCCCATAGAAATAGTGAAAAGCGGTGAGTTGGAACTAAAAAGAGTACATCAATTTAGCCAATAAAGCACAGGTACGGGCCCACTACAACTTATCAAATAGTTGAGCCCAATCAGAAAGAAAATGAACATACTCAAAACAAGCCAGTATTGAGGTCATTGGCCTAGAAACTATATCATCATGAACGATTAATCTAGGCAAAATAGTGGATGCAAAGTTCACAAGTCTGTTAAGTCCAATATGCATGTGAGTCTGGTCTAAAGCAAAATTCTTCGTAGTAATGATCTCAGACTCAACAAATTCGGACTTGCAATATTCAAAAAGGAAGTCAGTTTGGGAGGGTTCAAAAGAAAAGGACTCATAGTCAGCACAAAAATTGTAATAGCCCAACCCTAAAATTATTTCATTATATTCATTTATTTAATTACTTCATGTTCATTATTTTTTTTTCTTTTCCCATTTCATTTATTTCATTTATTCATCCCGGTGGAAAAATTTTGCTTGGGCCCTCACTTGACAATTCGGAGTTTAATTGTTTATTTAATTGATTAACAAAAACTTTAGGAGAATTGATAGTAGGCCCTAACAAGTCTAACCTAAGTAATTTATTTTGTTTTTTGTAACATTTCAAAGCTGTAATTTTTAGTTTCGTAAAAACATTATCGTTATGAAGCGTTTTATTCCCGAACCCAATTTATGTCGACCGTTTTGAAGCCCAATAAGTTTCCCTATGATTTTACAGTAATTAGCATGGTTAACTTAACCATGGTAAGTTTAAAGGGTGGCATTACTAGATAAAAACTCAGCCAAGAGAAGATTAGTCAACAAAGTTCAAAGCAAATCCAAAACTTCATCTTCTCTCTCCTCTCTCTCTCCTCCTCACGGCAGGCAGCAGCTGGGTAGCCCTTTTGGGTGTTTTCCAGCCATTTTTCGGCTAGCCTTGGTGGTTTTCAACCCCCCCTCCTGACATCCTAGTAGCTCAAGCTATCAACCTCCATCATCAAAACCCCTAAACCTCATCTCCATCTTAACTTATTTGCACTCAAAGTGAGTAATCTTGAAATTTGTTTTTGTTGGTTTTGATTTTTATCTCAGTTTTGATTCTTATTTTGATGTTTTTATGTGTTGATCATGATGTTTTGAAAAGAAATAAGAGTTACTTTGATGTTGATCATGGTGGTGTTAAAGTTGGGTCATGCTAGGTTAGGGTTAATCTTTGATCATGCAAGCTTAATATTAAAGTGTTGGATTTTTGATTGTTCTATCTTTGATTTGGTCATCTTCTAATCTATTGGTGTCTATGTTGATGTTTTTGGTGATTTCACATGAGTTAGACAGAGTCCAAGTTGGTCTTAAACTATGGTTTTAGCAAATAATGCAAGGTTTGGATTAATATAGCCTGAAGCTTGGTTTATATGGATGTTTGATTAAAAAGTGATCTCTTTTGGACATGATTATAAAGTGCGTTTGAGTGTGGTAATTTTGTATGCTGTTTGGATGGACCAAAGCTTGCTTACATGCTTTTAAAGAATGGTTTAAGTTGAGAATTTGTATGAAAAAGAGGGGGAAAATCTAAATTAGTGAGGGATGGAAATTTTAAGAAAACAGGGCAGATTTTAGCAATAAACTGGTAATGCACAACCCAACCAAAAATTATGATTTTTGGTGGGTAGATAGCTCTTTGTGTTAGCTTACAAAGGGCTCTTGAATCGCCTTAATTTAAGGTCTGTGGAAAAGGTTATGATCATTTTACCAAAACTGCGCAGAATAGACCAAAACTGACATGCTTTTGTTCTAACCTCATTTTGGGAATCCTATTGAGGGAATCAAGCTTGGTTTTCTAAATGAAAGATTTTTGGGACTTCTTAAGCTTTCTATATTGGGGTTTTAGGTCTCAATCCGAGGCCAAATGATTAAGTTATGAGTCATTCTTACTAAGCCTCTGTTATATTTACTTTGCTTTTTCTAAATTATTAGCTATGAAATAAATACTTTTGCTAACCGTATGTTCCTACAATGATAATTTTGTATAAAATCCGGGCCTAATCTATCATTCCTTCCACTTTTTTGCATAATATTATTCCGTGAGCTTAATTTAAAAATTTCAGGTACGTTCATTGCTTGTATCTTTAGAAATCAACACACATTTATCAAAATTATAATATTTTGGTAAGTACATGAATGAATCAGTTTAATCAGTGATTTATCACATAATTAGTGACCCCATCAGTTATTAGTTATAGGGCATAGCCCTTCAGTTACCCGCGCGGCTTCAAGCCAAGTCCCGATCGGCTTGGCAGGTATACACCTATCTTCAGATCGTAACAGTTACCAGGGGTTCACTTTCAGATATTAATTGACAACGCAGTTTCATATTCATCTTATTCCCTGTGTTTAATTAAAAATGAATTGTAATACGGGCCCAACCAATTTTTGTTCCATGAATGTTTAGTAATATAGGAATGCATGTAGTGAGCTTCGGCTCACATTTCGAAATATTTTCATGTTTTGTTTTAGGAAAGTGTTTAGGAAATCGCCCTTAGGCAAGCAGGATGGCTGAAGAGGATAAGTGAGCTGGGAAATCTTTGTGAAATGGGGGCGTAGTTTCGTTGAGATGTTATATCACCATATTGTGGAATATACTTTGTGTTGAGACTGTATTTGTTTTTTTTTTTTTTCAGAATTCTATACTTTGGTGTAATCTTTGACATGCTTGTATGGTTTTGATGTTAGAAAAACTTTCTATATTTATCGAAATGGTTTGGCAGGTTGTAATGGTTTGAATGCCTTTGATGGTAAACGTTGTTTATTATGGCTCAGTTTATCATGTACAAGTAAAGCCTTGTCCTTATTTGGACGGCCATAATGCCTAATCATTTCGGTTATCATTCCTATTTGGGGAAAACTAGTGAAAGAAATGCAAACAATGATTGATGTATCTTTGGGGCGTTACAGATTTGGTATCAGAGTCAGGTTGAGATTTTCTTTGTGGAATATGGAGTTTAGAAATAAGAAGGTGAGAATGGTGGGTAGTAAGGGCCATTTTGTACGGCTAGAGTGATATTAGAAGTGTATTAATGATATTAGAAATGTAGGTTGCTTACATTTGCATGTTCCTTCATGATGGTCACATCTGCTTCTCATATATGTTTTTTCTTTGTTAGATGGACCCCTATGCTGTTAACTTGATGTTGGGTGCATCTATAGCGGCTTACATTGCACTGTTGCATGCTAGTATAGAGGTCCATGCACAAGACCCTTTCTCTGAGTTTCACAGTGTTACAGTACGTGGACATAGATTGCTGTGGTCCTTACCCGCAGTTCATCCGTGGGTAGAATTTAGGCTTCGTTATCATCACTATATGATAATAGGGAACCCCGGTTGGGACGGCCCTAGGTTTCAGGCTGAGGGGGCATGGACTATACTCGCTACTGAGTTGTTATTGAGGGAAGAGTTCGATCAGAGTGGGATCACCATGGTAACGCTAAAGTATGTCTTTCCACTACATCATGCACCTCCCTCGCCTGCAGCCCCAGCACCAGCATAGGGGCCACCTTCCCCGCCCCCACCAAGTACCCTACTGATCCCTGATAGTCCTGGGGAGGCTCACGTGGTGATAGACCTCCCCGACACCCCAGATGTCATGGTGATTAGTTCTGGGGACGAGGGCCACCAAGGAGAGGAGGAGGATCCCGAGGGGGATCAAGGCATTAACGAGGTGGGGGTAGAGTAGCAATGGGAATAGGAGGCTAATGAGTTGATGGTAGAGTTACAGGATGAGCAGGAGCAACAGGCTCAGCGGGAGGTTGTTAATACCTAGTCAGAGGCATCTACTAGCAGCTTCGATTCAGGCGAAGAATCTAATGATGAGTCTGACCCGCATTACAATCCATCTAAGGATCGTTAGGTGGGTCTAAGGGTTAGTGGTAATAGTTTTCTTTTGAGCCCTGTTTGTTTATAGTATGGTCGGTTGGGATGGATATATTTTGTATAGGATGTAACATTATATATAGTCAGTTAGATCCTTTCCGACCGTCATGACATGGCCCGTATTTCTTTTTGGTTATGTGACGGATCTAGTATCTTAGGGCTAGTTAGTATTTGGGGTTGAGTTAGGAGTTAAAACTGACTTTGCCTAGCTAGTTAGATGTAGTATGTTTTGCTGATCATGTGTATAAATAGGCAGTTATGTATGTAAATAAGCAGTTACGAAATGATATAATGAAGCTTTGGGTTGTTCTGTATAATCTTTGAGTTATATTAAATGTGGTTGTTGGGCATGCTTGTCTTATATGTTTAAGTATTCCATTGATTGAATTGTTTCATTTTATATATAATCAGAATGTCCGAATCAGTGTACAACAATGAAGAGGTTCATATAGAGGGAATCTCGGATCATGGTCAGGGATCAGGTGATCAAGCCTCCCATCATGTGCCACCAAATTTTGGTTAAATGTCACCGATCCCTTCTAAGTTAGCTCACAACATTGGGAGCCCGAACCACTGGCTGGCCTTAGTAGCTGAATTAATGAAGCAGATTCCCCAGGTACCTACTGAAGCCTCTCCTAAAGAGGATAAATTAGCAGATAGAGTGGCACGATGCAACCCTAAAGTTTATGATGGATCTTATGATCCAGTAGTACTGGGGGAATGGATAAGAGGAATGGAGAAAATCTTTACAGTGGCAGAGGTGCCAGAAGGAAAGAAAGTAAACATTGGGACGTATTATTTGACTAGTGAAGCTGACATTTGGTGGAATACTGTTAAGGATAAGCTCGTAGGGCCTGAATTTACCTGGAATAAATTCCTGAGTGAGTTAAGGACAAAATTCTACCCAGTTGTGCTCCAAAGGTAAAAGGAGAAAGAGTTTATGGAGCTGAAGATGAGTGGCACCATGACTATGATCTAGTATGCCAGTAAGTTCACAGAATTATGTAGGTTTGTTCTTGAGTTTGTATCATCTGAAAGGTTGAAAATGAGAAGATTTGAAGAGGGTTTGGCCTTCTATATTCGGAATCAGTTAGCTAGATAACTAATTTTGACTTACCAAGAACTATCTGAATGAGCAGCTGAAGTGGAATGAATGAAGACGGAGTTAAGAGCACTAAATCCAATTAACCAAAAGAGAAAGGGGTTTAGGTGAGGAACTCCGAGTGAGAGTGTAAACCGGAACCAGAAGACACCTAATCCTGTTCCCCCTAAGAACCATCCTGTAGGCTCGACTGTACCCTGTGCAAAGTGTGGCAGAACAAATCACACCACCCCTGAATACCGAGTAGGAACTAATAAGTGCCTATGGTGTGGAAGCCCTGAACACCTGATTGCTACATGCCCCCGACGGATGATAGCTGTAGACAAAGGGGCAACAAAACCCTTGGCCCCAGCTCACCAAGAGGCCCCACCATCAAGGCCTGCAGTAGTAGGACGGGCGTATGTAAGGAGTAAGAAAGAAGCTGCCACCTCTGGTATGATAGTCACTGGAACTCTCTTTTTAAATTCAAAGCCATTTTGTGTAATATTTGATTCGGGTGCTACTCATTAATTTATATCCATCCGATCTGTCATGCAATTGAACTTGGAAGATAGGAGGATGGAAACCAATTATAGGATCAAGCTACCCAATGATTGTGTGATTGAATGCCCTATCTCCTATAAATGTGTTCCCATTACCAGTGAAGGAACCACCTTCCTTGTGGATTTGATTCAATTTGATTTATCTGATTTTGACATTATTTTGGGAATGAACTGGTTGCACACCTATGGAGCTAAGATTGACTGTAAGGATCTTAAGGCTATTTTAAAAGATGAAAAAGGAGGAGAAGTATTCTTCTATGGGCAGAGAGAGGAAAAATTTTATCTCTTAATTTCTGCTATGAAGACAAGTAAGCTATTATGTCAAGGATGTATAGGATATTGGTGTTATGCTATGGACACCCAAGCAAAAGAAAAGAAAGCTGAAAATATTACTGTAGTCTGTGAGTTTGAGGATGTTTTCCCTGAAGAATTACTAGGATTACCACCACAGAGGGAAATTGATTTTGGAATTGAATTAAACCCTGATGCCCAACCTATTTCCAAGGCCCCATATCGTATGGCCCCAACTGAACTTACGGAACTAAAGATTTAGTTAGATGAGCTATTGTAGAAGGGCTTTACTAGGCCAAGTGTGTCATCATGGGGTGCCTCAGTGTTGTTCGTAAAGAAAAAGGATGGAACCTTAAGGCCGTGCATTGACTACAAGGAGTTGAACAAGATCACCATCAAAAATAAATATCCTTTGCCGTGGATAGATGACTTGTTTGACCAATTGCAAGGAACATGAATCTTCTCTAAGATTGATTTGAGGTCAGGGTACCACCACCTTAGGGTTAAACCTGAAGATATTCCCAAAACTGCGTTTAGAACTAGGTATGGTCACTATGAGTTTACAGTGATGCCATTTAGCCGCACTAATGCTCCCGTAGCTTTTATGGATCTTATGAACAGAGTCTCCAGACCTACCTAGATAAATTTGTGGTGGTGTTAATAGATGACATTCTTATCTATTCTAAGGACACAGATGAACATGCTAATCATTTGAGGATGGTGTTACAAACACTGAGGGAGCATCAACTTTATAGTAAATTAAAGAAGTGCGAGTTTTGTTGGAAGAGGTGGTGTTCTTAAGACATGTGGTTACAAAAGAAGGAATCAAAGTTGACCCCCAAAAGGTTAAGGCAATCATGAAATGGCCAACGCCTACTAATATCACTAAGATTAGAAGCTTTCTGGGCTTAGCAGGTTACTATCAAAGATTTGTCAAGGACTTTTCAAAGATAGCTTCACCCATGACCAATCTGTTGAAGAAAGGGAACAAGTTTGAGTGGACTGAAAAATGTGATAAAGCTTTTCAAGAGCTAAGGCAGTGACTAACCATCGCCCCAATCCTAATGCTACCAATGGAAGATAAGGAATGTACCACTTATAGTGATGCTTCAAAGAACAAATTAAGGTGTTTTCTGATGTAGGAAGATAAGGTAGTAGCTTATGCCTCTCGACAGCTTAAGCCTTACGAGAAAAACTATCCTACTCACGACTTGGAGTTAGCAGTCGTGGTTTTTGCGTTGAAAATTTGGAGACATTACTTACATGGAGTCCCATGCAAGATTTATACTGACCACCAAAGTTTGAAGTATATCTTTACTCAGAAGGAGCTCAACTTGAGGCAACGGCGTTGGCTTGAGCTACTTAAGAATTATGATTTACAAATTCAACATCATCCAGGAAAAGCAAATGTTGTAGCAGATGCCCTCAGTAGAAAAGTGCAACATAGCCCAAATATTATTGTAATTACTCAGTTGAGTCTCTTGAAAGAACTTCAGGACTTGGGAATTCAACTAGTGTCCCATGGGCAAGCACATGTTCAATTATCAGCACTCACCTTACAGCCTTCCATAGTGGAGGAAATCCAAGTGAACCAAGAAAGTGATCCTGAACTTCAAAGGATAAAGCAAAATCTAGAGAGAAGAAAGTCTCCCAGTTTGTAGTACATGAGGATGGGACCCTGTGATTCCAGAATCGCCTATGTGTGCCTCGAAATGAGGAACTAAAGAAACAGATCCTAGAGGAGGCTCATAATACTCGCTACTCAGTGCATCCAGGAGGCACCACGACGTACAGAGATTTAAGATAATACTTCTAGTGGAATAATATAAAAAAGGATGTTGCAGAATATGTAGACAAGTTTCTGACCTGCTAGAAAGTCAAAGTAGAGCATCAACGTCACATGGGTGAACTGCGACCCCTAGAGATTCCCACTTGGAAGTGGGATTCGATTTCAATGGACTTTGTGATGGGTTTACCCCTTTCTGCCTCAGAGAAGAATGCCATCTGGGTTATAGTCGATTGGCTTACTAAGTCAACCTATTTTCTACCAATCAAAGATACCTAAGGAGTTGAAAAACTAGCCCAGTTGAACATCAAAGAGATAGTCCGACTACATGGAATCGCCCTAGATATAGTATCAGATAGGGATCACAGATTCCAGGCTCGTTTTTGGCAAGCACTTCAAAAGGCCTTTGGGACCAAATTGAACTTCAGCAACTCTTATCACCCTGAAACAGGTGGGCAAACGGAAAGGGTGAATCAGTTTCTAGAAGACATGTTACGAGCTTATATATTAGAGTTCCAAGGAAAATGGGAAGATGATTTGCCTTTGGTGGAGTTTTCTTATAACAACAGCTATCAGTCTACCATCAAAATGGCCCCGTTCGAGGTTCTATATGGGACAAAATGTAGAACCCCACTGTGCTGGAGTAATTTGGATGACGCATTAATTCTACGCCTTGAAATGATCCAGGAAACCGTGGAAACAATAAGAAGGATTTGAGAACATATTAAGGTTGCTCAAAGTCGACAAATGACTTATGCGGACAAGAGAAAGAGGCCTTTGGAGTTTCAAGTAGGAGATAAAGTTTTTCTGAAAGTATCGCCAACTAAGGGTATCAAGAGGTTCGGGGTACGAGGCAAATTGAGTCCACGATATATTGGACCATATGAAATCATCGAAAAGTTGAATCCTGTAGCCTATCGCCTAGATCTGCCGGTAGAGCTAGAACACGTGCATAACGTATTTCACATCTCTCAGCTTAGAAAGTATACCCTAGACCTAAACCACGCCTTTGTACCTGAACCTATTGAAATCACTGCGGGTTTAGTATATGAAGAGCAACCGATCCAAATCCTGGATCGTAGGATTAAATAGTTGTGCAACAAGTAAATACCTCTAGTTAAAGTGCTATGGTCAAATCATACCCCCCAAGAAGCTACTTGGGAGACCGAAGAGGAAATGAAAGCCTAATATCCACAATTATTTGAGGTAATCTTGCATTATATGGAAAAGTCATAAGTTTCGAGGGCGAAACTCTTCAAGGGGGGAAGGTTGTAATAGCCCAACCCTAATATAATTTAATTATGTTCATTTATTTAATTACTTCATGTTCATAATTTTTTTTTTCTTCTCTCATTTCATTTATTTCATTTATTCACCCCGATGGAAAAATTTTATTTGGGCCCTCACTTACAATTTGGATTTTAATTCTTTATTTAATTGATTAACAAAAACTTTGGGAGAATTGATAGTAGGCCTTAACAAGTTTAACCTTAGTAATTTATTTTGTTTTTCGTAACATTTCAAAACTATAATTTTTAGTTTTGTAAAAACGTTATCGTTATAAAGCACTTTATTCCCAAACCAAATTTATTTCGACCGTTTTGAAGCCCAATAAGTTTGCCAATGATTTTACACTAATTACCATGGTTAACTTAACCATGGTAAGTTTGCAAGGCGGCATTACTAGATAAAAACTCAGCCAAGAGAAGATTAGTCAACAAAGTTCAAAGCAAATCCAAAACTTCATCTTCTTTCTCCTCTCTCTCCCTTCCTCACGGTAGGCAACAGCTGGGTAGCCCTTTTGGGTGTCTTCCAGCCACTTTTTTCGGCCAGCCCTAGTGGTTTTCAACCCCTCCTCCCAACATCCTAGTACCTAAAGCTATCATCCTCCATCATCAAAGCCCTTAAACCTCATCTCCATCTCAACTTATTTGCACTCAAAAGGAGTAATATTGAAATTTGTTTTCGTTGGTTTTGATTTTTATCTTAGTTTTGATTCTTGTTTTGATGTTTTTGAGTGTTGATCATGGTGTTTTGATAAGAAATAAGAGTTATTTTGATGTTGATCATGGTAGTGTTGAAGTTGGGTCATGCTAGGTTAGGGTTAATCTTTGATCATGCAAGCTTAATGTTAAAGTGTTGGATTTTGATTGTTCTATCTTTGATTTGGTCATCTTCTAATCTATTGGTGTCTATGTTGATGTGTTTGGTGATTTCACATGAGTTGGAGAGAGTCTAAGTTGGTCTTAAACTAGGGTTTTGGCAAATAATGCATGGTTTGGATTAATTTAGCCTTAAGCTTGGTTTATGTGGGTGTTTGATTGAAAAATGATCCCTTTTCGATATGATTATGAAGTGAGTTTGAGTGTGGTGATTTTTTACACTGTTGAGATGGACCAAAGCATACTTACACACTTTTGAAGAATGGTTTAAGTTGAGAATTTGTGTGGAAAAGAGAGGGAAAAGCTAAAACAGTGAGGGCTAGAAATTTTAAGAAAACAGGGCAGATTTTGGCAATAAACTGGTAATGCATGGGCTAACCCAAAACTATGATTTCTTGTGTGTAGATAGCTCAGTGTATTAGCTTTCACAGGGCTCTTGAATCACCTTAATTCGAGGTCTGTGGAAAATGTTATGACCGTTTTACCGAAACTATGCAGAATGGACCAAAACTGACATATTTTAGTTCTAGCCTCATTTTGGGAATCCTATTGAGGGAATCAAGCTTGGTTTTCTATATGAAAGATTTTTGGGACTTCTTGAGCCTTCTATATTGGGGTTTTAAGTCTCAATATGAGGTCAGATGATTAAGTTATGAGTCATTCTTACTAAGCCTCTGTTATGCTTACTTTGCTTTTTCTAAATTATTAGCTATGAAATAAATACTTTTGCTAACAATATGTTCCTACAACAATAATTTTGTACAGAATTCGGGCCTAATCTATCATTCCTTCCACTTTTGTGCATAATATTATTCCGTGAGCTTACATTTAAAAATTCCAGGTACGTTCATTGCTTGTATCTTTAGAAATCAACACGTATTTATCAAAATTATAATATTTTGGTAAGTACATCAATGAATCAGTTTAATCAGTGATTTATCACATAATTAGTAACCTCATTAGTTATCAGTTACAGGGCATAGCCCTTCAGTTACCCGCGTGGCTTCAGGCTAGGTCCCGATCGGCTTGGCAGGTGTGCACCTATTTTCAGATCATAACAGTTACCAGGGGTTCACTATCAGATATTAATTGACAATGCAGTTTCATATTCATCTTATTTCCTGTGTTTAATTAAAAATGAATTGCAATACGGGCCTAACTAGTTTTTGTTACATGAATGTTTCATAATACAGGAATGTATGTATTGAGTTTCGGTGTGCATTTCGAAATGTTTTTATGTTTTGTTTTAAGAAAGTGTTCAGGGAATCGCCCTCGGGCAGGCAGAACGGCTGAAGAGGATAAGTGAGCTGGGAAATCTTTATGAAATGGGTGTGTAGTATCGTTGAGATGTTATATCACCGTATTGTGGGATATACTTTGGTGTTGAGACTGTATTTGTTTTTTTTTTTTTTCCAGAATTCTACACTTTGGTGCAATCTTTGACATGTTTGTATGGTTTTGATGTTAGAAAAACTTTCTGTATTTATCGAAATAAATGGACAGGTTGTAATGGTTTGAATGCCTTTGATGGCAAATGTTGTTTATTATAGCTCAGTTTATCATGTAAAAGTAAAGCCTTGTCCTTGTTTGGACGACAGTAATCCCTAATCATTTAGGTTATCATTCTAATTTGGGAAAACTAGTGAAAAAAAATGCAAACAGTGATTGATGTATCTTTGGGGTGTTACAAAAACCATAATCAAAACTTCCATGGATATCAAACTCACAAGAAAAAGATTCATATTCTAGATACAGAAGATTATCATCCAATTTAAATAGAAGGTCAGGAATGATGGGATCAAAAGAGAATGATTCATATTCAACATGAAAACCCACATCAAGACCTTTAGTAACACCAAATCCATATGAAAAAGATTCATATTCTGCATAAAGAATATCATCATCAAAGTCCAAAATAGTGGGTTCAGTTACCTTTATTGCCTGACTCCTGTGAAATATCTTCCTGTGACTCATCTAAATCACTAGGCCCAACTTCAAGTGTGATGCTTATATCTAACTCATTAATAGTATCATATTTTGTACCCACATTAAACTCACAAAAGTCATTCGAAACTAGTACATCATCAGTGATGCCCTTAGGTGAGCTAGTGGGGGATGCAAGGTCAGGTGATAGAGACATAGGGAGGTCACTCTCTTGATCTAGACTAGGAAAATACACATCTTCACTCAAGTCAGACCTAGTACAATAAGAGGATTCAAAATCATCATCAAGACTAACTACAGCTTCAGGCGATCCTAAACTAGAATCGAGCTCACTACAATCTCCCTATTTTGATTAAAACATTAAGAACAAACAGCAATTCTCGCTTTCATGGCCTCTATCATTTGATCAATCATTTCATTAATCTTCTTTTCAAAACTTGCATATATAGCATCAACATAAGCACGATAAGGACAAGTATGAGCATCATGATCGCAAGATTCACAATAATAGCACAAAACAGGAGGCATATAATAGCAATATGGGTCATTTGAATCTGTAAAGTAGTCCTGATGGAAGGAGTAGCAGGAACAACAGACTTGCTATGAGTTGGGCATCTAAAAGTGTCGTTAGCTTATTCAAACGCAGAGGTTTCCCAAGCTAGTTTTGCAAAGAAATTCCAAACTACATCTTGAGTTTTAGTTAATAATTCTATTAAACCTCCAGGACAAATTGATTCAACATAACACCTCGGCTCAACATTTAGATCCATAGCAATGACCTCACGAATTTTCCATTTTTCAAAATTATGATTCAATTGAGCATGATAATCATTAAGCCTTGAAAGATAACTCCAAAATGGGTCATGCTCATACTGCGGGAAATGAAAAACTAGCATTTGAAGTTTTTAAAGTTGTTAAAGTTTTTTAATTTTTAGTGGTTTTCAAATTTTCTATTTTTTTTTTTGGGATTTTAGGCTTTTCTCATTTTTATAGATTGTTGGGTTTTTTCAAGAAATGACAAAGTTAAGTAACAATTAATAATAAAATCAACAAAGTAAGACATAACATATGCAACTAATAAGAAAGTAGTTAAGAAAATAAAAATATAACCTAATCTCATGCCGTCATCCCCGGCAACGGCACCAAAAACATACAATAATTTTGAGTGAAAAATGAAGTGTCGCAAGTATACGACTATCATCGTAGTACTTGAGGGTCATCTCCACAGGGATCATGGAAGAGATTAAGGTCACTTAGCAGGAGTTTAAACAGCTCTAGTGACATCCTAAGCAAATTAAGCAATAAACAAGCAAAACATGGATTATAAACAAATGAAATTCTAAATAATCCCTAACTATACTCTGACTCTAAAAGGATCTGAATGTAGCAATTTGAAGTATTCTAAAAATAAATGCAATCAATACCAGCACCATCCAGGGATCAAATATACTCCACAATCCATCAACTGAAGATTATAAACAGCAAACACAGCCACAAAGGGAAAACAATGCTGCCCAACTAAAAAGGTTTGGGGAATGGTTTAAG
The DNA here is from genome assembly GCA_029747015.1 of Carnegiea gigantea. Lineage (NCBI taxonomy): Eukaryota > Viridiplantae > Streptophyta > Magnoliopsida > Caryophyllales > Cactaceae > Carnegiea > Carnegiea gigantea. Next base: position 180,502 of record JAKOGI010001540.1, read on the forward strand.
TGCATCAAACAAAAGCATCGATTAAGTAACCAAAACTAGCCCTTGAATTGAAACAAAGCAACAACCGAACCAATTTAAATCATTTAAATGAAACTAAAACCCTTAAACTCATAGCCACGAATCAAAGCCAAACAGAGTCAATGGTAGCATCTCAAACCAAAGTCGTATGAGAGCCTTCTAGTTTTCAAACCCAAAAGAGGGCAACAGGGAGAAAATGAGCAACTGAGCAACGAACTATTTGATCACATCAACCAAACTACTAAAGCATAATCAACTAAATCGACTGAACTATTAAAATCAAAATATAATCACGTCAACCAAGCTAGTAAAAAAACTAAAGAAAACTGAGCTACCAGGATGAGATTGAGAACTGGAATAGAGGAATAGAGCAACGATGCAAACCAGAAGAGGGAAGGTTCGAATTCAACCATTCATGGCCCAGAAAATTAGAAACGAGCTTCAAGCTCATCCAAAAATGGCAGTCTGTCCATTAATGATGCTCTAACCATAACGAAGAATAGGGGAGGGGCAATTCTGGAATTATCAAAACTAGCCCTAAAAATGTTGCAATTACAACTGAAGTTCATGAGTGGCAATTCAAAATCAACAATTCAAAGCCTAAGTACATGAAATTAAAGGCTGAAAACAAATCCTAAAATCGAAACCCGAAACGAGAACGAATGCTAAAATTTGAATGACTGAAATTAAAACGAAATTAAACCTAAAATCAAACCTAAATCTTGAACTAAACCTAACCTAAACCCTAAATTGTTACCTAATAAAATCTTCCAAAAGCGCCGCTACCCTTCAATTTATACAGCTTCTCTTCTCATCTCGATCGTCGATCTGAGCCCACGCGGATAGGGAAGATGATGCAAGCTGGCAATGTATGGATGATGGTGATGCTGGTGGTGCTCGATGATGATGGTGATGCTGATGGTGCTTGTGGTGTCCCAGTGTTCGAAAGAGAGAGAGATGGTGGTGAAGAGGAAGAAGAAGCTGAGAATTAGGGTTTCGGGGTCTGGGTTTGTTGAAAGCCCGAGAGGAGAGAGAAGGAGAGATTATGAGAAATAAAACGGGGGTCGGGTTTGAGTCCATCTGGCCCAGAGCTTCGCTTTCGACATTTTTCCATCATTTTTCTGCATTTTATCCGAATTATTCATCACCTACAAAATCAAATAAAATTAAATCAAAATCTAAAAATAACAATTATTTCGAGCATAAATTAGGCATAAAAGTACCATAAAAATAATATACTTTTAGCATGAACATGGAAGTCATTGATTATGGCAGATGAAGAAAGGAGGGAGAAAATTAAAGTAAAGAAGGGTTTAGGTGTGGGTGTTAGTGGGCAAAGAAGAAGAAAATAAAAGATGGACAGTTGTCACTTGGAGCATGCATGAGGGGGAAGAGGAGGAACAAGGAAAGAGGAGAAAAAATGAAGGTGAAGAGCGAAATGGGTCAAGCTGTGCAGCTGGGCCGAGGAGAAAGTGAGGCTCACGAGCTTGAGGGAAGGAATGAGAAGATGGGGGGAACTTAGGTTATATGATTAGCACATAAGGGAGGAATGGAAGGTGGGCTCCTGGCTAAGCTAGTCTACACAGATGGGCGTTCTTTTTGCTTCTCTTTATTACAACTCGACCCAGCGCTTCTTTAGCCATGCTTTGGCATCCAATTTGAGCATCGTATTCATTGTTTTTTCAAATTTCCACAATCCCTCCAGGTAAAAAAAAAACATATTAAAATCCTAGTTTAAAATCTATTTACTTAGGGCAGATATGAGATAATAGAGGACATAGAAAAAGGTTAAAAATTTCAGGTTAAATACCAAATAAATATTGTCATTATACACAAGCTAAGCATTTTACAACATCATTTTTATATGCCATACAAGCATCCTGATGTGAATAGTACCACGAGTTACGTTAGTAGGCGCAAATACTACACACAACAAGGGAGGTAATTGCTTAAGAATTGTTAACGCCTAAAAATGACATTTTATTTTTAATAACCTGATGACGAAATTCATGCCCAATTTGAGTTACTGGGGGCCCGAATGGGGTTATGGTCTAATAAAAAAAAGCAAATCTAGTCCATTAAAAAATAGAGTAGTCGGTAGGCGAGATTGGCCTAATGGGCCAGTCTCAAGGAGAACTCGGTCAGGTTCCCCATGGAGGAAACCCTGCCGCACTTTTAGTCAAATTTTCACCTTTGCTGCTTTACCAGGATCTATTAAAGCAGTCAAATAGGCCCTGTAAGGATGAGTTTTCTACATCTAGAGCTCTAATTGGGTTAACCTCTTAGTTAGAATTCTAGGTCCTTAAGTCAAACTATTTAAATTAAGCCTGACCGGGGCAGAACTAGGACTCCTTTTCCTAGGCTAATTCATTTAAGATCCTTAACCACTATATAAAAGGGGATGACCCTTTGGTTCGGGAAGGATAGAAAATCATTAGACTACCACGTTGCCATAAAGCCATTGAAAATCACAAATAAGGTGAGAGGAAATATAGAGGAAAGCTTTAGGATTCCTTTTCTAGGAGAAGGAATCAAAATTTAGAGAGTGAAATCAATCATCAGATTAAGAGAGTGTTAGTCAGCTGGATTCCTAAAAAAATTTAGATGGGTTATCATGAGGGTGCGTTTTACAACCTTCTTTCATTTTTCTATTGATAAATGCCAAAAATGTGCATCATTTTAGGGCCATTTGATAGCATTTAATAGGGGATTATGTGTTTAAGCATATGATTTACATCCCATTTTCTGTTTTACACCCGAGTGTGCTTCCTTGGTGTATTTTGCAGGTTTTAGGCCCTGTTGACCCAGCAATTGACCCTCATTTAGTCACATTTTTTATCCACCATGGTAGTAGCCCTATCCCATATACCTATGGAGCAAAGAGAGAATGACGACCTCATGGCTAGAGATGACCATGATTTGACCGTGATGGATACCATGGTCCGTGATAGGTTAAAAACTGCGAGCCTCTTCATTTTCCCTCGATCGTGTGGCTGAAAAAGTTTGCGTTCGGGTATTTGAAGGCATTTCTGCCGAAGAGCATTGAAACACAACATTCATGTAATACTCATCTCTCTCATTAGTTTAGGATTTTTCTAGTTTTTCTTGAAGCAAAATAAAATTTGAAAGAAGGAATTGGCAATTGAATCCTTGAAGGTTGAAAGATCATTGAAGAACCTCCATTGTTGCTAAGCTTCCTCTTTCTCTTATCTATTCTTGAATTCTAGTTCATTTGATTTAGATGTTGTTTTGTTTAAACATGAGTACGTTGTTTAATTCAATCTAGGGATTGGTTTGCTGAAGTATTGATGTTTAATCTTTAATCTTCGTTTCTTGTGCTCAATCTATCTTGGAATGGTTTTATTCTATCTTATGATTGTGTTGATGTGAGTAAGTTTGGCTAGATTTGCTTGTATATGTTAGATAGTTGAGTGATGTACCGAAAGGAGAAACTCACTTTAGACCAACAAGCGTGAACTTCACATAGTAATCCGTGAAAGAGAAATACGAGTTAAGAGGAGCCTTTAGCAATCGGAATCCGTAATCTAGACCAAAACAAGCACATTTAAAAGAATGATAATCGAGTTATTGTAGGTAATTTAGTTTATTTCGAAAGAAAAGATTGAGTTTAGTTAGATGGTAATTCCTTTGAATCATCCAAACTAGAGAAGAGTACATGTCAAATCCAAAGATTCAACTTTTTAATTAGGCAAGACAAATCCCTAGATGCTTTACTTTGATTAAATTCACAAATAGCCAATTAGTATAGTTGAAACAACCCACTAAAATTTGTTCGCTTAGCATTTTTGGTAGAATAAGACTCAATAGATTGCTTTAGTCCCAGAGGATGATATTTTATCCAGAATACAACACCTATGTGCTTACGGGCTATGTCAAGTTTTTGGCTCCATTGCTAGGGACCAAAATTTTGTCAACTATTGAGTTAATCCTAAAGAATTGACTAAGAACTTTTCTTTTCTTCTACTTTTTACCTTTTTGATTACTTTGGTAGTGTTTGTGCCAGTGCTTGCAAGGGATTTTCCCCTTTTATATAAAGTCTTTTTCTGTACAACCCCGATGCTAAAATTGAAAGGATTTTCTATTTAAAGCTTCTAGGCCTGTAATATTACTCTTACAATAGTCGATGGAGACCGAAGAAGGAGACTTTAGGATTTTGTTACCTAGGAGTCTAAGCCATTGAGCTCAAACGACACTATTCTGCATGTTTCAACAATCACAATTGGGAGGTGCCCCAATAGAAAGCCCTAAGTTCCACCTGTCGATGTTTTTGGAGGTATGTGACACATTGAAGCTAAACAGAGTTCTATTGATGCCATTTGCCTTCACCTATTTCCTTTTTCATTAAGACATAAGGCATAGGCATGACTCCAAGTTGCCTCCGAGGTCCACCGCAACTTGGGATGAGCTCACAAAGGCCTTTCTTGCCATATTCTTCCTACCTAGCAAGACGACAAGCTTAAGAAACCAAATCACTACCTTTTCTTAAAGGGATGATGAGATGCTCTATGAAGGATAGGAGCAATTCAAGGACTTATTACATTTGTGCCCTCACCATGGGCTTCAAAAATGGATGATCGTATAAACTTTCTACACTAGAGCTACTCAACTCATGCGATTTACCATAAATGCGGTAGGTGAGTGGCACTTTGATGGAAAAAAAAAAACGGAGGATAAAGCCTATAATTTGATTGAGGAGATGGAACTCAACAACTTCTAATGGTCCAATGAAAGCAGCCAAGTCAATTAGGTTTGGGTACGCTTGAAGTTGATGCAATTACTTTAGTTTATACTAAGGTAGATGCTATAACTCAAAGATTAGATTTGAACGTTAATGTTGTAAACTCAAGCGCCTCCTCCCCATGTGAAATTTGTGGTTCCTTTGATCATTTGACTGTAAGTTGCCATGTTGTGAGTCCATTTGCCCAAGATACTAGTGATGGAGTCAATTATATCAATTATAACTCGAGATTGACCAAGGACGCTTATTCTAACACCTACAATCTAGGTTAGAGGAATCATCTAAATTTTTCATATAGGTCTAACCCTCCCAACATGCTTCAAATGACTGCTAGGCCACCCCTGGGGTTTCAAAGATCTCCCTTTCCCCAATAAGCTCCCCAAAAGTCTAACTGTGAGGCTATGATAGAGACTAGAGAGTATGCTTATGGCGTAATAAAAGCAAGATGAGTACATACAGCAATTAGCCTCTAAGGTCGATGTGCTTACTACTTGTAATAAGATGTTAGAAGCCTAAATTGCGCAACAAGCTAGCTCTTCATCTACACCTCCTAGTCGACTTCCTAGTGAGCTCGAGCCTAACCCTAGGAATCATTGTAATGCTATGATTTTGAAGCGGGGGACAACTAGGGGGTCCTAAAGGGGTTAGTGAGGATATGAGTTTACATGATCATGAGAATGTTGTGAAGAAAGAAGTGTCTAGTCCCTCTAAAGATGTACATGATAATGTTGTGAAGGACACTAATGAGGTTCGTAAAGACCCTAAATACACTTCCCTAATACCTTGCACTTCCCCTTTCCCTTTCCCTCAAAGAATGGCTAAGGCTAAGCTTGATAAACAATTAGGGATTTTAGAGGCCTTAAAGGAGCTTTATATTAATATTCCATTCATCGATGCTTTGTCTCAGATGCCTATGCTAGGTTTTTGAAAGACATTTTGTCGAATCAAAGAAAGCTAGAAGAGCATAAGACCATAGCCTTAACCGAAGAATGTAGTGCCACTATTCAAAATAAGCTTCCTGCAAAGCTTAAAGATCTAGGTAGTTTCTCCATCCCTTTCTTGATGGGTAATGTTTGTGTGGATAGTATTTTGTGTGATTTGGGTTTAAGTGTGAGCTTGATACCCCTTTCTATGTGTAAGAACCTTGATTTAGGATAAATGAGCCCCACTACCATCTCTCCAAAATTTGCATATCATTCTCTAAAATACCCTGTAAGTGTTTTAGAAGATGTCCCCATTAAGATAGGAGATTTATGCGTATTGGTTGACTATGTGATTTTTAAAATGGAAGAGGATAATCACACCCTAATTGTTCTTAGGAGGCTATCTTGGCCACCATTGGGTAAAAAGAATGGTAAATTACGCTTTGATATGGGGGTGATCATGTGAAGTTTAATTTTTTTAAGGCTCCTAAGTTCCCTTCTATTTCTGATGTATTTCATATAATTGATGTGATTAATACTTTGGTAAGCGATGAAGTCGCTAACTATGTTCCTAGTGACCATCTTGAGCATTGTATGTTAAATGATGGTAATTCTAAGGATGAAATCCTGAAGTTACTAGGTGTGCTCACTTCTTGGAAGCCTCTCCACAAATCCCACCTTCCCTTGCAAGAGTGAAAGAGCTCGTGAGTGATGATAAGGCCTCGTCTTATGAGGAGCATGTCCCCAAAGTAAAATTAAAACCCTTCCCTTCATTATCTTTGAGGTATGAATTCCTAGGCCCCAACTCTACCTATCCTGTGATTGTTAATGCTAATATGAGTGATTTCAAATTGATTCATTACTTAGAGTGCTTAGATTACATTGCAAAGCTATAGGATATACTATGGATGACTTACAAGGAATTCGCTCTTCTATGTGCATGCATTGCATTTTGACAGAAGAAGACTATAAACCCTCAATTGAACACCAAAGGAGGTTAAATCCTAACATGAAAAAGGTGGTTAAGAAGGAAATTCTGAAATTGTATAAGGCTAGTATTGTCTATCCTATTTATAATTGTAAGTGGGTAAGCGTGGTCCATATTGTGCCTAAGAAAGAGGGAGATGATAGTTGTAAAAATGAGAATAATGAATTAATTTGCACCAGGACAGTCACGGGTTAGCGTGTATGCATTGACTATAGGACGTTAAATAAAGCCACCCGTGACAACCATTTTCCCCTTCCCTTCGTTGATCAAATACTTGAGAGGTTGGATATGAACTCCTATTTTTGCTACCTAAATATATTTGGGATTTTTCCAAATCCCTATCCACCCTAGTGACCAAAAAAAGACCACATTTACTTGTCCATGTGGGATATATACATGTACAAGAATGTTTGGGTATACAATGCCGCTGCCACCTTTTAACGTTGCATGATGACCATTTTCTCCGATTTTATTGAGGATATCATGGAGGTGCTTATGGATGACTTTTCTGTGTATGGAATATGTTTCGATCATTACTTGTATAATTTGTCCAAAGTTTTGCAAAGATGTAAAGATATGAATTTGGTCTTGAATTAGGAAAAGTGCTATTTCATGGTACAAGAGGGGGTTTTTCTAGGGCATATTATCTCCAATAAAGGCATTGGGGTTGAAAAGGTAAAGGTAAAGGTGATTAAGAAATTACCACCACTCACTTCTGTTAAGGGTGTGATGAGTTTTCTTGGAGACAGGTTGTTTACCAGCTGTTCATTAAAGATTTTTTAAAAATTACAAAACCTCTCACCACATTGCTTGTTAAGGGTGTGCTTTTCATTTTAATGATGAGTGTTTGAATCGTTTTCTTAGGTTAAAAGAAGCGCTAATTTCTACTCCAGTGATACGAGCCTCGAATTGAGGACCCCCTTTGAAGTGATGTGTGACAGAAGTGATTTTGCATTAGGAGCCATTTTAGGACAAAGAAAGGATAACAAGCTATACGCCATTTAATATCCGAGCTAAACTCTTGATGATGCTCAAGTGAATTATGCCACCCTAGAGAACACGTTCCTAGCGATTGTCTTTGGCTTGTAGAAATTCCTATCATATTTGATTAATTCCAAGGTTATAGTATTCACTAATCATCCAGCATTAAAGCACTTAATGAAGAAGTCTGATTCTAAGCCCCACCTCATTCGATGGGTTCTGCTCCTCTAAGATTTTTATTTGGAGATTTGAGACAAAGCCGGGTGAGAGAATATGGTTGCCGATCACTTGTCTCGCTAGGCCCGAGGCCACTCTTGGTGCAGAGCACCCTATTAATGACTTCTTTTCAGATGAACAACTAACTCCTAGCCATTTCCCAACAAGCGACTCCATGGTACTCTAAAGTATGAGGAAGGTTAACTTATCCATAAAAGAAAAAATTCTTAGCTAATGCTAAGTATCATGTGTGAGAGGAACCTTTGCTCTACAAGCTATATAGAGATGGTATCTATTGACGGTGTTTCCTAAAACATGAGGTCTCTAGTGTCCTCCATAATTTCCATGGTTCAACATATGGAGAACACTTTGGTCCAGACAAGACAATTGCCAAAGTTCTTTAAGCGAGCTTTTATTGACCCACTCTTTTCAAGGATGTAAGGAACTATGTGCTTACATGTGATCGATACCATTAAATAGGGAATATTTTCAAGCAGCATGAGATGCCTCAAAGTGGGATTCTTGAGGTGAAACTCTTTTATGTTGGGGAAATTGACTTCATAAGTCAGTTCCCTCCATCTCATAACAACCTTTACATCCTCATGGTAGTCGACTATGTCTCCCAGTGGGAAGCCATTGCCACTCCTACCAATGACTCCAAAGTAGTGTTCAAGTTCTCAAGAAGAATATTTTCACCTAGTTTGGCACACCAAGGGGTCTCTTGAGTGACAAAGGGACACATTTTTGCAACAAGCCCTTAGAGTCTCTCTTGAATAGGTATGGAGTTTTCTGTAAGGTTGCTACACCTTATCAAGCCCAAACTAGCAGCCAAGTTGAGCATTCCAATCACAAATTGAACAGTATCTTAGCTAAGGTGGTTGATCGATTCTACAAAGACTGGTCTTTGAAGCTTGATGATGCTCTTTGGGCATACTAGACCAGCTATAAGACTCCTATAGGTAGCACAATATATTGATTAGTGTTTAGAAAGTCTTGTCATTTACTGGTTAAGTTAGGATATAAGGCGTATTGGGCTGTTAGGACACTAAATTTTGATCTTAAAGCGGCAGCAGAAAAGCGGATGTTGCAACTAAGTGAGCTTCATGGACTAAGGTTGGAAGCATATGGGAGTTCCAAGATTTACAAAGAAAGGCCAACCGATGGCATGATAAGCACATTATGAAAAAAAAACATTTGGACGAAGGTGACATGGTTCTCTTGTTTAACTCCAAGTTATGGTTGTTCTAGGGTAAGCTAAGATCACGATGGTCCAGACCATTTAAAGTAACCAAGGTCTATTCTAATGGAGCAATAGAGGTGCGGAATGAGTCTGCCGGTGCGTTCAAGGTCAACGGGCAGCGACTTAAACCTTGTTTGGTCAGGGAGCCCATCTAGAAGGCTACTGTGCATACTCTAACTGATCCCATACAAGCATCGGTAAAAAAGCTTTGAGCTCTCGACTCTAAAAAAATACTTCTTGGGAGGTAACCTAAGCATTTTTTGTTTGCGTTTCTTGATGATATAGATTCTAGGGTGTTTTTATTTTCGAAAAAAAGCAAAAATGAAAACCAAAAAAAAAGAAGAAAGAAAAAAAGCAAAATCAAGGTTAGCAGTCGTGGGCCAGTCACCACCAACGTCTGGGCGTGGTAGTTCCAACGAAACGTGATGCTGCTACCCCAATTAAAAAAAATAAAAAAGTAGAAAAAAATTGAATCACTACTTTGGCAGCAGCCACTATGGACAGCCTGCTGCAAGCTGCAGTCAAGGGTTTTGACTACGGTACCCCCTTCTTTAACCTTTCACTTTCTTCTCTTGCTCGACACACGCTCTCTCTAACTCGTTCCTTATCTCTCTAAAAACTTCCATTAACAAAACTCTCAATCTTCAATTTTTTCACCATTTTTCACTCAAATTCTCTAAAATTTGTCCCTTTTCTCTTCTTTTCTCCAAATTTCTCTTTTTCTCACACCAATTTTTGCTTTTTCTTCTCTCTACCCATTGTTGCAAATCCATCTATCTCCTTTCACCATTATCCTCTTTTGCTCGTTTTAGACTCCATATTTTCTCCTCACATTCACCTTTCCTACACTCCATTACCATAAAACCATCCCTATTCCTTCATTCTTTGGATTTTATACTCTTATCCTCTACGATTAAGGACTTTTCCTTCATCTTCACTCAAGACTTTCCATGGCACCTAAAAATAAGCTAAGGAGCACGCAAGAAGAGGAGACATTGAGCTAAGCACCTTACAAGCCAGAAGGACTTCTTGGACGTCCAGAACAGCAAAGACCCAAAGTAATGCTCCTCACCCACTTGGTTTAACTCATCCTGATCATGTTGCATGTTATACTTGCTTGTGTAGTAGAACAGTCATTACTACACATTTTTATGATGAGGATTTGTTAGCCAGTTGGGATTGTTGGATGACATTGGATAGTTGTTTGCCTGAGGTAGAATGGGCCAGTTCATTGAAATAATGGACTACACATTTTTGAGTACCTTATATGTTGAGCTCACTCAAGGTCCACTACGATGTTAAGAACCCTAAATAACATGTTTGGCTTTCCCCCTTGCTTGGACTTGCCTTGGCATCAGGTCCCTTAGAATTTAACCCAAATGCTTTTTAGGATGAGATTTCCAGGGATTATAGGTACAATATAAGTACATGCAAGGGCACCTTCATTAGGACTTCTTGTATCCAGGTGGCCCAATGCATGCTTATCGGTAGTGTCTTTGTTAAGGATGATAGTCTAAACGTCCCTCGATTATTTGAGTTGTATTTCTTATCGGGTGTGGTGAATGAGGACCGGATTAACCCTCTGTCTTTCTTGGCCCGACAATTGTATAGTGCAGCTGCAAGGACTATGGGTAGGATAGTCATTGAGGGTCTCATCACTACCATTGCTAGATGTTTAGGGTTGAGGCAAACCCCAAGGATTGACTTTCAAGGTCCGAGCAGCTTAATAAAGTTGTTTTTGAATAAATGAAATTCCTTAAGGTTAAGGCTGGGCACTTGTGTTATATTTGCCCTCAGAATGAGCTTTTGCCGCTTCCTAATGTTGAGAGGACCACATTACTTCACCAAGCTAACCTTTTGATGGTTACTTGGTGACGCTAATATTATTTTTCCTGCAGCACCTCTGCCCCTACCTACTTACCATGGCAGCCCTAGTTCATCTTCACAACCTAATTTCCATGATTATACGGAGGTTTAGGCCACCTTTAGGTCCATTTAAGAAGAGCATGACTCCGTATGGCCCTATATTGAAACTGAGAGCACCACTCTTCATAAATTTGTCCAACAGTGGCACGATGAACTTCTTAGGATGATAGCCTCCCAGAACCAATATTTTCAAGACTTTGGGGCTTGTCTAAAGACATGGAGAGATTTTCATCTCTCTCAAAATCAACCACCACACCCTTCTTCCCCTTCTCCATTTTGGTTGCTTCTTAATACTCCCCTTTCCTTTTCTCTATATGTGTTTGCATTGAGGATAATGCTTTGTCTAAGCATAGGGAAGTTGCTGACATTTATAATGGCACCTCATGCCTAGTTCCTTAGTTTGCGTTTGTGTATATATATTGCAAATGATTGTATTTAGTTTTTTACTATAGGATTTACCCCATATAGCCAGAGCATGTCGTTAATGCATTTAGTTTCATTCTATTTGTTTTATAGTTCTTGTGCATTAGAAGCATAACATTTAGGATGGTTTTCCATTTTAGGTTTAACTCCATGTAGGTTTGCATTTTGAAAAAAGGGGAACATTAAAAAAAAAGATAAACGAAAAGAAAAAAAAATGATCCTCTGATGATAAACTTAGTAGACTAGGTAGTTTTCTTTGTTTTAGAATGATCCTTCGTTATGCCCATATATGACTAAAAGTATTTAGAAATGACTTTTTGATGAATATGCTTCATGTTTTAGCCATGTGTTAAGTGCGAATTGTTTGCCCTAGGACTCTTTGCAAGAATGTTGGCATGTGGATCCAAATGAGCTAGTAATGACTTTAGTAGATGTCTCGTGCGGCTTTGAGCTTTAAAGGCTGTTTTATCAATTTTTGTATATTGCCTTTTCTTGAGCTACTCTTCCTAGATATCATTTCCGTAGAACTTGCTTTGACTCTCATTCAAGATCACACTTAGCATATGCATGTAGGCAAAATGATTGAGGCATTTTTTGATTTGATGAATTGATAGGCCCGTAAGTGCACGATGGTATTGTAGCAAATCAAGGTCAATCTCACAGAAACTAGGTCAAGCTACTGGGCTATATTCCCTAAAGATATGCTAAGCGAATTAACATGAGAGATTGAAATTAAACTAATCTACCACATAATCTAATTGATAAATATTCAAGAAATAAAGTCAACCAATAAATTATCCGGTTCAAGAATAGATAAAGCACTCTCTCTCTAATAAGGAAATTTCAAGACCGACAATGGAGATATCACAACCTTCTTTCAAGGTGAAGCGAAATACACAAATCAAATCAATCATCCATTCTCATGGATTTTCGAATATTCTAGGTGCATTAGGCACACGATTATCATTTTAGGTCTCTCAATTGGTAATTCTCTCTCATGATATCACACAATCAAGTCAAATTTGGTGATTCTAACATCAGATTTCACCTTTCAATACTTCACCCAACATCTAATACAAGTAAGAAGGTGATCAAACTCCTTACAAGCAATTCAAACTCCAAACTTGATGAAATAAACCCAGCAATTCAAAAGTGCACCAAACAATCAATTCAAGAACATAGGCAAATGCAAGTTCAATATCAATCCCAAGAATTACAAATTAACATGAATTACATAATCTAATCTATCAATCTAGGAAGCAATAAATCTAAAGCAGAAAAGAGAAGAGAAGGGAAAGAATTGCTCAGCTCGAACGCGTGCTTGAATCCATGGATTTGCAAACACAATCCTGCTTCCTCGTGAATCTTCCTCTTCTACTTGCTCTCAACTCTTTCTAATCTAACTTCTAATCTAAGTAGAATGGAAAGGGATATAGAGATGGGATGTGTGTTGAAATGAGGATGACAGCCCCCTTTTATAGCAAAGCTACTGGAAGCCAAACAGCCACGCAAATAAATGGCATTAAAAATTGTTTGGAATTTGAAAAGTCAAGAGAAAACAAACAGCCTTGGGGGAAAGAGGTCCACCACGGTCCGTCGCCTTCACCACGGACTGACCGTGGCCAGCTCTGGCTCGACATTCTCCTGTTCTTCTTTCTTTCCATGGGAATAGCACCTTCGGGGTGTCCATGGGGAGTCAAAATACACTCAACTAAGATCAAAGCAAGGACAAAAAGGTCCAGAATTCTGCAAAACACAGAAAAGAACCATCCCCGAGCGTAAAATGAGAAAAGGAGTATAAATTATCACATAAAGCATATAATTGTCCCTAAAAATGTAGCAAAATGACCCTAAAACGATATATGCTTTAAGCACTTATCATGAATCCCACATACCAAATAGTCACCCTTGCATGCATGATATACGCCTTGCTAGCCCCTTTCAGCCTTAACCGATGTTCATTGATGAGACATCCCTTGATTTGTTGTAGAATGATTGAAAAAGAGTTGAAAACAAACAAAATGAAGTTTGATGTTTATTTCGATAGCTAATCCCTTTGTTTAAAAAAAAAAAAAGCAAAAAAAAAAAAAAGAAGAGAAAGAGAATAAAAGAGGTTAGCCTTATTGGATTATAATTGCTTTTGAATTTCAACTCTATTCTCCTCATTTGATTTAATAAGGGGATTTGCTTGTGCATTAGAATTGTATTTGTTTGAGGAGAGTATTTTATGAGAATGTTAGGAGAGTTTATCTCTTAGTCTTTCGCTTTTAGTTTCACATTCCCAAAACTATTTGTTCCCGTCTTATCTTTACCCTTAGCCCTATTACAACCCATATAAAGTCCTCATAATTGTCTAATATGCATTAGATACTAGTTATGGTGAATTATAAAGTCTTAGCAAGCTTATGGTAGATTTAAGCTTTGGAATGACAACTGAGGGAACTCTACTACATCTTAAAACACGAGTGAAAAATGTCACATGACTAAAGTGAGATTCTACTAGTTTTTCTAGCTCTAACTAGTTCGTGTGTTGGCGATTTTATTTGATGATTTGGGCACTTGATTCAAACTTTGACATCATCGACTTTATGGAAGTTTCAAGAACTCTATCTCCATATCTAATTCCTAAATTTATTTGCGCACAGTTAGGCTAACATTGGGTCGATCTTGAAGGGTACTACTAATGTCATTCGTGAAGAGGTTGTGAATGAAATTTTAGTTTTAGGTCTGCTGGGGGACAAGCAATGGTTCAAGCATAGCAGAGTTTGATAAGGTGCCAAAACTATGCATTATTTTAGGGGCATTTGATAGCATTTCCTAGAGGATTGTGGGTTTAAGTATATGATTTACATCCATTTTTTTTTTTTACACTCAGGTGTGCTTCCTTGGTGCATTTTGCTAGTTTTAGGCCATTTTGGCCTAGTGTTGACCCTCAGTTAGACAAATTTTGCAGTCACCACAGTGATATCCCCATCCCATATGCTTGTAGAGCAAAGAGAGAATGATCATCTCATGGAAAGAGATGACCGCAATCTGGCTATTGTGGATGCCACTGTCCATGGTAGGCTGGCAAAAGCAAGCCTCTTCATTTTCCCTCGATCGTGTGGCTCAGAAAGCTTAAGTTCGGGTATTTAAAGGCATTTTCATTAGAAAGCATTGAAAGTAACATTCACCCTAACACTCATCTCTCTTAAGTTCGGGTATTTGAAGGCATTTTTAGTGGAGAGCATTGAAACACAACATTCACCCTAACACTCATCTCTCTCATTAGTTTAGGATTTTTCTAGATTTTCTTGAAGCAAAAGATTGAAAGAAGGAATTGGCAATTAGATCCTTGAAGGTTGAAAGATCAACAGTGAAAATCTTCCACCATGAGGCACAGCACGCAACAATGCTACATATCTAATTGTGACCTACCTTTAGAGACTTGTACCCCTCTCCTTAGTTAATAATAGATTAGTTGTGAATGCTTGCCCTTGGAGGACTACAAAGAGGTTGGCAATTAGGGAGAATCAATTGCCAACTTTCTCAACACATATCTGAGCATATGATAGGTCAAAGAGATTAGTTCTGGGCACTATCCTCCTTCTTATCAAGGTGGGTCATATTGAAAAGAATGTGCAATTTCAGGTTTGAGATATCCCAGCTACTCTTAATCTACTCTTAAGGCACCCATGGCTTCACAAACATCAAGTTATCCCTTTTATATTGCAACAAAAAGTAAAGATGCTAATAAAGGGAGAAGTGGTGACCATTGAATGAGATAATCTATGTGCCACAATTGCCAATAAGGGGCTAGTGTTGAAAGTAGGTCATAGTTAGGATGACGAAGAACTCTATAATTTTGAAATCATAGCAATCCTGGAAAGCATAAAGCGACCTTTTAACTTTGATCCTTATTCAAGCTTAAATATGAATTCTATTCTCAAAGGATGGGGATACTTCTAGGGCTATCTGTAGGACAAAGAGCATAGGGATGGACCATATTTCCCTTAACCTAACAAGAACATTACAAGTTCATGCACTCTTAACCATTAGTTCCTCTGTAAAGAGGATGATTGCCCTTTTTATAGTTTCCTTGAACCTCAATATATAAAGGAAAAGGGAATCTGAGTCCCTAGATTAGAAGTATACAGTGATTACCAACTGTTTAAGGAAGAAGGAGGACATCACGGCTATCTTATCCCTCACCATGACTAACCCTAGCTTCAACCCTACAGAATCCATTATCGAAGCTAGCATGAAGAACTACATACAAGTGAGTGGGAAGTCTGAGGAGGAAGTAAAATTTTTCACTTCAACTTTAGGAGAATCTAGTATGGGGGTTGCGATAGAGTCTGCAGGTTAGTCTTTAACTTCTATTTCTCCAAGTTCCGCATTAGATGTACTAATTTCTAATTTTAATAGGATGAACTCTTTCACTTATGACTCGTCTCATTCCTCTGAATGGTTTTCCTCTAATAATGATGAAAATGAAGAAAGAATCCCAAAAGATTTAATTAAAGTGATGGAAGATCATGAAAATAGAACTTCTAACATAGAGGATACTATATTAATCAACTTGGGAATGCATGAAGAACCCTGAGAACTTAAATAGGAAAATTCTTAACTTCGAGGGGCAAGAAGAATTTATTTCACTCTTGAAGGAACCCGTAGATGCTTTTGCCTAGGCTTATAGAGATATGCTAGCCAGAGATTAAGACATTACGAAGTATAAGATTCCTCTTTGTCAAGATGCCAAACCAGTGAAGGAGAAGCTCCGCAGAATGAAGTCGAAGTGGGCTTTGGAGATAAAAGAGGAAGTCCAAAAATAGGTGGATGCGGCTTTCATCAAAGTCATGTAATATCCTCAATGGGTGGCTAATATAGTTCCGGTTCCTAAGAAGGATGAAAGGGTAAGAATGTGCATGGATTTTAGAGATCTTAATAAGGTAAGTCCAGAGGATGATTTTCCTTTAATGTATATAGATGTTCTAATTGACAATACCAATGCGCACGCTCTATTATCATTTATGGATGGGTATATCGGCAATAATCAAATCAAAATGGCAAGGAAGACATGGAAAAAGACCCCCTGGGGAGTCTATTACTATGCTGTGATGCCTTCTAGATTGAAATAATATTGGGGCAACATATTAAAGGACCACCACCACTTTACTACATGACTTTATGCACAAAGAAGCAGAGGTTTACATGGGTGATATGATTATAAAGTCTAAACAAAGAGCAGGTCATGTCCCGATACTTTGAAGTTCTTTGCAAGATTAAGGAAGTACAACATGTGCTTAAATTTGCAAAAGTGCACATTTAGGGTTACCTATAAAAAGTTATTAGGATACATTGTCAGCCTAAGAGAAATCAAGGCTGATCCATCGAAAATTAAACCCACACAAAAAATGCCCCTGCCCAGGAGAGAGAAGGAAATACTGGGATTTTTAGTGCGATTGCAATACATCAGCCGCTTTATATCTAGGCTAACAATGGTATGTGAGCCCATTTTCAAGAAATTAAAGAAAGGGGTCAAGCTATAATGGGATGAAGAGTGTCAAGAAGTATTCGATAAGGACAAGGAATAGCTCTCTAATCTGCCACTGTTGGTTCCCCCATAACCAGGCATTCCTTTCATCCTATATCTTACAACAATAGCAACAACAATGGGCGCCATACTGGCCCAAAAGATTGAGGGGGAAGAAAAAGAGCAATCTACTACCTAATTAAGAAAACTACCCTTGTCTTAGTATAGGCATTGAAGAAACTTAGACATTGTATGTTGACCCATACACTATATGTGGTCGCACCTATGGACCCTATAAAATACTACTACAACAACTAGTAATAAATGGTAAAGTGTCTAGGTGGATAGTTATGCTATCTTGAATTCAATCTCTACTACATTTTGCAAAAATCAATCAAGGGAAGAGTTGTGTCAAATTTCCTGGCAGACTTTCTAACAGAGGAACAAAAGGAGGAGACCTTCGACTTCTCTAATGAAGTAGTTCTCTAGGTAGAAGAAGACATGTGGACAATGTACTTTTATAGAGCTTTAAACCAAAAGCGATTTGGTCAGGCATTCTCCTATTACCTCAGCAGAGGGCACGCACCTCGATCTCTGTCAAATTATATTTCGACATTACTGATAATGTCATTAAATACAAACCCTACATCATCGGGTAGCATTCTACTGTTGAGATAGGGGTGAAAAACATAAGGGTATATGGCGATTCGAACCTCCCAATTAATCAAATATCATATATATGGAAGGTGAGGAGTGACTCCTTAGCACCACACCAAGCTCATGTGATTGAACTCACTTAGAACTTTACCCATATTGCCTACACTTACCTACCCTATGAGGATAATTAATTCACTGACGCCCTTCTAAACAGAATCCATTGTATGCAATCATTAGTGGAAAAGAGGGATAAGCCTGTGTATTACTGCATGATGGAAGCATGCAGCATTGACCTTGATGACTAGTATTGCAAAATCCTCCAATACCTAATAAAGATGGAATACCCACTTGGATCCTCCTTGAAAGCCCAATTAGCATTATGGATGTTGGCTTCGCAATACTTTAAGGATAAAGAGAAGTTGTATAAAAAAACTAACATGTGTATTAACTTACTTTATATAACTCACATAGAAGTACATGAGATAGTGAAAGACATCTATGGTAGGGATAAACGGTCGTATGTCAGCTAAGAAAGTCCAAAGAATAGGACACTACTGGTCCACTATGGAGACCCATTGCTATGCATACGCAAGAAAATGCCTTAAATGTCACGTTTACCAAATTTAAAAAACCAAATACCTTCTTTCCTTTCAACATTGTCTTTACTATGGCCCTTTTTAATCTATGGAATTGATATGATTGGAAGGATAAACCTAAAGGAACTGAATGGCAGGAATATGTGCTTCTAGCAATTGACTACTTCATAAAGTGGGTGGAGGCAACCTCTTCCGCTAAGATTACTTCAAAACATGTGGCAAAGTTCATCATTAACAACATTATATGTGATGTAGGGTGCCACATCAATTGATAAGTCACCAAAGAAGTCATTTTAAGAAGTAAGTGGCCAGCTTGTTGGAAAAGTATAAAATTCAGCATCACAAATCTTCTCCGTACCAACCGTAGACAAATAGAGTTGTCGAGGCACCTAACATAAACGCATGAAAGGAAATAAGAAGATGGCTGAAAAATATAAAGACTGGCCAGACTAGCTACAATTTGACCTATTGGGATATCGAACCTCAATTCAGTCTTCGACTGGAGCAACACCCTATTCCTTAGTATATGGAATAAAGGTAGTACTCCTAATTGAAATAGCAATACCCTGACCAAGGGTGTTAGCAAAAAGTCAAATCCCAGAGTCTGAGTGGGTAAAGGCTCGATATGAAGAGTTGATAATGTTTGACAAAAGAATATCATAGGCATTACACAATGTTTAATTGTACCAAGCTCGAATCTTAAGGGCCTTTAACAAAAAGGTGAGGCCTAGGGGCCTACAAAAAGGAGACATAGGGCTAAAAGAAATCAGGGCCACAATTTAAGATCCAAGAGAAAAATTTAGGCCTAATTGGTTAGGCCCATTTATCATTATAACCATCTTGCCAGGAGGAGCAATAAAATTGATGGATCTTAATGGAGAGGAATACGACCAGTACACAAATCTTGATCAATTGAAAAGGTATTATGCTTAAGTGGAAAAATAGAGAGCCCATAATAGATTTTCTAGAGTTGGTAACTCATAGCTATAATAGGCTCATAAGACCCATGCTAAGCCCAAAAGAATGAATTAATTGGTCTGGCTCAATTAATTGTCCACCTATTATCCCATAAAAGATGTCAAGGGAAGAAATATGTCTTCACTGTAAGACCAATAAGGTGCATATTGGCATTATGATCTCCATAGACAAATCGATGAATGGTCTACTAACGAACAGCCCAGCGGATGAGGGGTGATTTCTTAGGGAAGCTAACCACATTTATTCTAGGATGATCCTTGAAAAGTTTTTTCCATTAACAGAAATATGTCGCAAGATTAGTAGCCATGTTCTGGGGAACGGTAATTAGACTAACATGCTTAAACAACCAAATCTACATCCAAAAAAATTGGGGAAAAGAAAACAGTAAAGACCTACGACACCTAGTCGGGTTCCTAGATCCGAAGAAAAAAAGAGGGAAAAAGAGGGCAGGCCAGGCCCAGGCCCAGGCCCACAAGAAACCCAGTCAGGTTCCCTGCCAATGATGAGCAACCCAATCTATTGAGAAAATAGTAGAAGCTTGTTTGTTCGACTAACCGCTAGTCAACACCTGAAGCAGTAAAGGACTTCCTGAAATAAATTGATCGAGACGGTGGTGCAGACGATCGAGGCAAAGAATAGTTTCAGTCACCACAAGGGGCACAGGAGTGATAGTATAACGAATGCCATCCGCCACCGTAAGCAGCATGGCAAGACGTCCATTATTAGAACCACCAATGAGTAGGAAGGCAACTATGAGACAAAGTGCTATATCCTTATTCCTATGCCGGCCTTCAAGTGCACAGCTATGCTCATTCTTAAAATATGCAATTAAAGACATAAAGTCCACCTCTTCACCAATCACGACAAAAGTTACACCCTTGGTGCTTAAATCTAGAATGCGACAACATTAGGAAGATAGGTGTTTCAAAGATAATAGGATAATGACAGGATGGTAAAGGGGAAACTCCAAAATAACATTAAATTCCTTGATTAAAGGGCACAGCTCATAGGTTCTGAACCTAAAGACATAGAATTTCGAATGCCAACCGGTCACAACAGCTTTAAGAAGGTCCCAGGAGAACTTAACTTGATGCAAGGCTAAGAAGGGTGTTTAACCTACAATTCTTTAGCTCATGCTTATCCTTGGAATCAAGGGCAAGCAACCAAGAGGACAAGATTATCTCGAAAGACATGATTTTTTTTACTGAAAGAAGCTGACACAGCTGATGAAAAAACACTGGCTACGGGTAGAATTTATAGTACAGCTTGGCCAAAGCCCAGTCGGAGTTGGATTGGGAATGAGGTCGGGCTCCCTGGGCAGTCTAGCTCCCTACAGCCTCTCAGTAATACACCAGACCAATTCTAGGATGAATTGGACTTTAGGTAATACACGGAGAATCTAGCCAAGTTCCCTAGGGCCCTTAAAATTTTGTATTTTTTTCCCTTTTCCTTTACTTTCTACTTGTATATTGAAAATATAATTAATAAGATTACATGAGCTATTACTTAGCACCCCCAAAACCTCTCTATACTTTTTTTATTGCTTAATTTTTTATCATTTTTTTTTAGGGAAAGAGGGGGCTAAGTTATGTATTTTTGCATGAAAAATCCAAATGCATTAAAAAGTAAATCACATTACAAAGTTAGCATAACAGTATCATACATAAACTCTAACACGATAACCCCACTCATCACCCTAGAACCCGCTATTGCTTCCACAAAAAAAATGGTCATCATAATTTGATGTAAAGGGGGTAAAATACCTCATCCATCCTAGGATGATGACGACTAACAAGGTTTGCAAATGCCTTAGTCACATAACAAAAATACCACACCATCATACTGGATTGCTCCCGATTATACTAAAAGAGAAAAGCTGATGAGTAAGTATGAGAAATTGATAGATCGAAGAAGAGAAACAAATATACCCACCCCCATAAATGTGGGAGGGAATGGAAGGTCGAGACACTTAAACTCCAACACTACTGGGATCTTTATATATTACTTAGGTTCTCCTTCTGGTGCTACATTAATGTTCAAGTTAGACATGGGGGCATCAACACGTATTCTCTTAAAAGAGGAAAGTGAGGTAAAAATGGCATCACTTAAATGTCGAATAAAATAAGAAAGCATGGTGTAGTGGATTACCAAGTGGGTCATGATTCACTGAGGATACGTCCCATAGGCATCCTCATGGTTAATGAAATCGACATAATAATGGCCCATTTTTATCTCAGCCATGTCTACTGAAGACAACCTTCTAGCATAAAACATAGAGCATGGGGGATCCATTGGACCATAAGGAGCCCATTGGTGGAGGCTTTGGGGTGTTACTCTTTCACCATATACCAAATGAAGTACAAAGGTCCTTCCATCAGGATTTGCCATTTATAATATTGAGTGGCGTAGACTTCAAGAGAGACAATGTGAGTATCCCACGAATGGAAGTTAGCCTAGAAAAACATAAGCATCATAACAAAGTGTGAAGAATGATAAGCAAATAAGTTATCATACGCTGTTAAATCATTTATGGCCTTTCGGAGATGCTACAAATTTCTAGACCAAAATTTCCACTGAATTCAATTGCCTTTGATCCACAAAAACATTGTAGGAAAATAAGTAGGTTCCGTGATCTAGGTGATAGCTCTAGAGAATAAGCATAAAACCAAAGCAACAAAACAGCAGAATAATGATGGAAGTTTTGAAATGAAAAAAAGAGTAAAATAGTTGTTGTATTATTACCTCAGTTACTCTCCATAAACCGCCAAGAAGCCAACTAGAACTCTTTTCTCTAAGGCTTATGTTAGTTTTTCACACTCCACTTTGCATTCCATGAGTAAGAGTGGCATATGCAGCCACCCTCCCATTCAAGTGCCTCACTCTACCAAGATCAACAAGGTTAACCAAATAATGAAAATAGTAGTGGTTATCTACTTCGACAAAAATAGTGGTGCCGAGAAGGAGGGCTAAAATGATACGAGATTGCAGGTTAGGTGTATGTGTAGCGCAACCCACGTCATCTTGCATTAGTGTAAAAGGAGTAGCATAAGGAAAGCTACTCCCATGAGGTATGTTCCCCATGACAGGACCGAAGAGTTCAAAAACATGAGCCTAGTCATGATGAAAGTCCTCCTGATACACTAACGGGTCACTAGAAAATCTAAGGCCTGTTAGCATACAAAATCCAAAGGGGCTATAGTTATCTCCCCATAAGGTAAATGTAGGGTGTTAGTAGCATCCCAAAATCTCTCAGCTATTCCATGAGTGATGCAATGGTTAGTTAGTTAGGATATTCCTTCTAAAGTTAAATAGAAGGATCCAAAACCACATTCTCTAGGACGGTTTGGACTTGGATTTCCCTGTACCTGAGGTTGATTATGAACTTCTTGGGGGCACCTCCACCTTTGATAAGGTCATCTTAAAAAGCGGAATGAAATTAGACAATTAGACCTGATGAACAAAAGGAAAGAATAGAAAAGAAGAACATTCACCTTTTTAGCAATAGCTTAGATTGAGGCATGGTATCCAATCTTAACTAGAAGATCCACACCATCCCAAGCATCAACAGGTCTCTATTCCCTTTCAATAATGAAATCTTGTGTAAGCCAAAGACTAGGAGGGTGAGCTTTCCTAAAATCGTATTTAAGAGCACTTGAAAATAAGGGAAGTAAGAGAAAGCAAAGGAGAATGAAAATAAGGAGCAGTTAGATTAAGGGATGAATTGAAAACTCCAGAAGCATGCTATTTATAGCCAAAGCTAGAGGGAAGAAGGTAAAGGCAACCTAGTTGGGTTCCTCGCCACTCACATGGGCATGTTCACTTTACAAAGAGCTAAATACAAGTGAACAAAAGGAAAAGGCAAGAAGATACCAAGCGTGAGGACTCGGCCAGGTTCTCCACACAACATATGAGCTTGTCACTTGACAATAATGCAAAGGCATTCAACCCAAAGGAAGAAAGCAAGGAAGGAAGACACACAAAAGAGAACCCAGTCAGGATCTCTATGGGAACTTGCAGTTATCAAGAGAATATGCAAGCATGCAAACAAGGAAGGAAAAGCAAAGTCAGAAAAATGGTCAACGGACCCAGCCAGGCTCCCTACCAGTATGTGTTTTTGTTTCTCTTGGAAGATGCAAAAGAAGAAGAAGCCAAAAATCCAATCGAGTATTTATGGAAGGATTTCTTATAAAGAAATAACTAATACATGTAATCCTAAGAAATGAAAGAGAACAGATATGCTCGTGAAGGTATCGTATAATGTTTATCAAAGTTAGAATCCAATACTGATGGTTCCTGTCATAATGGGGCAACTCATCAAAAATCCACCGATCCGACAAAGGGATAAGAATCTGCAGGATCCCTATGTAATGGGATATCATCGGCCACTCTCACAGCGAAAGCTGGCGGGCGCTAAGTCTTAAGACCCTTAGTGACTAGGCTTGAATTATACATTATCAGTCATCGTCACGGCAAAAGTTGTTGGGTGCCAAGTCTTAGGACCCTCAGTAGTCAGGCTTAGATTTCTAACATCACCAAGTCTTAAGACCATAAGCAATCAAGCTTGGGTTTCTAACATCGGCCATAATCACACCAATGTTGGCATGCATCATGTAATAACCCAACTCTAACCCATATTTATTTATTTAAATCATATTTATTTGTTTCATTAATCATGTTTATTTGTTTAATTAATCATGTTTATTGATTTACTCACTCATGGTTATTGGTTTAACCAAATCACGTTTATTAATTCAATTACATTCAATTTATACATTTACCGAATTACCTTATGTCATCAAATTTTCCGCTCCTATTTATCGTATTTAAGCATCCCGGTTGGGGGATATTTCACTTAGGTCCTACCTTACAATTCAAGTTTCATTGATTGGAAATTCAAGTTTTGTTGATTGATTAAATTTCAGATGAATCGATAACAGGCCTCAAAAATTATGATTGAACGTTAAATTATTTTCCATAATGTCACAAAATTTTATGTTTTAACTACGCAAAAACTTGGCCCTGAATTCATTGATTATGGCCCAATTCATTAGGCCCAAATTATGGCCCAATTTGGCCTGAAAATTTTGATGCTATTAAATTAAGTTAATTGCTATCATTTGTGCCTAACTTTAATTAGCAAAAAGCCCCTTTTTTGAGCTTAAATATTAGCCAAGTATCAAAGATAAACATCCAAGTTATTTACCACCAAGAAAAGTCTAGCTTTTATCTTCTTACTCTCCCCTTCAACATTAAACACCACCTCCATCCTCTAGCATCCAAGCTCAAAGTGAGTAAAAACTCTAACTCTATCTTGATGTATTTTTGATTTTATGATTGTTTTAGTTATGATTCATGCTCTTGATATCAAAGTAGATGTTATCATGCAAATTTTATTGATTTTGGGGATATTGATCATGGTGGGATTGAGTCTGAAGCATGTTAAGGTTAGGGTTTTGTCATGATCAAGTTAGCTTAAGTCAACTGATGGGTTTGTATTATTTTGTATATGACTTTATAATCTTTAGTATTATTGATGATTATGATGATTTTTTTGGTGATTTGCAATGATTTCAAGTGAGGATTTATGTGACAAAAAGAGGAGAAAGCAAAAACAATGAGGCCTAAAAATGATAGAAAGCAGGGATGACTTTGAGATTAAACTGGTTATGATCAGCCTACACAAAAATTATGACTTTTAGCGTGTAGATAGCTCAATGTGTTAGCTTTCAAATTCCTTTTGAATTGCCTTAATCCGAGTTCTATGGACAAAGTTATGGTTGTTTTACGAGAACTACGTAGGTTAAACCAAAATTGATACACTTATGTTCTAGCCCCATTTTGGGAACTCTGTTGTGGGAATCATGTTTTGTATTATGAACGAAAATTTTTTAGGACTTATTAGTATTCCATATTGTGGTTTTAGGTCTCCATTTGAGGTTAAGGGTGACAGTTATGAATTTTGAAGTAAACTAACCTGCTTTGGTGCAAATTTAGCTGTTATTGTAATTTCTGTGCAGCGTATATTTAGAGGAAAATTCTGAAACTTTTACTGTAGATTGTCCATATTATTTTTAAATTTTCTATAAGATTTCATGAATTTTCGTTGAGTATTTGGAGTTTGGTGATTTTTGAAAGCATTTTGTGTAATTGTGTAATGAGTAATAATAAAGATTGAGTGAGATTGATCATGCATTCATTTTGTGTATTTCGGACCAAGTAAGGTCATTTAAGGAGAAAATAAATATCCATGGATTTTCATGGAGCTTTTAGTTTAATTAATAAGAAATAAGAAGATAAGTATTCAATTTGAGAGCTTAATTATGACTTTTGAATCACTTATGGATATTACAAAGAATGTACCAACTTTGAGGAGTTTAATAGCTTTCATTGGGATCAATAATCTATTTGGGGTGAAAAACTATATTTAATGGACTTGTGAATGAAATATGGGAAGTGGGGAGAAGTTTTGACTTAAAAACCATATTTGTCAGACTAAATTATTGCAGTTTATGCAATTTTGAACCAAGATATATCTCTCTTCACCTCAAATCTCTATTACTTACTCAATTTAGAATGTATCAAATGCATTTATCAAGCCAATCTAGTGCACTCACTGTTATCTTGAACCAAGCTATACATCAGCGAGCCTTAAACTCGTAGTAGCCACCTATCTCAAAAAAGGTCAAAACCACTCTCCCATTCGTCACCATCAAGGCCTTTTCCTTTGTAATCTCATTTATGTCATTGTGGTCTATTTTACTTTTATTTATTTTATAGTAGATTTAATTACTTTTATTAATTCAATTTTGAAGTTATATCGAAATACTCAAGTTATGTATACCATTTAATTACTCAATTTATCTTACACATACTTTTACTTACTCAATTATATGAGTAAGGATCCTTTACTGACTACACACACCTACAATGACATTTATGAAATATAGTCGAGGCCTAGTTATTGTTCCCGTTTATGCATAAATGTTATCAAGTCAGAATGTATTTATCAAGTCAGGTAACATTTATGAAACAAATGACATTTATCAAGTCAGATGACATTCTTTTAAAGACTCAAGGTATGTCCATTGTCTGTATCTTTAGAAAACAGAACATATTTATCAAGTTACTACTCTTAATGAGTTTATCAATGAATCAGTTTATACAGCAATTTACCATTTAACTTGTGTCCCCATGAATTATCATCTAGGCATCAGCCCATCATTTACCCACATGGCTTCAGGCCAACGCTTGATCGAATTGGCAGGTGTACACCTACGTCTAGATTATATCATTGCAAGGAGTTCACATCCAAATAACAATGAGCAATTCAGTTTCATATTACTTTTATTTTCATTGTTATTGCGAACTAACGGAATTGTAAAGGTGGGTACCCATCAACAGTGATGGAGACCATCATGAATGGCCCAAAGACCATCAAGCCCAGCCCAAGAAAGACCCAATCAAGCTTCAAGAAGTCAAAGACGTGGCAAAACGCTGTAGAAAAGTTTTATTCCTTCCAGAAGAATTAGTGCCCGATTCGTCCCTGCGGAAGGTAATTTCTGTGGCAACTTTTGGACAAGCTCAAGTAGACCCACAACTTGAGGGCCCATATGCTTTGTAAGCTTAAGATTTCAGCTTTAAAATAAGCCCAAGTTTGTTTAATTTGGACGTGATTGATTGGGCAAAATATCACTCAAAGGTACATTATTTTGATCCAGTCCAGTCTAAGATAGGTGCATTGTTTAGGCCATAACTTTTAAACCGCTTATCCAAATTGAGCAAATGAGCCCATTCTGGAAAATAGACTTCTAGCGCTTTCTAGCAACCCCAAGAACGCATGTTTTGGCCAATTATTCTGGAATATATACTCTGTTGAAGTTGAGGCAGCTGCAAGGATTAATTCTGGGAAAGTAAAGAGTCTTCAGTTACATGTGTTTGTGTGGCTGATATTGTACATGTTTTGGAGGCTTCTAGATGGAGATAATTAGCTGATAGAAATCCTAGAATATTCCTTGTAACCTCCCCCACCCCTTTTATGATGAGTCTTTTCATTTTACTTAGTCTTTTCATTGGCTAGTTTTAATTGTTAGGAGTTGTTGAGTCTTTTGGTTGTCTTTTGCTGAGCTTATAAAAGAGGAGGGGCATGTGATGCTTGTCATTCAGATTGTATGAGATTTCCAAAATCAATACAAGTACTTTGAGTGTGTTTCTCAAAAGTGCATCTAAAATTCCTAGTTCTATATCTTGAATTGTGGCAAATTCAAGTGGTGTTCTAGGTTCTCTATCTTCTCCATTGGAGTGATTCCTCGGTTAAGACAAGAGAATTAGCCCCAGATCAAGTCATTGAGTGGCTCCGTGAAGGATTATCTCAATTACAAGGTCTTGTTCTATCCTTTTCTTGTGTGGTGAAGATCTTCTTCCATCTCATCCATCTTTCATTTCTCTTTTCACTTTGGTTTGTTTTGTGTTTGAGTTTGATTTGGATCACTTTCCATGCACACATACATCAATTGGTATCAGAGCCAAGGTTTTTTAAGTGACCCACATCACACCCAACTACATCCCAAAAGTCAAAATATAAAAACACCCCTGCAACAGCTTCACCCACAAACCCGAACCTACGCACGGTCGCCCGTGCCAAGGAGCACGACCGTGCCTCCTTCAAAATCTGCATTTCACAAGTCGAAGCAAAGCACGGCCACCTCGTGCCTCACTGCACGCCCGTGCCACCTTCCCCAGCAGCATTTTCTTCCCCCAAAGCACTTCAACATGTCTACTAAGTCTACAAGAAGCGATCAAGCCAGAGTAGAGGAGTTGGAAGCCCAGGCCGGACACAACTTGGCCAACTCTTAGAGGAGAAAAGAAGGTGGGTTCATAGCCCCACACCCTCTCACCCTCATGAACCGGTGGTCGAATCTGAAGAGGAAGTCCTTCACTCCCGTGCCAATTCAAGTGATGAGGAAGCCCTATGGAGACGAAAGCAAGGAGGCAATATTAGTGGTGTCCGAATTGATATCCCCAAATTTGAAGGTCAACTTGACCCGGATTTGTTCCTCGATTGCTTGCATACCATTGAGCGAATCTTTGAGTACGAGGACATCCCAGAGGACAAGAAGGTAAAACTTGTAGCCCTTAAACTCAGGAAATATGCTTCAATTTGGTGGGCTAATCTTGGAGCTGAAAGAGCAAGGAATGGAAAGGGAAAAATTAGAACTTGGGCCAAAATGAAAGAAAAGCTTAAGGCCAAGTTTCTTCCCTCTCACTATGTGTAAGACAATTATCTCAAGCTCCATCGACTCAAGCAAGGATCCAAGACTGTGGAAGAATACACTCAGGAGTTTGAACAACTCCTACTCAAATGTGATTTGAAAGAAGACGACTGACAAACCTTGGTAAGATACTTGACCGGTCCTGATGAGTCCATTGCTCATGTAATTGAGTTGCAACCCTATTCATCCCTAGATGACTTAGGTTCTCTAGCCTATAAGGTAGAGCAATAAAAGAAATCTAAGGGAAAGAGCATCTTGTCCAAACCTCTTTCTCGTCCCCACTCCACACAAAGACCTCCCTACTACCCTCCTAGACCTCAAAACCCTCCACAAGCCAAAAACACCACTCCAACCCCTCCTAAGCCCTCCACACAAGAGCCCAAATCCAAGGACAAGGTTCGATGTTTTCGTTGCCAAGGAATGGGACACTATGCCTCAAAGTGTCCAAACAAAAGGATTGTTTCCTTAGCAGAATATCAAGAAGCATGTGAAGAACATGCATATGAAGAAGAAGAAGGAGAACATTTTGAAGAAGGAAGCTTGGAAGAAGTTGCAGAAGGCCCTGATGAAGGAGAATTGCTAGTCATCCGCCGGGCATTGAGTGGATTTGCCACTCAAGAAGACATGGAGCAAAGAGAAGCTATGTTCCACACAAGGTGTACGGTGGGAAACAAGGTATGCTCCCTCATTATTGATGGTAGAAGTTGTGCTAATGTTGCTTCCAAGACTATGGTTGATAAGTTCAAGCTGCAAGTCTCTCCTCGCCCCAATCCCTACACCATTCAATGGTTGAACCAAGGCAAGGGTTTGCAAATCACTCACCGATGTCTTGTTTCTTTTTCAATTGGGAAAAATTATAAGGATGAGATATGGTGTGACATTGTCCCTATGGATGCTTGTCATATTTTGTTGGGTAGACCGTGGCTATTTGATAGAAGTGTCATCCATGATGGCCGGATGAACACTTATTCTTTTCAAAAAGACCACAAAAAGATTACCCTTACTCCTCTTAAAATTCCCTCCACCACTAGACCCAAAGACAATCCTCACTTGGATGTCTTTCTCACCACTCTCCTCAAATCCGAGCACCATGAATTTGAGTCTTTCAAAGACTTGATTCTTCTACAAGAGGAACCTAAGCCACCATCTCCCACACATCCACTACTCACCCCTCTCCTTCAAACCTACCATTATGTCTTTCCACAAGAGATCCCACATGGCCTTCCCCCTCCTAGATCCATCCAACACAAGATAGACCTCATTCCCGGTTCCGTTCTTCCCAACAAGCCGGCCTACCGGATGTCTCCTAGTGAAACTCAAGAAATCCAAAGACAAGTAGATGACCTCTTGTCCAAGGGTTTAATTCGGGAGAGTTTGAGTCCATGTGCCGTGCCCGCCCTCCTTGTTCCTAAAAAGGACGGTAGCATGCGCATGTGCGTGGATAGCCGGGCTATTAACAAAATCACTATCAAGTACCGGTATCCTATTCCAAGATTGGAAGATCTACTTGATGAACTCCATGGAGCCGCTATCCTTTCCAAGATTGATTTACGAAGTAGCTACTATCAAATCCGGATCTTTGAAGGTGATGAATGGAAAACCGCCTTTAAGACTAAAGGAGGTTTGTATGAGTGGATTGTGATGCCATTTGGGCTTACTAATGCCCCTAGCACTTTCATGAGGCTTATGAACCAAGTTCTAAAGCCCCTCATTGGCATTTGTGTTGTTGTCTACTTTGATAATATTTTGGTCTATAGCAAGACCGAAGAAGAGCATGCCCAACACTTGCAACAAGTTTTGGAGATCCTTTCTCAAGAGCAACTCTATGGCAATATGGAGAAATGTTATTTCTTCACCCCTCAAGTGGTATTCTTGGGTTTCATTGTGTCCGCCCAAGGTCTTCAAGTTGATGATAGCAAGATCAAGGCTATCCAAGAATGGCCTACTCCTACATCTATCACTCAAGTAAGGAGTTTCCATGGCCTAGCATCATTTTACCAGAGATTCATCCGAAATTTCAGCACCATTGTGGCTCCTATGACCGAGGTAATTAAAGGCAAAGAATTTTTTTGGAACGAGCAAGCACAACAAGCCTTTGAAGAGATCAAGAAGAAACTCACTAGTGCTCCCGTCCTAGCCTTGCCCGATTTTGCCAAAGTTTTTGAAGTTGAATGTGATGCATCCGGGGTAGGAATTGGAGCTGTCCTATCTCAAGAGAAGAGACCCATTGCCTTCTTTAGTGAGAAGCTCAACGATGCCAAGAAGAAGTACTCCACCTACGACAAGGAGTTTTATGCTATCATTAGAGCATTGGAGCATTGGCATCATTATCTTGTTGGAGGAGAATTCATTCTCCATTCTGATCATGAGGCTCTCAAGTACATTCAAGGACAACACAAACTCAGCCCTAGACATGCTAAATGGGTAGAGTATCTTCAGTCCTTCCATTTCACCATCCAACATAAGGCGGGGACTCTCAATAAAGGAGCCGATGCACTCTCTCGTAGGTACTTGTTACTCTCCACTTTGAGTACTAAAGTACTTGGTTTTGAGATTGTGAAAGACTTGTACTCCAAAGATGATGATTTCAAGGATATTTTTGAGAAGTGTTCTAAGCACCCCCATGGGTTGTTTCACTTAGAAGATGGGTTCCTATTTAAAGGCTCACGCCTTTGCATTCCTCAATGCAGATTTAGAGAGCTCCTTATCCAAGAGCTACACGGAGGAGCCCTAGCCGGCCATTTCGGTGTAGAGAAGACAAGAGCAATGTTGAAGGAACACTACTATTGGCCAAAGCTGTCAAGAGATGTAGAGCATTTCATCAAAAGATGTTCTACTTGTCAAATGCCTAAGAGCCATGCGTTGCCCCAAGGCTTGTACTCCCCTCTTCCTATTCCTGAAGCCCCTTGGGAAGATATTAGTTTGGACTTCATTACGGGTTTGCCTAGAACCTAAAGGAACAAGGATTCCATTATAGTAGTTGTGGACTGATTTTCCAAGATGGCGCATTTCATCCCTTGCCACACTACTAATGATGCTACTCAAGTGGCTAACTTGTACTTCAAGGAAATTGTGAGACTACATGGCATTCCCAAGAGTATGGTATCCGATCGTGACCCTAAGTTCCTTAGTCACTTTTGGCTCAGTTTGTGACGTAAATTGGGTACTCAACTCAAGTTTAGCACAACATGTCATCCCCAAACCGATGGACAAACGGAAGTCACTAATAGGACTTTGGGTACTTTACTACGAGTCCTTATGAAGAAGCATTTGAAGAATTGGGATGAGTTGTTGCCCCATGCCGAGTTTGCATTCAATCGAGTGCCTAGCAAGTCCACCCAACTCTCTCCTTTTCAAGTTATCTATGGCTATAATCCCAGGAGTCCATTAGATCTTATTCCTATTCCCACTCCTACAAAACTTAGTTGGGAAGCCGAGAAACGAGCCAAGGAAATTCAAGAACTTCATGTTCGCGTTCGTGACAACATAGCCAAGGCTAATGAGAGAGCCATGAAAAGCGCCAACAAGCACCGGAAAGAGGTACATTTTCAGCCTGGAGACTTGATTTAGATTCACTTGCGAAAGGAACGTTTTCCTTCTAAAAGAAAATCTAAGTTGATGCCTCAATCCGATGGGCCCTTTGAGATCCTTGAGAAGGTTGGGCCTAATGCTTACAAGGTTGATCTTCCCGGAGATTATGGAGTTTCAACTACATTCAATGTCTCCGACCTTAGCCCCTATTTTACTGATGAGCCCCTTCCTAGTTTGAGGGCAAACTTTCACTCACCCGGGGGGAATGATGGAGACCATCATGAACGGCCCAAAGACCATCAAGCCCAGCCCAAGGAAGACCCAATCAAGCTTCAAGAAGTCAAAGACGTGGCAAAACTCTGTAGAAAAGTTTTATTCCTTCCGGAAGAATTAGTGCCCGATTCGTCCCTGCGGAAGGTAATTTCTGTGGTAACTTTTGGACAAGCTCAAGTAGACCCACAACTTGAGGGCCCATATGCTTTGTAAGCTTAAGATTTCAGCTTTAAAATAAGCCTAAGTTTGTTTAATTTGGACGTGATTTGATTGGGCAAAATATCACTCAAAGGTACATTATTTTGATCCAGTCCTGTCTGAGATAGGTGCATTGTTTGGGCCATAACTTTTAAACCGCTTATCCAAATTGAGCAAATGAGCCTATGCTGGAAAATAGACTTCCCGGGCTTTCTAGCAAGCCCAAGAACACGTGTTTTGGCCGAGTATTCTGGAAGATATACTCTGTTGAAGTTGAGGCAGCTGCAAGGATTAATTCTGGGAAAGTGAAGAGTCTTCGGTTACATGTGTTTGTGTGGCTGATATTGTGCACGTTTTGGAGGCTTCTAGATGGAGATAATTAGCTGATAGAAATCCTAGAATATTCCTTGTAACCTCCCCCACCCCTTTTATGATGAGTCTTTTCATTTTACTTAGTCTTTTCATTGACTAGTTTTAATTGTTAGGAGTTGTTGAGTCTTTTGGTTGTCTTTTGCTGAGCTTATAAAAGAGGAGGGGCGTGTGATGCTTTTCATTCAGATTGTATGAGATTTCCAAAAGCAATACAAGTACTTTGAGTGTGTTTCTCAAAAGTGTATCTAAAATTCCTAGTTCTATATCTTGAATTATGGCAAATTTAAGTGGTGTTCTAGGTTCTCGATCTTCTCCATTAGAGTGATTCCTCAGTTAAGACAAGAGAATTAGCCCCAGATCAAGTCATTGAGTGGCTCCGTGAAGGATTATCTCAATTACAAGGTCTTGTTTTATCCTTTTCTTGTGTGGTGAAGATCTTCTTCCATCTCATCCATCTTTTATTTCTCTTTTCACTTTGGTTTGTTTTGCGTTTGAGTTTGATTTAGATCACTTTCCACACACACATACATCAAACAGTGCCTCTACACTCATTTTACAACGCAGGAATGCATGTACTAAATTTTAGCTCACATTTTCGAATTGTTTTCATGTTTTTCATTTTAGGTGATGAAGTATCACATGTTTCTTCATTTAGCAAGCCCTTTTTAGAAGTCATCAAATGCTCACAGTGGATTCAGTATTGTATGAATGTTGGGGTCAACCTTAGCGTCAATTTGGGTCTATATTCAATATACTTATGTAGTGTGGAGTGCGAATTAGCACATGGTATGGTTAAATCGATTGTATTAAAGTTGAACTATTATGAACTTCGGTCTTGGAGCGTTTTAGTTTAATAGATATTGTGATTGTGAACATGAGTTGCAAGATTAAATGGTTTCAATGAGCCTTATCCTTATCAGGATGGTGGTAGCGTCTTCTATCATTAAGTCTTCCACTGTAATTTTTCATAAATCATATCATTAGTATTTTGGGGGCATTACACATCAAGTCTCATTATCCTCAACGACCACACTAGATTCTACATCAACAGCCACTGTCACGACAAAAGTTGCAGATGCCAACTCTCAGGACCCTTAGTAGCCAAGCTTATATTTCTAACACCGACCACCGTCATGACGAAAATTGATGGTCGCTATGTTTTAGGACCCTCAGTGGTCAGACTTGGATTCTACATTATCGGTCACTGTCATGGCGGAAGTTACTAGACGTCAAGTCTCAGGACCTTCAGCGACCAAGCTTGGATCAGTAACCATGCTTGGATCTCTAACATTAGTCACTGTCACGATGAAAGTAGGTAGGTGCCAAGTCTCCCTTAGCGGCTAGACTTGGATTCTACATCACCGTAGTCAGACAGACAATTACAAGAAGCAACCATTACTTTGACCTTTGTCATACTCTGGCTAGGCCAAAGTGGAAGCTAACGGTACACCCCTAAAAATGGCATTTTATTTCTAATAGTCCAAGGACGAATTAATACCCTAATTTGAGTTCTAGGGGGGCCCAATAGGGTTACGGTCTAGAAAAAATTAAGTCCATTAAAAAATAAAGCAGTCCACAAACGAATAGGCCAATCTCAAGGAGAACTTGGTCGAGTTCTCCATGGAGAGAACTTAGC